>CAJHNH020003223.1:355916-515781 GCA_905116865.2 Candidula unifasciata
CACAGTGTTGATATTTAATTCAAGCATATAGGTAAGATGGTACTGTATATGATATCAATAGGATATGAATTCAATATTAAATTCTGTTTGTGTGTATATATTTTACTTTATAATAAACACTAATTTACATTGATAGTGTTTATTCATGTATTTTTTGTTAAGGAGGAAATAAACTGTGGAAAATCAAAGAGTGCATTCCCTTTAGTGGTTAAATACACAATGGAAAGAGTCACTGGGAAAGCCAGATTTCTTTAAAGTGCTTTTTCTAACTGTACACTAATAAACACTATGCAGTGGTTATTGCTAATGAGGAAAAGCCTGGCACACAGTACACATTGATTGAGATTGAATAAAACGGTACGATATAATCACTAATGCAGAGCTTTGGGAGAGAACTAAACAAATTCAGTGGACCAAGAGGTGAAGAAAAGATGCTGGTGTTAGAAATAACACACTTAAAGAAAACCTGAGAACAATATAACTAACATGTCTTTGCACTGGAACCCATAGGGGCATAGAAAGGAAGGAAGACCAAAAAACACACAGAGAAAGGAGCTAAAAAGTGAAAATAAAAATATGGGGAGGACATGGAGAGAGCTGCATGCAATAGCGAAGGATATAACAACATGGCGTGAGCTGGTTGAGGGCTTATGCTCCATTGGGGATTAGAAAGGCATAAGAAGAAGAAGTTAAGAATACTTAAACTCCCTGCTAGTCCCAAATTCAGCTTCTTCTTTGCATTCACCGGCTGTAAATCCAACAGAAAGTTCTGGTTGTTTGTGCACTTCTAGACTTTAGTCTTGTTTCAGAACTTGAGTTGTGCATGCACATCCGTTTTACAGATCTGGCTTATTTTTATGCAGACTGTTGGATCCTCATCTCAAATTATGGCATGCTTGTTAGGGGGCAGTGGGTCTATTTATTTTTCTTCTTCCCAAATTGGGATGTGTTGTTAGTGACCTTGAGGGCACAAAAATCAAATAGAAAATCTGGTAAAATCCTCTACTACACAATTCCCTTGGGCCCTTTAGCTTATCGTTCAAAATATTTGTAGATTTTTTTTTAAATTACATATTTAATAGCCAAAGATTTACAGATAAGTAAATATAGAGCTGATAGGTTGGCTGGATCCGCTATCACTACCGACGGTCAGCCTATGGATCATGCTGATATTATTAATGCCCTTAGAATAATGGGAAGGATAGAGGACTTTGGGGGCAGTGAATCCACATCACTGGGAAGGATAGAGGACTTTGGGGGCAGTGAATCCACATCACTCGCCAGAATGGCAGACTTGGGAATTAAGATTGGCATAGCAAAAAACGAGACGCACACCAGACACACCAGAAGACTTGTTAACCAACATAGAACTGGTACTATTAGCCATCGGACTTTGGGGTTCATACTGAGGGGAGAATCTTGAGCACCTATGGACATGTCCGGAGTGCAATGATGATAACCCAACTAACTAACTAACTAAGATTTACAGATGTCACCGATACACAACAACCTTATAAAGATACTTTTAAATAATTAGCTCTTGTGCAGATGCAGATATTCAAAACAAAAATGGTCATCTGTCTCTCTCTCTCTCTCTCTCTGTCTGTCTCTCTCTCTCTCTCTCTCCCCCTCGCTCGCATGCACATACGCACGCATGCACACGCACACACACACACATATATATATATATATATATATATATATATATATATATATATATATATACATATATATATATATATATATATATATATACATATATATATATATATATATATATACATATATATATATATCTATATATATATATATATACATATATATATACGTATATATATGTATATATACATATATATATACGTATATATATGTATATATACGTATATATATACGTATATATTTATATATATGTATGTGTATATATATATATATATATATATATATATATATATATATATATATATATATATATATATATATATATATATACGTGACTATCTTCAGGTATTTAAAGTTTGAAATTTAACAATAAACTCCTGTTTCATTTCTTCTGTTAAGTATTGATTAAAATGTTGCAATCTAGCCAGCTGTGACAAACTGTCAATATTATCCCTTGGTCTAATCCTATATTTGTTGCTTATAGTGCAAAGAATCTATGCCTATGGTTGCATTGGTAAGATTAACTTGTTTACAGTTGGATGCCTAGTGTTGTTATATAATATTAACTCTTCAGAAACTCAAAGTATTTGTCCTTATATGTTGCAGGCTTATTTTATTATAGTTTATGTTCACCTTTTTTCTTTTTAAAGGAAAGAATGTTCTGCGCCGTTGGCATTTGGGTACATTGTGCTACTCATATTTTTATAGACCAGTCAGAACTCACTGCAGGATGTGGCCATATCATGCAGATCATTTCCTGGTACCCATATTTAGTCATGGGTTGACCTAGGAGCCAAGTACAGAATTTTTGTTCTAAATCTAACTTGTGCAGAATTAAACCTAAGACCTTTGGGCCTGCAAGCAAGCATTTTCACTTTAACCTCTGGGCTCCTTGTTCACTTTTTTCTTCTAAAAAAAATGTATGTTTGGTTCTCCCTGTTGCATTCCATTCATTGAGTGATGTGTTGGTTACATTTGGTGTAAGCAGTAATTTTTTGAAAACTGAAGGCCTTCCGCCTTGGTTGGCAGCTGGTCTAGGAGGGAGGATCCAAAAGGCAAACAGACTTCATTGGGGGTTGGAAAGGCATAAGAAGAAGAAGTTAAATACTTGAAATCCCTGCTAGTGCCAAATTCTGCTTCTTCTTTGCAATTACCAGCTGTTACCAGAGCATTGGCCTTCTGATCCAGCAGCTTCTGCAGCATGCTTTGTTTCAAACTGTAAAGTTGTTACCTTGCTTTTGGAGTAAATTAGGCAGGCTGAGAGGGTGATCGTGATAAAAGGGCAACACTGGGTCTCTGAAATACTGCCCAGGCTTTGTACTATGGAGAGGATTGCCATAGGTTGCAATTCCCATACCTTCCTATAAAAAAATGTTTAAAAAATTAAGGTTCCTTTTCCACACCTTTAGGCGTATAGGGCTAGACCTTTATTTGTATAGACCGATCGGCACGAGATGGGTGATGTGGTCAGCATCACGCTGGCTGCCTTTACTTCCCGTGACTGCACCCGGTACCCAGTCAAGGCTGGGTCGACCTGGGAGTCAAGGTCATTTTTTTTTATATTAGGCTCCTGACAACAAGTGAGGATTGCTTTAAAATTAAAAAAATATTGCGTCTTCTTTGGGGTGTGATGGATTGAAAACGTTTGACCTCATCAGGACACTACACCGAGCAATAAACACCTGGTGACACAAAGTGCCACAGTTCAGAAGAGGATCACCCGGGGTCTTCTTCTCTTCCACCATTTATCTCAGTGCAGTGTTTGAAGGGGGGCGGTGATGTGAGGATCGTTTGTGCACTTTTTTAAATGCCTTGTACAAGTTGTTCATTTCTGTTAAGTTGCTCTTGATGATGCTGCTCCATCTCTTGCGTGGTCTTCCACTTGCTCTTTGTTTATTATATTTGTTCAACGTGGCTATATGGCTGGCAGTTGGTACCTAGACATTCTCATCAGGTAGTCAAACCATCTCATTTGTCACCCTGGGACAGGTCCCAGAAACCACGTTCAACCCATAGGTTGGGCTATACAAGGGCACCCGGCAATAGCCAGGGTGGAGCTTGAAATAACATAGAGACAAATGCTCTTGTTAGGTTAAGTAAGCAAGTTGCACCCCACCAGGACATCACATGAGCGATAAACGCATGGTGACACAAAGTGCCACCATGCGGATGAGGATCACCCATGGAGAGGTCCCAGAAATCCTTTTCAGCCGTCAGGCTATATTTAGGGCCCCCAGCAGAAGCCAGGATGGGGCTTCAAAATAAAAAAAAAAATTGCATCCCACAGAGAAACAATAGTGGCTAAAAAACTTATTAGTTAGGTGGGTAGTTGTACCCCACCAAGACATACACAAGCGATAAACACCCAGTGACACAAAGTGCCACCATGCATATGAGGATAACCCGTGGAGAGGTTTCAGTGGTTAAGCCATATCTATGTCCCGGCTATATTCAGGGCTCCTGTCAGAAGCGAGGGTGGGACTTCAAAAAACAAGAAATGGCATTCCACATAATGGTGAGTAGCAACTTATGGGGTGTTTTATTGACCGTTATGAAAGAGCATCATCAAGAAATAAAGCTTCTGAAGTGGTCACTTCCATTTGAGAGTATTACAATCAAGATCGTTCATATCATCAACTTCGTGAATGAAGCGAGAGGCATTGCACTATTTCATCCAGCCTTTGACAAGCATAAGGGGGAGGGGGAGGGGGGGCCTTACCGTTTCCTAACCTTGATTGTTTTCAGTCAGCCTACAAGCAGTGGTTGTGTCCCTGTTCTGGCTGACTTCTCTCCCTTGACCTGTATACCAGATACTCTTCCATTGGCTGAACTACCATCAGCATACCTCTTCTGGTCACTGGAACATGGCTTATGATTTTTTTCATATTCATCATTGTCATCATGAAACAAATTACATTACACTATGTCATCAAGCCTGTGGCGTTGTACATCGGATTTTGACAAGCAGATTCTTCCCCCTCCTCCTCTGCTTTTTCTTTTTCTTCTTCTTCTTCCCCTCCTCCTCCTCCTGTTCTTCTTCTTCTTATTTTAATTCTTCTTCTGCTGCTGCTGCTTCTTCTACTTCTTCTTCTACTTTTTTTTCTGCTTCTTCTTCTTCTTCTCCTTCTTCTACTTCTTCTTCTTCTTCTTTTCTTCTTTATCTGCTGCTTCTTCTTCTTCGTCTTCTAGTTCTTCTTCTTCTTCTTCTTCTTCTTCTTCTTCTTCTTCTTCCTCATCTTCTTTGCTGCTGTGTTTGCTACTTCATCATCTTCATCTTCTTCTTCCTCTTTGTGTGTGTGTGTGTTTGTTTGCGTCTGTGTCTGTTAGTGCATGTGTGTATGTGTATGCCTGTATGTGTATGCCTGTGTGTGTGTGAATATGTGTGTGCGGGTTTGTGTGTCTGTGTCTGTTTGTCTTCATGTGTATGTGTTTATTTGTGTGTGTTTCTGTGGGTGTGGAATGTGTGTATGTATGTATGTGGGTATTTATATACTCGTGTTTAAGTGAATGGGTGGGCGCGTGTATGTGGGTGTGTGCGTGCGCGAGTGTGAGCATGCATTTTACCACCCATGCTTTTGTGTTTTTTCTTGATTTTTACAATATGCGCATTATTATATAAATATTCCATGCTTTATTGATAAAATACAACTGCTGTGTGAAAGACGGGTGTTTTGGAAGGGTCGAATTAAAGACGTTCCTGCGTGCCTAATTTGTGACCCTTTAAAAATAACGTTCGTTCGTTCGTTCGTTCTTCTTCTTCCTCTTCCTCTTCTCCTTGTTATCCCCTCCTTCCTCTTGGAACGAGACCTTAACCCTCGCCTAGTCGTCCTATCCTTTTTCTACTGAATACAGATCACTCCATATTCTCCCTATCCGATTTCCCCCAGTTTTGAATTATCTTCTCCACGTATTTTTGATATGTCTTTATGTTTGAGGTTTAACAACGGATCAACATCATGGCACACGGGAAGTAACCCATAAGCGCATCGTTCTACTTCTACTCATGTTTGAGTTAGACATTTTATGTTATTGCTGACGCATAAGGCGTTCGCGGCTTATCTCATTGCTACCGGGGTTGTTGTTTTTTTTTTTTTTTTTAGTTTTTAATCTCTTCACTGTTTATTATTTAGGAAAACAGGGCAGGGGAGTGGTAAAGGATACGCGCAGTGACTGGGCTCTTGCAGTAAAATATTGTGCCTAAATCCACTGCTAGGCGGCTTTTCAACAATTGCCCTGGTCGATTCATTCTAAACTGAGTAATAGGAAATGTCCCCAGAAAGTAAAGGTGGCCAGCGTGATTTGACTACATCACCAACTGAGTGCTTATTCGCCTATAAAAATGTGGACTTAACACCATATGCCATCGTGCCAACGGTGTGATGTGTCCTTTGCTGATTTGTATTTATTTCTTATTTAATCTAAGTGGAGGTTTTGACTTCACTGCAATCGGGTTTTCCCCATAATTGCTCCGTAGATGTGCCAGTGCAAATCAGATAAATGTTGAATAAATAATTGACATCACAGCACTCGGGACACTTTCATAAGCGCTCCATCTTCCATCTTCAGCAGAAAGCGAAGAATTCCAATTCCGATGGCACCAGTAAATGACTGTATATTCGTCTCGCCGTTCGCTTGAGTGTTGAGCGTTGGCCAGATCCCCTGTTAACTCCTCGCAGCGCCATTCTCGTCAGACCGTAATGATCTGTGTGTGCCTTCGCACTGTTCACTCGCTCCTATAAGGCCCTCACAACATCTAACTTGCTTGTCATACATCAGTTCACCACCAAACATGCATGCCACTAAGTGATGCAAAATCGACAAGTCTAACCGCCTGCTAGCTTCCTAACACACCGGCATTACGTGGAGAAAAAAAAATCAAAAGTACGTTAACTACCCGAGACCTTTGAAGTGATGCTTGCTACTCTGCGCGGATCATGCCTGACTGCGCCTTTCTCAGCATGCTCCGTGAGTCAGTTACAATTACAACATACGTGTACAACTGATTCTCAAGGTAGCGGAAGCAGCAGTGACTGCCTCCACCTCCAATCTCAAATTAGACCTTGTGATATCATATGCCATGCTTTGCTGCTCTAAGCAACGTCCATTCGCTTTTGCGATGAACAATGCCATCTGTATAATCACATCACCTGGGCGGAATTGTTGCAAATCAGATGAAATGTCTCACTGTTTCATTTGAAAAACCGGTAAACAAACAGTTAGACCCGGAACAATCCAGAAATGTGCGCACGCAGTGAATGCATATAAAAGTAAAGTTCCCTTTTCACGCCTTTCGGCGCATCGGGCATATGGGCAGAGCGTCCCATATTTTTACAGACCATCAGCACTCTCTAGGCAATGTGGTCAGCATTACGCCGGCTGTCTTTACTTTCCCATGACAGCCCATCCTGGTACCCATTTTAGGCTGGGTCGACCTGCTACGTCCCATACCACGACAAAAATCCACGCAGCCTGCAGTGGTAGTTTCTAAAGGTGTCAAGGCCAACAGTCCCTGGAGGTCAACAGTCGCCATCAAAAATGTAGATTGTCCTTAATGAAGATTAGGATTGGTTGTTGTACCCCGACAGGATATTACACACGCGATAAACACCCGGTGCCACTGTGCGGATGAGGATTACCCGTGGAGAGGTCCCAGAAACCTTTTTCAGCCGTTAGGACATGGCTAAGCCATATTTATGGCCCGACTATTTTCAGGGCTCCGTCAAAACCTGAGGTGGGGCTTCAAAATAAAAAAAAAATTGCATCCCACAAGGCGACGACTTATAGTATATTGGAGATCATTTGCAACCAACTTTAGTTGTGGAGACAGCACATTTATTTATTTAGCTACGCGTGGGTTCCTGTGAAAGATGTATATATTTTAGTTATATCAGATTTTCTAACCTGTCCTATCCAAAGACAGCGTCTCTAGCTGACTTCTTGATTTAATTAGGGTCACATTGTCAGTCAGGTCACATTCTTTTGTCCATGTACATCTGTATTTCAATAGATTTTGGTGTTGTTATCACTCGTAACCCATGTGGGATACAATCCTTTTGTTATTTTGAAGCCCCACTCGGCTTTTGGCGGGGGCCCTAAATATAGCCGGTCCATAAATATGGCCTAACCGCTGAACGGGGTTTCTGGGACCTCTTCATGAGTAATCTTCATCCGCATAGTGGCACTTTGTGTCACCGGGTGATTATCGCTTGTGTGATGTCCTGGTGGGTACAACTTACCTACCTACCTTTGTGGGTGCTCCCCTAATCTAAGCTGTATTTAGTGTATATTAAATTGTGTGTTTCAGGAAGTAATTTTGTGGGGGAACGGGACACAGAGGGTCATTTTCCCTGATGTGCCACGTAAAGTATTTAGCAAGCCTTAAGATTGTATACAAGTTTGATGATATTATGAGACAAATAATAGGAACGACACCTTGTACAAGATTCATTGAGAAACAGCAGATCAAGTGGTTTATACATCTCGTTAGAATGCAGTATGATCACAAACAGGCACTACATCTCAGAAGATCAACTACAAGAGCATGAAAAACGCAGCGAAAACGAAAAAAGTATGGATCGACAACATTAAACACACTCTACGCCATCATGGCATGACAATAGACAGTGGCAGCCAGCTTGCACTGGATGACAAATGATTCCTCCCCACTTCGCTTAACGGCAGAAGTGGTTTATGATGATGATAACAGCAATCGTATCTCACTTAGTCTGCTTCCTTCCTTTCAAATTATCTCACGGGTAGCAGATTTTTCGATCAGCTTTTTCTTATATACAATGTCTTCTTCTTCTGCTCTCTTCTCCCATTGGAGCACATGCCAACACAGGACCTGATTTCGACTTGATGAGGTCCTAACATATATTAAAACCTTGAGACCCCTGTTATTTTAATTTGCACCATATAAAGAAAGGAAAAGCACCAGGACCAGACAACATCTCAACGGAAGAAATCGAAGCACTGGGCGATTTCTGAATTGAAATAATAACTAAACTTGTAATGATATTTATAATAGTGGGTACATTCTAAATGACCTTTTAAAATCCATATTTATAGCTTTGCCAAAGAAACCAGGCAATTTAAAATGTGAAGACCATCGCACTAATAAGTCTTATGAGTCACATGGCTAAGATGTTACTGAGAATAATTATGAGAAGAATAAGAAACAAAATCAAACTAGAAATCAGCGACGAGCAATGTGGATTTGTAGAAGAAAAAGGTACAAACAATGCCATATACAGCCTAAGGCCATTGTCAGAAACAGCTATAGAAGTAAAGACAGATGTGTACTTATGCTTCATAGACTATATAAAATCTTTTGACTGTTTGAAACACGAAGAAGTAATAAGACTGTTGGAAAAATTAAACATTGATTGAAAAGATCTACGAATAATAAACAAAATTGTCTTGGCAGCAAACAGCAGCTATTTTGATTTGATTTGATTTGATTTGATTCAAGAACTGACATCACAGCACTCGGGGCATTCCCATAATCGCTCCGTCCCCATCTTCAGCAGCCATCCCAACCTCATCAATCTCACCAGACTGTGGTGATCCATATGCTCCTCCGCATTGTACACGCTCTCCCACAAGGCACTGGCCACGTCTGCCCTATCATGTAGCAGTATTCCACCAAGTTGTGCAGAGCCAGCCAGTCTGTCCGCCTGTTCAATTCCCAACACACCGACGAGCACCCGGTGAAAAAATCCAGATAATACTCCTCACTCGTGTCCTCCGCAGCGAAGCATGCCACTCTGCACGAAGCATACCTGTTCTGATCTTCCTCAGCATGCTTTCTGAATCAGTTACAACCACGATGTGTGTGTTTGTCGATTTATCTAGCCAGGGGAAAGCTGCAGTGACCACCTCCACCTCCATTCTTAAGCTGGATGTTGTGGTATCATATGCTAGGCTCTCCTGCACCAAACGTCGACCATTAACTTTTGCTAAAAAGCCCCAAGCACTTCGTTTGCCTCTTGACACTGAACCGCCTGTGTAAATTATCAAATCCTCTGAGCGAGCATTATCTTGAATTAATTGCTGAATTTCCACCTCTGTGGCGCCTGCTGGCCAGTCTCTGCATTCCCGGCTCAGCGTGATTATGACTCTACACAAGTCAGACTGCTCAGGTGGCACTTTGACCCACTCCTCTCCTCGCCTAATGTTCTCAAGGATGAAAACCTGTCTGATTGTGTCTTCTGCCTGAGCCATTCATGACCTCCCTCTTATCAGCCGCTGACCCTTAACTGCACCCAGAGCTTCATGCAGAGGGTGGTCTGTGTCTGCAGCTACCCTGAGATATGACTTCGCCTGCATCACCTTGTGCCTACCTGCAACCGTCGGCAAACCAAGGATGTGTCGCACACACACCACTGGGGTATCTGTGGTGCAACCCAGAATGACCCGCATAACCGCTTTCTGTATGCGCTCTAGCTTGTCCATCTGGCTCTTTGAGACGGTAAGCAGTCCCAGGCCATAATCCACCACTGACAGGATCAGGTGCTGATATAGTTTGAAAAGCATTCTCTGCTCTATGTCAATTTCAGCCATAGTCTTAAGTGCACTCAGTCCTTTTTGGCATCTCGTCACAACACTCTCCACATGATCCTTAAATGACAGGCTCCTGTCAAATGTAATTCCCAGATACTTCAGTTTGCTCTCTCTGTTGACGTCTCTACCATCTATCGTGAGACTTGGTACAATAGTTTTAATGATTCTGTTGTCCAGAGAACACCACAAAACAGACGCCTTTTCCGGGTGAACGACAGCCTTCATTTCTGTACACCAATCAGTCACTTTGTCTACTGTCGCTTGTAGCTCCCGAGCTGTTTGTTCCCTCTCTTCCCCCTGCCTATATGCAAGTATATCATCCGCAAAAGTCAGTATCCTTCCAACTTCTGGTGCTTCTAGGCTTGTAATCTTGCTCGTATACACGTTGAAGAGCACAGGCGAGAAAGCGGATCCCTGTGGCAGTCCTGGGGCCAAAGTGCATGGTTCAGAGGTCCATGAGCCCAGTCGGAGAGCAACCCGACGTGAATACAGGACAGCTGCAACCCAATTCACCAGCCATGGATTGACCTTCTTCTCCCTCAGTGCAGTCATTAAGATGTCGTATCTCACTCTGTTATAAGCAGATCCAGTCCTACTGCCATAGTTTCCTGTCTGTTCTGGAACCCTTCATAGACGTCAAAAGCAAAAGTGGCCGCATTTGCCCAAGTGTCCTTTCCTGGCCTGTAACTTCCCAGACCTCTTGGGAGAAGCTTCCCCCTTTCCAAAAATTCTTGTAACTTTACAGCAACTATCTTCTCCAAGACCTTACCAAATGTGTTTTGTAAGGTGATGATTCTAAAGCCACTAAGCTTAGAATGATCTTTAAAAGGTTTTGGTAGTGGTATTAGATAGCTGTGCACCCAGTCTTGCGGTACAGCAGCTATAAGAATTAACAACTGTTTAGCTACATTGCAGCGCATAAAGAGGGGCGTAAGACAAGGATGTGTTTTGTCAACCGATTTATTTTCACTATACAGTTAATATATATTGAGATCTTTAATTGATATGCCCCGAATTGTGGTTGATGGGCATAATATAAACAATTTACTTTGGGCAAATAACACAGTCTTGATAGCAACAAATCGGAAAGAACTCTAGAAAATAGACATTGTGGTGGTAGAAAGTGGAATAATGGGCCTCAGTTTGAATAATGGAAAGACAGAAGTAATGGTGGTATCAAAGAAAAGAATTATTCCTAAATGTGTAATAAAAGTCAATAGTGTTATTGTGGGACAAGTACAGAAATGTAAGTATCTGGACACATGGATAACATCAGATGAAAGATACATTACTGAGAAAAGAAACAGAATAGGACAGGCAAACACTTTACAGTCTTGTTGCATGGCATGAAGGTGTGTCAGCACACGAACTGATATATGCTGTAGGAGATCGCGGCTTGTGGAGAGGCCTGATCGCCTACGCCAGTCGGCAAGGCACCTGATGAGGATATATAATCACGCCAGTTGGCAAGACACCTGATGATGATGATGATGATGATGATATAATAGTTCTATGTTGGGGTTCGGGCTTCTGGCCTCAAAGATTTGCATGTTCAACATTTTGTTCCCTGAGTAAACTTAGTTGAGTAGCCCTGGACTAAAGTAATCTTCTTCTTCTTCTTCTTTCTCTTCGCGTTCACCGGCTTTAAACTCCAGCGGAAAATTCTGGTTGTTCGTCCACTTCTGGACTCTAGTCATGTTCCAGAAACTGAGTGTTGCGTGTACATCCGTTTCACAGGTCTGATTCATTTGCATGCATACTGTTGGTTCCTTACCTCTCAGGTAGATGTAATCCGACTTCAAAGGACGTCCCTATTTAGTCGACTCTTTCCACATACCTTTAAACAGGCAGTGGGTCTATTCTTGTTTTTCCCGCAATGGGGCCCCGGAACCCACACTAAAGTAATGCCTCCCTGGAACTGAAAGAGTTAAGGCAAACATGAGTTTAAAACTGGGAACACCCCCATTCTGATCGAAAACGAAACGAAGCAATCGTTGCGCGGAAAGATTTTCCCGAGATTCTTTTATTCGTAGCCAAAATGGAGGATCTTTCGGTTGAAGTTAACGACGGTAACGGAGTTTACTATAAGGTTTGTTTTTTGTTCTTTCGCGATATTAAGGTTGATTTCACTTTGTTTATATGTATTGTTTAGGATACAATTAACTTAGTAGTTAAACTCGAGATAATCGTAATCCGTATAATTTAAGCAGATAATGATTGATTAATGATGAGATAAAACAAATGACTTAACTTTTCAATTTTGTTCCAGCGCGGGATGCCATAGTTACTAATACTTAATTATTGTAATGGATAATTAATGGAGGTATTATATATTTATTTTAAATCACCGAAAATTAATTTATTGTTCTAGCGATAAACTGATTTGCTGATAATGATGAAAGCTTAAAAGACTGATGAAACATGAAATTAACAGTCCCGACTTTCGGACTCCAAGCATGATCTTGCTTGCCCCTCGTAACTTGTTTGTTTGTCACCCCACCCCAGACCGACCTGTCTTTAATAGTACAGTCTTCGGACTGCTCAACATTGAAAGAAAATTGTATATTTTTTTTTAGATTAAGCTAGCGATTTGTTGCCAAACTCTTTCATCAGACACTTATTAAACTTATTTTAACATTATCATTATAAATATGCTGTTAAATGTGTGGTTGTGCTTTTTTATGACATCAAATTTCATATATTCATGCATCAGTTTTTAAACTTTAATACTTTCATTTGTTGACATATTTATTCACCTTGTTTACTTACAGAAGATAGTATTCCATTACAGTGCTATAGAGAGCACAGAAATCACACCCTTTAGATCAAATGTGACTGGCAAGATCAGTTCACAGAAGTAAAAAGAAATGTTTTATGCACATATGACATAAGATTTGAATTTGAGAGAATTGTACTAGTGCATGCGTGACACTGAGAGAGTGTACAAGTACTTAGTAGTAAAAAGTTCAACCAAGACAAAAGACAGTGTGTTAAAAATCCATTGCAGCGGAGCCAGCCTTGTTCGAGATGGCACCTGATACATCGCATGCTTTGGTTTTTCTCAAATACCCATTTCTTAATTCTTTAAGCTTCAAGCAATGCCTGATGTATGGATGACTCTTTCTATCCCTTGATTTGCCTCCATAGCTTAATGTGCTCTCTTACTTCTAACCTTTGATCAGATCATATGTAATAAATCTGGGTTTTCCAGTGACATCCAGTTAATAAATATTGCCTATTGCCGCTTTGAAAGTAATGCTTTGGTATCTCCTGTGAAATCTTCTGAGGCTGATGCAACAGTTTATTTCTAAGACTTGACCCTATTCCTTCTCTTGATCTTCTTTCCCCTGCATGTAACGTGATCCGTGACATCTTGTTCCCATGATTTCATCTCAGCTCTGTATCATTCATCTCTTATTCTTATATTAAACTTATGTTGACATAGACCTGGCCCTGATATTTGTCATCTGTAATTCACCATAGATGATGTCCTCATAACACCAGCTTTTCTCCAGGTTTTTGAGGTTTTGAACAACGGATCATCATGGCACACGAGTAGTAACCCATAAGTTCTCCGTTCTTCTTCTGACTCAAGTCTGCATTCAAAGAGGCTGAGCACCGGCGAGGATCGTGAAATACTTTGGATAGATTTTTAACTCAAAAATTTTGCCTGGGCAGTTCCATTAGGCTACTCTTTTCGATTTCCAACTGCCAAGGGATTTTTTTATGTGCGCAGCATTGCTGCACACGGGCGTCTAATCTCACTAACCAGAGACCAGGAGGAATTACTAGAAGTCCAAGTCCACATGAAAAAATTCCAGCCCTTACCGGGAAGTGAACCCAGAACCTCTAGCACTTGAGGCGGACACTATGCCTCAAAACAACGCAGCCACCCAGCTTTTCTCAAAACCTCTGTTATCTTGCCACCTCAATCAGTCAGGTTGGCTGCAGTGGATTTCCAAGTCTCCTGTCTTGGTAATGCACCCCCAGTCTGCAGTTCATCCATCTCCTTATGTTGTCAATCCACTTTTGTCTACGGACAGGGGATAAATAGAAGATACATGTCTAGAGAACTGCAGAACACTGTAGACAAGGTAGGGAAGTTGTGTGAGGAAACCTGTTCTTTCATCAATCCAGATAAGACATCTATATTGTGGTGTTCATTAAATAATAGAATTGTTAGAGACGTGGTTCCAAAAATAAATGGTAGTAACAGAGAGAATTCACTGAAATATTTTGGCATGACTTTTGACAGGAGCCTGTCATTCAGGTACCATGTAGAAGAGCTAGTGTCAAAGATAAGGAAACGACTTAGTGTGTTACAAGTGATGGCATTAATGGACATGGAACAAAGAATGTTCTACACATTACCAGCAGCTGATTATTTAGGGGATGTTGTATGGTTTTGGCCTGCTCATGCTATCTAACAGCCAGGCAGAGAAGCTGGAACCCATGCAAAACAAAACCATGCAAGTCATTTTGGAATCTGCGGAACATGCCAGTCATGTGCATTTGGCACATACTTGCATTTTCATTTGTTTATGAAAGATATAAGCTGTTACAGGTGTAAATATACTTTAGAGTCTCAGCGTACAGGGAACACCTTCTACATGAGGCCTTGGGACAGAGCAAGGGTCATTAGCTGAAAAGAGATAGCTCTTGGATGGCACAGGTGGAAGTCATGATAAGAACTGTTTGTGCTAATGATAAAATAGCGTTTGACGAGGAATGGATTACAGTGCCACCCAGCAAAACAGGCTTGCACTGAGTGAGAGTTACCTTGGACAAGAGGGGCTGGGAAATGGGTAGCTGGTGAAACAGAGGCACTGATGCAAGAGCTGATCTTTGAAAATTTCCCCCCCCCCCCCCCCCAGGGATGGATGGATCTGTAGTGAGAGGTAGAAAGAGTGGGTGGGGTTTTTATTGCAAAGGTGAATAGATACTGTTAGAGAAAAAAGAGCGCCTCACACATAACGTCACAACGTCCAGTATACAAATCGAGGTGGAGGCAGAAATGGCAGCTTTCCCATGGCTGTAGAGCAGCACAACCGGCTCTCCTTTAAATAACGGTTGCTAGCTGGAAGGCGACGGTCGCTTAGTCGGAGTTCACTCCCTTGGCTGCAGTGCAAATACGGAGTGGTAAAGAGGGAACGAAACAAATGATATAGTTACCTGTCATCCTTGGGTTAGGGTGACACATCACGGAAATGACGGAAGCTTATCCCTCATTACGACACACAGATCCGCAGGTCACACATCTACGGTCACTAAGTCGTGCGTCGGAAGAACGCAGTCACTAATTTGAGTCACAGCGCGTGGTCTACGAGAGTCTAGCGTTGCAAGACCGCGGTCGCTACTGTCAGTCGCAGCGCATGGTCTAGCTCTAGCAGGCATGTCGACCTCACGTTGTTTTTTGATTCGTGACTTGTCCCCTCCGTATTTGCACTCCATTGGGAGTGAACTCCGACTAAGCGGCCGTCGCCTTCCAGCTAGCGACCGTTATTTAAAGGAGAGTCGCACAACCCAACATGTGGTAACTGTAACACACTCAAAGCATGCTTTGGATGATAGAAACTGGAGTCCTAGACATATGGTGGCTGAAATCGCTTGATAAGACTAAAATCACAATCATGGATTTTCATGGTGTAGTGAGCAGGCTGATAGATTGGCTGCTGCAGCTCCTCTGGGTGATAAGCTACTTGGTGATAAAGCACCTGTGGTGAAGCCTGGGATCAGGTGGACAGTGCAACAGAACAGACCGAGAACAGTGACAAATTTAGTGTGGAAGGGGGTGTGGGGTAAGCAGAGGGCCTGGAAAGTATTCAACACTGATGAAAAAACATAGGCAGTTTCATCGTCTTGCTTTTTTTTTTAAAACCGTAACCCTGGTATGGTTTAAAAAAATGTGCTTCTTTTTTTTTTGTTCACTGACAGTAAGCTCCGACGAAAGTCCTGGTTGTTCGTCAACTTGGGCTTTTCCTTTATGCCAGGGTCTGAGTTTTGCGAGTACATCTGTTTTACATGCCTGTTTGGGTGTTCCTTGCAGCTCGGGCAGATGCACTCCGACTTCGATGGAAGCCTCCAGTTAGCCGACTCTTACAACATGCTGTTTAAGGAGGCAGTGGGTCTATTCTTGTTTTCTCCACAATATGGCCTAGAATCACACGGGGGGGTGGGGGGGGGGGTTTCTTTCATATAATAAACAATTATTCATTGATTGGCACCCATAGAAAGATAGAAGGACACACTAGACAACATAAAAATCAAAAGCTATGGTTATAGTGCCTTGCTGCAGAAACAAGTGTACTAGGACGAACGAGCACACGGGGAACCCCTGAGACTGTAAAAACAGTATGTGTGATAAACAAATAAAAAATAAAATCTGCTTTTGTGGAGGTCTGCCGAGGCCTTGTTTTACAGAAACTGCACCTCCATTACTGTTTTCTCCAGGCCACCTTGACTTAACATGGCCAAAATAACTCTGCTGTTTATGAGCCAGTTCTCCTTGATGTTTCGATCATGCATGTGTTTTTTCTTTCTTTTTTTATCCATGGTAGACCGAGAATTTTTTCTCTGGTATTTGAGTTCAGAAGCTCAGATTTTTGTCTTCAGTGATTAATAGCCCATGATCGCATCCATAACTTACCACAGGAAGGATGCATGATTTAAAAATGTTTACTTAAACTCCATTGAAATACCTGAACAAATTTAGCTGTTTAAAGGCTGTAGTCCGCTCCTGGTTAGGCTGTTTATCCATACTGAAAAACTTCTTCAGCGTTCACCTTTGAAAAGGTGGTTGGCGCTTTTTGCTGTGGTCTACAGCTAGACAATGATATCTGTACCTTTCAGTCTAACACTTCTGAGGGTGTTTAAAGGGTGAGTGGTTGCTCACCTGTTACAACATCTTAGGAAGTAGGTCTATTAATCATCATGTGCCATGCCGGTAAGCGAGGGCCGTCATATTTAGTCATCTCATACATCACCAGAACCATGGATTAGGTCAGAGCTCTTGTCTCACTCCCACGCCATCCAGGTATTCATCTATACCTTCCTGTTCTCTTTCCACACGTCTTGTCATTTGATACAAGTTCTTAAGTCCATTCCATCTCATAATATGTCCGATAAACACAGTCTACCTACTTCTAATCGTTCTAACCCAGTGATTCCCAAACTGCGCTGCGGTCACCCGGGGAGCCGCAACCTCTTCACAGGGGCGCTGCAAAATATTAAAAGATGCACGAGTTTTATTTGTTTTGATCTCTTACATATGATTAGTCATACTTTTACTTAGGTTAGGGCGCTGTGGAAAAGTTGTAACTGAAAAAAGACGCTGCGAATTAAAAAATGTTTGGGAAACACTGTTCAAACCAGTTTATGATATTCCCTGTCTCAAGAACTGCATCATTTGTTTCTTCTGTCATTCCTTTATATTTTTCTCAAAAGCCAAATCTCTGCTGGGCGTTCTTAAGCATACGTTATTTAAATTGGATTATACTCCATTTATGTACATTAATATTTTACTTACGTCTTCTTGCAGGCATATTTAAAAAGCTTCTATGATGATGAAGTGCTGGTGTCTTTTGAGAATAAGTAAGTATTGCCAGTGTGGTATCTTTCGTTTTCTCTGCAATCTATACAACAAAATTTTTTTTTTATAGCATTATTATTATGCAAACATCTCTTTAACATTTTATTATTTTTTTTTTACCTTTTTGTTGTCACTGTATGCTCTGTTTTAAAAAAAAAAGTTGTTTTTAAGTGGAATTTGGCTATGTGGCCTCCTTATATGTTCATGAAGTGGGTATTCTGCTTTATATGGCAGCTTTCCGCCTATGAAAATGGCTTATATACCTATCCTAAATGTTGTTTACATGTGGCTGTGTAATGTGTTATCCCTGTTCTGAATTGCAGAAAAATGACTGGTTCTAATCTGTCCATAAAAAGGTATTCGTCTTATGCCGGGGTTGATGAATGTTTTTGCTCCGACATCTTTTAATGAATGTTCATAGTTTATTGGTAAATATTTAAGTCTTTGCTGCAAGTTTCTGATTCATACAGCTGTAGTAAGTTATTTGTAAAGTAAAGTAAGTAAAATAATGGACCCCTTTCCACGCCTTTATGTGTATTTGGCATATCGACTAGATCTGTATTTTATAGACCATTCAGCACTTGTGGTTGATGTCCGCCTTTACTTCCTAGGACTTTTTTTTTTACCTAGTACCCATTCAAGGCTAGGTTGACTTGGGGGAAAGGTCTTCTTTTTTTAAAATTAAATAAAGTATAGCTCTCTTTGGATCCGCAGGTGAGCTTCTAGCCGCTTTACCACTGTAATAAGATATTTGTATTATGATACAAAAACTGCAAAATGTGCTTTGTTATAATGTATCACACACATTTAAAAAAAAATGCAGTCATAATTGTTTTACCACTTTATGAGAAAAGAAAAGCTGGAACAGATTGTGACAACTGAAAAAATGTATGAAAGTTGAGATAGTGGAAGGCAGAAGATTTTTGATGGCCTATTGTCATTGACATAAAAGGTGCCCTCACAGCTTCCAGAACCCAATCTTGGAGGAAAAGAATAGACCCACTCATTGCCTTTCTAGCTATATGTTGTAAAAGATGACCAATTAGGTGTTTGGTGTCGAAACTGGAGTGCATCTGCCTGAGAGGTGAGTAATGAATAGTCTGCATGTAAATAAGCCGGATCTGTAAAATAGATGTTCACGCAAAAGTTCTGGAACAAGACTAAAGTCCAGAAGTGGACAGACAGCCAAACTTTCCACTGGAATTTACTGCCTGTAAATGGGAAGAAGAAGAAGACACTGACTACATTGTGTGTGTGGTATCTAGACACAAAAAGGTTTGAAATCATAGCAGATTAGCAAACTTTGCTTTTGTAACTAAATTATTACCCCGTTTTCGCCCAGAGAAGCCAAAAAACTGACACTTCCAGTCAGGTCAAATTCCACATAAATGCCACTTTTGTGACTTGTCTTTAATGACATATGTTAGAGGCACATAGTTAATGCTTTTGGATGTTTTTGCACCTGCACAAACATTTCAGAGGTCAGTATATGAATACATTGACTAACAGTGGGGTGGGTTCTTGTGAGCTAAATGGCTTTTTAAAATCTAAGTTGTCATAATTTCCCATAACCCTCAGTGATAGAAGTCACTGGGTCACAGCATGAGTCACCCAATACATGCTTTTTTAAGGTTCCGGGGAATGTATTCCATTAAATGCTTAACCCTGTTCATGTTAATTTTTCACTACTTACTTATATCTTTATATATTAAGAAGAAGAAAATGTCCAGCTTGCTAGCGCAGTTGGCTTAACTGCGACCGGGTGACGAACTCCTTGTGGTTCGGGTTCACACCCCGGGGGTAGGCAAAAAAGCCACATTTCTCCCAGATTTGTGCTATCTATCATGGAATCAAGGCCGAAGGGTTGCAATATCCATAGTACAGAGCCAAAGGGTTTTAACAGCTCATGGTTTCTGGATACTTAAAAAAATTTTTTTTTTTAATGTGGATAAATACATTTTTTAAACACATTATTTATTAGTGAAATATATAACATTGTATTTTTTTTGAGTAGATTTTGTTCCTGCATTCTAAGAGGTCATGACCTTTTTTTTTAATAGTGTTCTGGGGGCAGAAGGGATGAAACAGTGTTGTTGGGTTAAGCATAGACTAGTCTGAGGTGTAAGTGGCTCTTGTATGTTTAAAAAAAAAAAATTTTTTCATGTGTGATCAGCTGGCAGCCGGATAAGAGGGTAAAGTTGTCCAATGTACGACTGCCACCAAAGAATGGTACAAACAAGGCAGAGTTTAAAGAGGACGATCGAGTTGAGGTAGGTCCATATGTTTTTGGCAAGAATATGTGCAATGTTGTTAATGTATGTGTGTGTTTATTCTAAGTTTGTGAATGTTCTTGTGACTTTATGATTATTCAGACAAGAATAATTGCAACAAGTTCTTTATTTATCTTGAGTTTATGTATGTTTTTGTGGCTTTATGAATATTCTGACAAGAATAACTGCAACAAGTTCTTTATTTATCTTGAGTTTATATATGTTTTTGTGGCTTTATGAATATTCTGGCAAGATTAATTACAATAAGGTCTTTGTTTATTCTGACTGTTATAAATGTTCTTGTCACTTAACGAATGTTCTGGCGAGAATAATTGCAATATAAATGTGTGAGAAATTTGTGACGGGTAACTCAACATGGTTGTTGAGTTTAGGAAGGCACACATATGTTTATATTGGCAGAAATAGATGGGCTGGCCAGAAATCAGTACCTTGATGGCAAAAGAAATGCCTTAGAGCAGTGATTCCCAAACTGTGCCTCGGCGCCCCAAAATATTCAAAGATACACTGGTTTTTTTTTTTTAATCCGTTACATATAAATAAGTCATACTTTTTTACTTAGGTTAGGGCGCCGTGGAAAATTTTAATTGGGAAAAGCACCGTAACTAAGAAAAGTTTAGAAAACACTGCCTTAGAGAATGAGCTGGAAGTTGAGAGCCAACATAATTGCACTCAGGGCATTTCCATAAGTGCTTCGTCACCCATCTTCAGCAGCAAGCTCTTCATTCAAATTCAGATAGTGCTAGTACAGCCTGATTGATGGTTTGTCCATCTGGCCACTCCACACTGCACGATTCTCTTCAGAAAATAAGAAATAACATTGATTTCCTTGTATATAAATATTTAAATATGACAAATAACGAAAGAAGGGGCGCATATTAATGTGAACATTTTTATGGATGACCTGAATGCTAAGGAAGGATCATAACACAGGAAGAATGAAAAGGAAGAATTATTCACCAGTTTTTGTGCAGAGAATGAATATGTTAATAGCAGAAACATTTCTCACATAAAAGAAAACAAGGCAGTTTCTTTTGGGTTTAGCCACCACTTGAATCGACACATTTATGCCATATCTGTTTTACCTTGAGAACAGAAAACATTTTAAACCAAACCATTTGTCACATGCCAGTGGGTTTTTCTTCAGTGTGAAAATAATTTTCTTTCTGAGTTATTTAGGTTGGGTGAAAAGAGATCCTAAGGATGGATAGTGTTAATGTTTTTAGTATTTATATCTTTGGCTGCTAGCTTTGCAAGCAATGCTTTGTAAAGAGGACACTGTCTTGAAGCTGATCATTTTAGCTGGCCCTTAAACAGTCTTGTTTTAATCCCCGTAGTGGCAGATTTGTTGCCTTCAAAGTGGACCTTGATTCCTAGATTGCCCTAGCCTAAAATGGGTACCTGGGAAGTAAGAGCGGTCAGAGTTGTGCAGACATTGCTCCCACTGATTGCTGTGTGGTCTTTTAAACAAAAAATATTAGTAGCATCATTTGCCCAATGTGTAAGGGTCCTTTCAACAACAAAATTCATGAACTTTTTAAATCACTACTGACTGATCACTGGCATCATGAGAGCTAATAGACTGAAATGGTTGGGGCATATTGAAAGAATGTCAGATGACAGAGAAGTAAAAACTGTTTACATGAGGGAGATGAATGGTCGTAGACCACGAGGCAGACCAAGAAGACAATGGAGAGATAATGTCCAGACAGACCTGCAAACACTTGATTTCACCAACTGGAAAGAGAAGGCCAACCAGAGAGATGAATGGAATCGAGTGATATCTGCAGCAATGGACCTCAAGGGCTCGAAATGCTGAAGAAGAAGAAGTAAGGTTCCTTTAGTTTATTCACATAATCTAGTGTATGTGCAGTGTTCAGCTCATATCTCTACAGCATTGTTTGCTATTGGTTTGCATGTTTATTTATTTAACTATTTGCTCTTCCTTTCTAACCCTGGGTTTAATGATATAGTTAGTACTTGATTTCTCCTCCTGCTGGTTTTGGAGGGAAAGAAGAGGCCCTGTTTTGTCTTTGATGAATTGCTCCTGCCATTCAGGCTGACTCACATGCCATCACTTCCTGATGCAAAGATGTGTGCCAGAGTGATTGATCATATTCATTGACTTCCCCCATATAAGAATCGGTGTCAAGTGCCTTTGAAATCCTTTTGTGTAGGGAAATAGTTTATGATTTCAGATCTGTCATTAGCTGTACATTTGCAGGCAGATATGTATAAATACAATTATATATTTTGAACAGTTTGCTAACTCTAAATTATGTTATAAATTTGATTTTGTTTAGGTTTTTGGAAAGGTCAAGAATGGAGAAGGTTTGGCTTGGTACCCTGCCAAAATAAAAATATTGAAGGGGGAGTTTGTTGTGGTGTCTTCACCTTGGGATGCCAGTGACATTTTGCCACTTGACAAGATCAGGCCTGTCAATTTGAAGTGAGTCCTTTTTTGTGTGTTTTATTTGCAAAAGTATTATACTTGTCTGATTTTGATGGTAGTCAGTGCACGCTACATTGAATGAGTCTTGCCACGTGTAGTTGCGTTGCATTAAAGCAGACTCCAGAGCATATCTTGCAAGAATGCCCAGACTTTACCAGTTAGAAGAAGTGTGGTTCATAGGGGCGACCCTGGAAGACCTCGAGAGTAACATCCTGTTTATGACCCAGATTGGAATAGATGCATACAAATATTGACTGCTGAAAAAGAAAGGTGGCAGGTAAGAAAGAAAGAAAGACAGGGTCTTTTTTTTGGGAACATCAGATGATATAACAGGTTATTGGAAGGGAAAATAATGGCTAAAGAGTAATAAAGATATGTGTAGGTAGTACCTATCAAGATGGGATTAATTTAGCACAGGGGCAGAGAACCTTTTTTTTTCTCTGCCAGGGCCATTTTTATATTTATAACATCATTCACAAACCACACCAAATTATCAACTTGAAATGCATATTTTTCAGCATTCTGAACCCTTGAGGGTGCTAATATTGACATTATTCTCTGTGATTGACCTTCGCTTTCCAACTGGTGTCTCCAAGTGTGTACACCTACCTTTATATTGTCTCGCCACATCATCGTGGCCTGCTTTCATTCAACTCTTTTATGTATGCAGTCTGCTATCTCATTTTCTCTATATGCCACAGCCATTGCAGTCTGTTAGCCCTCATGATGTCAGTAGAATGTTAAATGTTGAATTAAGAATCAACATCACAGCACTCAGGAAACTCCCATAAGTGCTCAGTCCCCATTTTCAGCAACAAGCGAAAAGTTCCAATTCCGATAGTACCAGTAACTGTATATGTATATGTCTCATCCTTCCCCTGTTGCCAGTAACTAATGTTGCTTGTAACAAATTAATGAATTTAAATATTTGCCTACTACATTTGGTCAGACATTTAATTTACTCACCCCTAAATTATGTACAAACTATCGAACTATTGCCCTGATCAGTCATGCAAGTAAAATTCTACTAAAAATTATAATGAGAAGACTGCATAAGAAAATGGAAGAAGAGATTAATGTGGCTCAGGCTGGATTTAGACAGGGAAGAGGAACAAGAGATCATATATTCAACATGCGTTTAATAATAGAGAAGTGTAGAGAATTTAATGTAAATCTGTTCTTATGTTTTGTGGATTATTCAAAAGCATTTGACTGTGTACAACATCAGTCAGAAGCTTTGGGAAATCATGAGGAATATGGGCTTTCCATCACATATAGTGCAGCTCATTAAAATGCTCTATCAACTCACCAAAACAGCAGCAGTCAGAATAGATGGAGAGACATCAGACTGGTTTGGCATCAAGCAAGGAGTCCGTCAGGGATGTGTGCTGTCACCGTATTTGTTCAACCTGTACGCCGAAAATATAATGAGAAATGTAAGAGATGATATAAACAAGGAACAATATGATGCCCTAAACATCGGTGGTCATGAAATACCAGAAATTCGTTATGCTGATGATACAGTATTACTATCAACATCACAAAATGGTTTAGGAAACTTATTAACCTCACTCCAAAGAAATAGCGAAAATCATAACTTATTTCTTAACATAGCAAAAACAAAGATAATGCATACAAACAAAACTGCCATGGAGAAGGAAATATATGTTAATGAGGAAAGATTGGAAGTGGTGGAAAATTTCGAATATCTTGGGTCACTGGTTACCAACAATGGTGACACAATGAAAGAAATTAAACGGCGACTATCAATTGCTCTTCAAAGACTAAAAACAACTGAATAAATTATGGAATTGTACAGATAGAATTACAGAGGTCAGATTTTTAAGGCATGCATCTTTCCCATTGCAACATACGCCTGTGAGACCTGGACACTTACTAAACAAGCGGAACAGCACATAAATGCATTTGAATATAAATGTTACAGACAGGTTCTAAGAATATCTTGGGTAAAGAAAAGAACAAATGCATCCATACTTCAAGAGCTGAATATTGAAGAGGGTTGGCTAGTAAAGACAATAAAACAAAGAAAATTGAAATATTTTGGTCACTTGAAACGTCATGGAAGTCTAGAGAGAACAATAATGGAGGGGTATATGCCTGGGAAGAGAGGAAGAGGAAGGCCAAGGAGAAGATGAGTGCAGGATGTGGCAGATGATCTCCAGATGGGTGTATCAGACGCAGGACATCTTGCTCAGGATAGGAAGGTTTTCCGGAGGGTTGTTATGGCAGCGAGGTTCCGCGAGGGACATGCTACTGAATGAATGAATGTGAAGGCTGGAGCTGCTTCTCTTTATTTAGGCATGTGATGTTAGTTGGTATTAATGGTGTGTTAAATGGAGTTAATGATGTTGATACTTGCAGCTGCTTTCCCAGGTTTGTGTTGATCAGTCTGGAGAGCCAGGTGAAATGATTTTGCAGGCTGGATGATTTCCTCTCTTTTCTAGTAAAGTGTTAAGTAAAATAAATCAGGACAGAAACTGCTCTTTGTGATTTGCTTTTGCTCTAAATTTCTTCAGTCAGTTATTGGCTGTCTCCCCATGAATGTTTTGCAAAGGATCTTCATCACTGTCTGTCTCAAGCTGTTTCTACTCACCCAAACTCTTGTTCACTTATCTCTTCATGCTATCCTCCCATTGTTTTGTCACTGTCTGCTGCTTACTCTGCTGTCCATTTTTCTTTCTTCAAAGTGTAGACTCTTAATCTGGCAGAAATATTTCACTTGTCTTGTTTTTATGTCTTTAAATGTTGCTTTCTCTTGTTTAATGTAGCAATCTTGGAATATGATTGCATCTGAAATGTTTTTCTTGTTTACAGCCCACCAATTACTAAGGAGTCATTCTTTCAATTTGTGCTTGAAATTCCGCCAGATTTGAGAGAAGGGTAAGTATCCTTTTGTTGATTCTTTTGAAGTTGTGTAAAAAATGTCATGTGTTAGTAAAACTACACCCACTACCCCTGGCAAGAATGTCATAAAGGGTGTAAATAGCACAGTCATGACACAGTGTTTGTAAACCACAATGCAACATGCCAGTTGCCGTTTTAAGGGTGTCGTCGTGTTTGTATGTTGTCTCTGGCTCATCTTAGGTGTTTGGTTAATAACCTCCTTGATTGATTAACAGTGCACAAACTCATAACGTGCTTAATAATCCTCAGTACAGGCGTTTTTTTTGGGGGGGAGGCCATACATTTTTACAGTTTCCAGTGGGAAGGCCTATTTTAGCCTAAACTAAACATTCTCTTAGGATTTTTGATATCATTCAGGTCCTCTTCTTTAGGGCTCTGCAGTTCCTACCAGCATCCAAGCCCTCTTGGTCATTACCCACAGTTCGTGCTGGCTGTAGTTTCAACTTGCCTCTGTGAACCAAATTGGCAGCAGTCAGGGGCTTCATACGTTACGCCACCCTTCTCACATACATGATGCTTCGCCAGTAGAGACGGCACCCTGTGGACTGAGAGACAGATGCTGATTCTAATGTGGGTCAGAAAGCACTGGAAACATAGATAGCAGTGGATGCAGGAAGCCTCTTTCTTTGATGGTTCTTCTTCTTTATGTTCACTTGCAGTAAACTCCGGTGGAAAGTTCTTGGTGTTTGTCCACCTCTGGATATTAGTCGTGTTCCAGAACCTGAGTATTGCATGCACATTCATTTTACAGATCTGACTTATTTGTCTGCAGACTGAAGGTTCCTTGCCTCTCAGGTCAGATGCAATCTGACTTAAAAGAAGCTCCCAGTCAGACTTTAATGACATGTATGCTAGGGACTCAGTGAGTCTATTCTCATTTACCCCACAATGGGGCTCGGGAACCCATAACATCACCTAGTAAAACCATCCAATAATCATCCACTATTGGGGTTCACTTATGATGTCCTGTAAAAGGATACGCAGCTAACCCTAACTGCAGTTCACATTTCTCTTGTTGGCATGTGCCAAAGAATTATTGTTATTGGGAAGTAATCTTCTCTGTTTGTCCATTCAGATGTCAAGAGGAAATGGCAGTTCAGGAGTTCCGCAAGCACATAGGTGGCGCTATGGTCACTTACAGTCCAGAAGACAAGTCGTTGCATGTTCTTGTAAGTACTTCATGTGTGATATCTTCTTTGTGTTAACCGGCTGTAAACTCTGATGGAAAATTCTGGTCATTTCTATACTTTGGTCTTGTTCCAGGACTGGAGAATGCCTGCACATCCAATTTACTGTTCTGAATCATTTTTTATGTTCTGACTGTTGGTCCTTACCGTCAGGCCCAGGTTGGAAACCTGTTTCTAGAATGATTGTGGAAATAGATCTTGCAGCAATTGGGAATCCATCTCCTTCTTTATTAGCTTTGTGAATATACGAGTAACTCTGCTGTTAAAAAACAAACACACAACAGCAACAGGAAAGAGTTTACCTGGTGGTGGTGCTTTTTGTTTTTGCTAACACAAAAAAACATAGATATCCAATGACGTATTTGTATTGGTTTATAGGAAAGTCTGTACGCATAGAAACTACCAATGACCCAGATGCAAACGAGCTCTCAGTAGGTTGAACCCAGAAGTATTCTTCTCTGCAATTTGAGTTTTTACTCATCAAATTACAAAGATTTTGAGTGTCAAAATTATACTTTCAGTAGCTATGCTTTTAAAAGAAATAAAAACTTGTAAAACGTCGGTTAGATAAAAAAATTTTAAACAGGTATAGAGAATATATTTGCGATAGGACCTTCAGGTTTAAGAAAATAGAGACAGGCAAACAAAACACAAGAAAATTAGAGAATGAGTTGAAACAAATAGTAAAGGATTGAATGGCTTAGCACTAATTGCTTGGCGGCCTATACTTTGTTGGCATGAAATGGGTAGGAAAAAAAGAACAATTGGGAATCAGTGGGTCATCGTCACTCCACCGTCTTTACTTCTCCGAACCTTTCCTGTACACATTTTAGACTGAGTGAATCTGGAAACCAGGTCAGTTAAATATTCCACTTGTGTCCATCGCCTGGTAGGCAAATATGCTAACCACTGCACTGCTGCGGCTGCCATTTCATGCTGGTAGGGAAACTGTGTTTCTTCTTTGTTAGCTTGCACTTCATTATGTCTATTCCCTACGGGTAATGTGTTCAGTATTCACACTGTCAATCTTTACCTCCCAAAACATTTTCTTTACCCCTTTTAGGCTGGGTAGATCTGAGAATCCAAGTCAGTTTAAAAGAAAATCCACTTTGATGCATCTTTATTTCTGAGAGAGTAATTTCCCCTTATATTTTAAAATAGAACCATGAACTTGTTGTTTTGGATATATCCTTTCCTTTGTGAGTTTAGGGCCTCTGGGGGGGGGGGGGGGGGGCGGCAGAATAGACCCACTGCTTCTTCTTAACAAGCATGTCAAGAAAGACGACTAGTTAAAGATTTAATTAAATCAGATATGCTGGGCCAGTAGGTAGAGATATCACGGCCTAGCTGTATTTTGTTAACATTTTTGTATATTTGTCTCTGAAATTATGTTTCCTATGTGTTGTCAGTTTTCTTAATCAGTACTCTCTTGACAGAGCACAAGCCCAGCCGTGATCAAGAGGGCTTCCATGATTGGGGACATGTTTCTCCGAAACATGAGGCAGAAAGTTCTGCTGAAGCAGCGTACAGAGGAAGCGGTGAAAAAACTACAGGTGACTTAAGAATTCGTTCCTGTGTATCCATGTCCTATAAGTTTCCACACATAGGATTAATATACATATCTTCTTCTTCTTCTCTACTCCTGGAATGCTTCACAGTGTCAGGGTAGGAAGAGAGATCGGGAACTGACCCGTCTTTTTGCTTTGTGTATTGTACTTTTCAGTGCCTGCAATATTTCTGCCGCCCATCTTCTGTGCGGTCAACTTCTGGCTCTGCTACCGCTTCATCTGTATAACATTGATCTCTGTGGTGCCCTGTCTGCGTCAGTCTTGTTACAAGCCAAACCGTAAACTTATCACCAAAACCATTATATGCATACTTTAAGCTGTGCTTATACTTGTTTTTTTTTTTTTTTTTCAGTTGTGGAGGATAAGCATTGAAGTATGTTATCAAAAGAATGGTAATTTTTCTATGTATGGGAACTTATGGGGCACCTTGTATAACTATGTATAAATAGTAATAAAGGAGCCTTGGGATTGAGTTTACTGTGACAGACCATATGATCAGTCACAGTATATAGACCTCTGGCAAAAACAGCTCTCTGGTGGAAAGCAGATGGGAAAAGGAGACGTGGACGATCTAAGGAAACCTGGAGAAGGACAATAGAACGGGATCTTGCCGTCTCATCCTCATAAATACCATCATTGATAGCATTCAGAAAAATACACCAAATTCCACTTTCACAGTACAAACGCACATGTGGTATAAAATAACACACAATATGAAGAAAGGTCACCTACGTCCACACACACACATCCCCTCTATCTACTGACTGAGAGGCACTGACTTTGACACGGGTTCACCTTCAGCGGCCGGTCACAAGTGGGTCTGCCAATCCCTGAGGATACCGTTGTTACTGGTTGATCTCTAGAAACGTCTCACAACTTTAAGTAACCTGAACCTCATCATCAGGTGTCTTGGCGACTAGCGTGGGCGATGATGCCTCTGACACACTTGAACACAGAAGTGAGTTCAGCACACAACAGAGTTTTGTGCTGAAAATGCAGTTTTAATCTGTCATGTTATTCACACCCTGGAGCCTCAAACTGTGTTTGAAAATATGTTTACTTGTTTGTTTCTAGAGCACCAAGATTCGCTCCGGGCACATGGAAGAATTCCGAGTACAGGACGAACTGATGGGGTTAGCCATTGGCACACATGGAGCAAACATCCAGCAGGCTAGAAAGGTGGAGGGCATCACAGGCATTGAGCTAGACGAGTCAACTTGTACCTTCAAAGTCTATGGAGAGGTAGTTTTATGCTTCTGTTTGTGCCTTCTGTCCTTCATTGGAGAAATGTCTTTAACCAGCACATGCCTGACCATTCGATTCCTGAAACCTGCCCTGCTGATTCCTCTATTCTCATCATATTATTATTATTTTTTCCTTTGTGGTCAGGTCTTGATCTCTTTTAATATAGCCTTCTTTTTGTATATATTTGTCTCTAATTCTGCTTCTAAATGACATTTGTTTATGTGGGTTATTTTATCCCCCATTGGAGAATATGTCTTTAGTGAACATATGCCTGGCCATTCTATCTCTTGTATCCCCTGCAACTGCCTCTGAATTCTTGCCATGTTTTATTATTCTTTTTTTTTCTTTGTCAGACCTTCATCTCATCTAAAATATCATTCTTTCTGTCTGGATTGATCTCCATGTGTTTTCATTTTTTTAATATGTTTTTTTTTACTATGGATATTTTAAATATTGTATTTGTCAAACCTTAAAGGCTAGATTCCTGCACAGTTTTCTCCCTAAGACTCGGTTCACCACTTATTAAGAGAATTGTCATCATCATCGTCAGGTGCCTTGCCAACTGGCGTGGGCGATCATGTATCTACACAATCCACGATCTTCTGCAGCATGTATCAGTTTGTGTGTTGACACACCTCCATGCCATGCAACAAGACTGTCAAGAATCTTCTCTCATTGTGTAACTCTAACCCTCCTTCCACAGATCTTTCCAGCAGTCACAACATGTTCCTTTTTTCCTCTTCTCATAACAGTGCCGAAAAATTATGACTGTCTCCTTCTGATGTCTGTGATATGTTGTCTTCGGGCTCCCGTCTCTTTCAAAACTTTTTTTTTTTTTGGCTGTCCAAGGAATTTTTAGCATTCTTCTGTAAAACCACATCTCTGAGGCCTCAAGAAATTGTTTGGCCCGCCTACCGATTGTTCAGGATTTACCGCCATATGTTAAAACTGGATGTATGTAGCAAGCAAGAATTCTTTTTCTAACCTTCAATGACAGAGATATATTGCATAAGATGTTCGTCGTTTTATAAAATGCAGTTTTGCCTGTCTTATTCTGTTTCTTATCTCAGCAATGCATCTTCCATCTGATGTTATCCCTATGCCCAGATACTTGAATTTCTGTACTTGTCCCAAAATAACACCATTGACTTTTATTACACATTTAGGAATAAATCTTTTCTTTGATACCACCAATACTTCTGTCTTTTCATTATTCAAGAGAAGTATAGTTTACCATATTCAGAGTAATGTGATAATTTTCACCTCAATAATTTTTATTACATTAGCAATGATATCAGATACTGAATATGAATTATGTACTTGCGCTCCAGTGAATGAAAATCGAGGATGAATCATGGTGCACGGAAAAATGTTGGCCAAACGGGCAAATTTTCTAAACTGTGGCAAGTGTAATAATCATGGGTGTGGATGATCTAGAACAGGTGAATGAGAATGATGATTATTTAACGCCTGGAATGATCGAGAATGATCAGTTGTGGGTTCAGTCTTGTTCGAGTCTGTCGATTCTGGTACAGTGTGGCTGACGAAGCAAGTCCTGAATGAATCTAATTGCTAGCAAACACTTGTACCTGAATTTGGCTGTGAGTTTCCCTGGAATCCTGGATATGCTGTCAAGCTTGGACGTGGTCGGCTGCTGTCAGTCTGGATGGTTGTGAATGTCAAAGCATCTGTGTGGATTGTTCTGTATTATGCACCAGAGGTAACAAGGTATTTGATGAATTCAGCTAATGCTGTGTCAAGCGGCCGAACTTAGTTACCCTAGATGTGTTTTTCTCTTGTGTGCACTGGCTGACAAGTCAGCTCTGTGTCTGAATGTATAAAACCATTGACAGCTATCACCTGTGTGTTGTTCGCAATCTATGTTATTCAACCTATTGAGTTATACATTGGAAAAGTCTGCAACTATCTAGAGCCAGAGACTGAGAAGAAAGAGAGTCATTACACAGACCAAGGACAGGGCATTACAGATTACACTAACATATGTACAATTTTTGTGTGTGTTAGAAACACGGAGATGTGTCCCAGAAACTTAGAGCCTGAAAATGTTGAGCATGTACTCCAGTGCTGCTGACTATGCTGCTACTCAGAGAAGCTATCTGACCTTGTTCCATATCCATCAAGACAGAAAGCTGTAGTGCACACAGAGAGAGTCGAACTGTGCAATAGACTTCATCAGGGCCACTGACCTCCATATATATATTTTCTGACAGAATAATCAAAGAAGAAATCTTTATCTCTTTTAAAATAAATAATATTAAAAAGAATTTTTTAAATGTATGTGTGTGTAAAAAATGTTTTTTTTTTAAATATTATTTTTCAAGCATCTATAAATACTGACAACAAACTCTTACTTTGTTTTTTTTTTTCTTTTTATTTATATTTTCCAAGCATCCATAAATACTGACAATAAACTTACTGGTTTTTTTTTTTAAATATTATTTTTTCAGGCATCCATAAATATTGACAACAAACTGTTACTTTATTTTTTTTTATCTTAGACACTGGAGGCTGTCAGATCTGCCAGGGGTTTACTGGAGTTTTCTGAGGAGACATTTCAGGTGCCTAGAGATTTAGTGGGTGAGTAGTTTCTTTCTGCATCATAATCTTAGAAATGTAGTTTTCAGCTTGAGGTACTTTTCCACTCACATCACTCAGTGGTCAGTTGATGCAAAGTAACAGTTAATTAGTAAATAGTCTTTCACTTGTGGGTTCTAGACCTCATTTTGTGGGGCAAAAGAATAGCATCGATCTGCCCCACCCATTAGCAAGCATATTAATATGGGCGATTAATTTAGGACTTTATAAAATAGAGGGTATTGGGCTGAAAGGCACAAACATTGCAGCTTAGCATCATTCCACAGCTTGCCAAACTGCCTTTTTTAGGAAGAATTCAGAAGTAGTTAAATAGTCTAAATTGGAGAATGATGGGAAAAAGATGGGGAGGACATCCTAGCGATGGTGAGCAGCAAATACAGATAGGACGACTTGGAATGAGTCTTTCCGTGTGTGTTCCTGTGCTCTGTTTTGGACAACAAACAATAGTCCCACTGCCCGCCTAACAAGTATGTCAATAAAGTCTGCTTCTTCATGTTCAACGGCTGTGAACTACGGCAAAAAGTTCCAGTCGCCCACTTCTGGACTTTGGTCTTGTTTCAGAGCCTAAAGTTTTTATAAAAATCCACATGTTTAGATTTGGCTTATGTATGTGCAGACTGTTTGTTCCTTGCCTCTCAAGCAGATGCACGCTGAAGTTGACTAATTGGGGATGTTTACTTTAAAGTTGGAGTGTGCCTGCCAGAGAAGTGCGGAACAAACAGTCTGCATACAAACAAGCCAGATTTGTAAAAACTGATGTGCAGGCAAACTCAGATTCTGGAACAAGTCCAAAATCCAGGAGTGGAAAAAAAACCCAGGATTTGCCAGGAGTTTGTGGGAGGCAAACATAAAGAAGATGGGATGAGTCGGTTGAGAGCCTATTCTTTATTGGGTTATAGAGGCTAAAGCATTGGTTCTCAACCTGTGGGTTGTGACCTCTTTGGGGGTCTCTGGGCTTAAGGAATGCGAAGAATTAATAATCTGGCAGCTTTATAGTGTAGAGCCTTTTTCACACTATTGGTACATCTGGCATATGATGCTTCTTCGTCTTTCCTCTTCTTCACTACTTCCTCTTCTACCGCTTCTGGTGTCGAGAGAGATTATAAGATTATATCTTTTTGGTCACTCTTTCAGCCCGTCTCAGTCATGTTATGTCCAGGGTTACTCATTTTCTTGTTTTGTTGTGAGTGACCATGTCTGGCACTGGTAGCATGAGATGGGAATGAACATGCTTTGTATGAGTTGTTTCTTTGGGCTGATTTGGATTGATTTGTACTGTAAAAAAAAGGGGGGGGGGGGGGGTAGCTGTCCCAGTACTTGGTTTGCTGCATGGGATTTTTTTTTTATTTTTCATCTAATTTTTCGGTGATGTTGTTTCATCTAATTTGCACCTACTGCTATATTTATGGCTTATGGAGATAGATGCATATTGTGTACAGACCATTCATCACTTGATTAGTGATGTCTTATCTCACAATACCTTCTGCAAACCACCAAGTCGACTTGTCTCTATCCGAAAGAAAAACACCATCCGTTAATTTCGTTCAGCAGGGAACCAGCCCTGAGCTTCATACTCAAGTGGGCCCCACCTGATATAGGAATCGTGGGCCAAAACGCTAGTTGACAGATAATTTCCTGATTAGATCCCTGCTGTACTTGCTTCCTGTGAGTGATGTCAGCATCGTGTTAACTGCTTTTACCTCGCATGTCATTTTCAGGCTAGGTCAACTGTTGGCACAGGTAAATTATAACAATACTGTTTTAAAATTAAGAACTTTTGGCCATGTTGCTCTGTCATGACTCTAAACCTGCCAATTTATATTATCTAAATCTGTGCATCTTGAAGAAAATGCTAGTATTTTATTTTGTAATATTTGAAATTCAGTTCGTGAATAAATATATAGTTCATGATTACGCTTATTATAATTTTAAATGTCAATTCACCAGCCAAGGTTATCGGAAAAAATGGCCGCAATATCCAAGACATTGTTGACAAGTCTGGCGTTGTCCGAGTCAAGATTGAGGGGGACAGCGAACATGAGACTGAGAGATTGGAGGTATTGCTTGTTTTGCGGTTTGTTTGCGTAGGATTACCTTTGTTGTGAATACCTCCATAAAGTGCTCCAAGTTTTGTTTACAGATCAGCTGTTCTTTAGCATTCTGATTTTTTGAGATTCAGTGCTGCAGATATCAACCTGCCTCTGTTCTTGTGTGTGTGATTGGCCTTCTCTTTCCAGTTAATGACTCCCAAATATCTCTGTCTGTCCACATCTGTATTATCTCCCCACTACCATGATGGCAGTAATTAGTGGTGATTTAAACAGATTAATAATTTTGTTGTTGCTTCTCACTCTTGATTCTCCGCTGTTTGCATTTTTGAGGAGTCCAAAATTTGTCTTAAGACTGTTCTGAAAAATGGATCAGGTGTTACAGGTATTAAAAAAAACACATTAGGTAAAGAAAGTCCTGTAGCAGAGACTGCTGTTGGAGTATAAAGCGATAGACCTTTGCACATTCTAGACCAGGGGTTTTTAACCTGATGGTCACTAGGTGGGGCACAAAGAAGTGTCAAGGGTAGCATCAAGACATGAAAAAAATATTAGCAATTATAAAAAACAAAACAGCTGCCAGCTTGATATGGAGAGTGATCGTTCATTGTTCTTTGTCCAATAGTGGACTAGAAATAGCCGATATCATCAAGACAAAACAGTGTCAACCATCACATTGATGTTTGGATACTTAAATTACCAATCATCATGATTGTTTCCTTTATGTTATTTCGCACCCTGATTTGTGTGGATGTTTTTCCTCCAAAGTTCTTGCTAATGATGCTTGGGATTTGTCTTTTGTCCGCTTTATAATCAAATTTTTTTTTAATGTGGTGTAGTGATCATGCCACCTGAAAAAGGTTGAAAACCACTGCACAGGACTGCTGTCCGTAGGATTAACCCCCTCCTGGATGAGGATCAAACAAGAGATCCCAGAATCCGTGTTTCAACTGCATAACACGAACGAACGAACAAACTTTATTTTCAAAGGGTTACAAATTGGGCACGCAGGCCCGTCTGACATTCGGCCCTTCTCTGACAGTTATATTAGTCACGCAAGCACGCACACACACACCTCCCACTGCTTTGGAGTGACTTGCATTTCAGTGGCTTGACGGCTGCAGAGAAACTGGCCTTCACACTTGCCTATCTGCTCAGTAGTTTAGGTTTTGCCCCCCCCCCCCCCCCCCCCCCCCCCCCCCCCCCGATTTTTATAAAAACTACAAGTCCCCACATTTTTTCTTCTTCTCTTCTCTTCCTCTAGTTTCTTAAAGTAGAGTTTCTGAAAGATGCATAAAAAAAATTGGGGTGAAATGTCATTTTTTTAAAAAAAATGTTTACAGGGCGAAAAATTTAAAATAGCTAAACACTATTTCTCAAGACGGTCTCCAAATATTAGAATAAGTAAGGACCAAGTTACGCAACACCGGGTCTTATGATTAATCTTCTTTACCTGTTCATAACAACAGAACAGTAGTTTCTTTTAGTTTCAGATTTTAAATTGACATTGGTTACTCACTGCCAAAAAATCATGTGATCTTTGCAGGGCCAGGTGCCATTTGTGTTTGTTGGAACCAAGGAGAGCATCAGTAATGCTAAACTTCTGCTGGACTTTCATCTGGATCACTTGCAGGTCAGTGTGCCAACGTGGCAGAATGTTCACCAGTGTATGGCCATTTATTTCCTTCTTCCTCTCCTCTGTTCATTCCTTTCTTCCTCTCCTCTGTTTTTTTCCCCCTCTCCTCTGTATGTTTCTTTCTTTTTCCCACTTCTTTTGTTTTCTTTCTTCTACCCACTCCTGTGTATGTTTATTTATTTCTGCCACTCCTCTCCCTTATTGAGGAATATTAATTGGAATGCAAATGTTTGTTTCTTTCTTCCTCCCATGGTTCCACCCTAGGGCATATTGATCAGTATACAGATGTTTCTTCTGTCTTCTTTTCACAGTTTCACCCTAGAGTATGTTTTTCAGCAAGCAGATGCTTCTTTCTTTCTCCCTTCCATAATTTCACCCTAGAGTATGTTATTCAGCAAGCAGATGCTTCTTTCTTTCTCCCTTCCATAGTTTCACCCTAGAGTATGTTATTCAGCAAGCAAATGCTTCTTTCTTTCTCCCTTCCATAGTTTCACCCTAGAGTATGTTATTCAGCAAGCAAATGCTTCTTTCTTTCTCCCTTCCATAGTTTCACCCTAGAGTATGTTATTCAGCAAGCAGATGCTTCTTTCTTTCTCCCTTCCATAGTTTCACCCTAGAGTATGTTATTCAGCAAGCAGATGCTTCTTTCTTTCTCCCTTCCATAATTTCACCCTAGAGTATGTTATTCAGCAGAGAGATGCTTCTTTCTTTCTCCCTTCCACAGTTTCATCCTAGAGTATGTTATTCAGCAGAGAGATGCTTCTTTCTTTCTCCCTTCCATAGTTTCATCCTAGAGTATGTTATTCAGCAGAGAGATGCTTCTTTCTTTCTCCCTTCCATAGTTTCATCCTAGAGTATGTTATTCAGCAGAGAGATGCTTCTTTCTCTCTTCCTTTCACAGTCCCTCCCTAGAGTATGTTATTCAGCAAGCAGATGTTTTTTTCTTTCTTCCTCCCGTGGTTCCACACAAAGGTATGTTATTCAGCAAACAAATGCTTCTTTCTGTCTTTCTGCTACTTCTCTTCTACACAAGAATGTTTAAGTCAGCATACAGTTTCTGTTTTACTTTTTCCCACTCTTCTCCCATGAGACAGGGATGTGCTGATCAGAGTTAAATGTTTCTTGTTCTCTCCTGCACACTCCTTTTCTCTATTTAAGAGTGTTAATCAACAAACATGTTCTTCTTTCCTTGTCTTCCCCTCACCCTCTTCCATCTTTACAAAATGCATCCTAAAAGGCCATCATTGTGTAATTATATTTTAGGAAGTGGAGCTGCTTCGTCAGACCAAACTAGAGATTGATCAGCAGCTGAAGTCACTGTCAGGACCTCAACCAGGCACTTACTTCCCACCACCTCGAAACACAAGATGGGGGTAAGTACTTTTACTGTATCACTGAACTGTCTCAAGTGTTGTGTGCCTGATTGTGTCCAATACCTCATGCATAGGTTCAGGGCTCCCATTTTGAAGGAAACAATTGATCCGTTGCCACCCTTATAAAATGTATGTCGGAGAAGGCGACTAATTAAGGTTTTTTTCGCCCCCTTTAAAGTCATAGTGTATTTGCGTGACAGTCGAGGAACCAGTCTTCTTCTTCTTCGTTCTTCGCGTTCACCAGCTGTAAACTCTGGCGGAAGGTTTTGGTTGCTCGTCCACTACTGAACTGCAGTCCTGCTCCAGAACCTGAGTGTTGCGTGCGCATCAGTTTTACAGATCTTATTCTCTTGAATACAGACTGTTGGTTCCTTGCCTCTCCGGCAGATGCACTGCGACTTTAAAGGAAGCTCCCCAATTAGTCGACTCTTACGACATGCTTTTGGGGAGGCAGTGGGTCTATTCTTGTTTTCCCCACAATGGGGCCCCGGAACCCACACGGGGGGTGGGGGGGGGGGGGAACCTGTGTTCTGCATACATATAAGCCAGATCTGTATAATGGGTGTGCATGGAAAACTCATGTGCTGGAACAAGACCGAGGTAGTCCATGAGCTGAACACTAAATGTACATCATGCCCCCCCCCCCCCCCCCCCTATATCGAGCACAGGCCTTCAGCAAAATCAAGCTGATGTCCTATTTATAGCCATCACATACATTTCACCCCATGCCCTCTGTCTCTTTTCTGTACCTTATCTATTTATTCTTTTAATCTGTGAGTCCCAGTGTGCGGATTGTCATATAAAGCGACCCCAAAAAAAATCCAGTTTATCTTAGGGCAATTGTTTTTGAAAGTTTTTTTTTCCAAAACAAAAAGCAGAATACGTTATCTGTTTCAATGAGCAGATTGGTACAGCGGGGTATTAGCAAGAGAGAACAGTGTCAATCATCAAATTGATGTTTATTAAAACACTTAATTACTAGTTGTTTGGTGATTGTTTCTTGTATGTTATTTGGCACTGATTTATCTGGATGATTTTTTTCCTCATTCTTGTTGGTAGTGCTTTTTTTTTTTTTTTTTTTAATCCTCTTTTTTTCTAAAATGCATTTTTTAAGGTTGTGTGTGGGGGGGGGGGGGGGGGGGGGGGGGGGGGGGGGGGGGGGGGGGGGGGTTGTATGTGTTTTGTCATATATTTGGGAGGTGAGGGTGTTTTGCCATATATGTGAAGGGGGGATGTGTTTTTGCCATATATTCAAAAGTGGGGGGGGGGGGGGGTGTTTGCCATATATTCAAGGGAGGGCCAAGCCAGAAAAAGGTTGAAAACCACTGACCTGGAGTATCAAGTAGTTTTTCTAGGGGTCATCACTGTGTCATTGTCTAACTGATTAAGCTGTTTGCCTTGCACTGTAAAGGTTTTAGGCCTGGTTGTCGCCTCTGTTGTTCACCTCCTATGAGTTCCAAGACTGTTGGGGGGGGGGGGGGGGGGGGAAGGAGCTACCTCTCAACAAGCTAGTTGTTAGAATTAAGGGGGTTTGCTGAAATTGGTTATGTTGGGCAGACTAGTGCAGATAACACAGCCAGTCTGTGAACCACAACAGAAGATGTGTTCTCCAAAATTAAACTTTTTTTATTACTGTTTCCCAGGGACCAATTTGAAGACAGGCGGGGTCGAGGCGGGCGTGGTACAGGCAGAGGTCGTCGGTGGAACACAGACAGACATGGTACATACTGGCTTTTAAAAAAATCATATATTTACTTGATGTACACATGTGTTAATCAATATATTTTTTACTAATTGGCTTTGTAAAACTTTTTTTTTTTTTTAAATCATTTGAAGTCCCTTTTATGGGTTCTGTCGCACTTTGGTGGGGGGAAGGGGAACAAAGGTAACTAATTATGGGGTTTTTTCCGTTGACGCCGCAGTACATCTGCCTGAGAGAAATCAGGGGTTTGCACTGTGAATATCATTGGTTTGTTTCACGACTACGTGTCTAGTTGAATGCAGTTGTTTGTTTTAGATCTCGGAGAATCATATGTGAAGCTGCGGAGTTCGAGCTTTGTACGGCACCCTTAGGAGGTGGCTAGCAATAATGCATTTAAAAAAATTACTGAGAATGAGGTAAGAAAGACTTTGGTACAGTGGAGTCCTTCCTCTTGACTTTTTATAAGTAAGCCAGATTTGTAAAATGGCTGTGCACACAAAACTCAAGTTCTGGAACAAGATGAAAGTCTAGAAGTGGACGAACAGCCAGAACTTTCCACTGGAGTTTACAACTTTTAAACACAAAGAAAATGGAAAAGATCATTTGAAAGCTGTTGTGTGCTTTACTATTTATCCATCTTTAGACATGAGGAGAATCAATATCACTTAATCACTAATTGTGTTGCTGGGCTGATAGGAACGTGTTTCACCTTAATATTCATTTCCCCGTTTGGATTCCAGGGCACCGTAATGGGGAACAGACTCACTGCCTCCCCAACAAGCTTGTCGTAGGAGTCGAATAATTGGGGACTTCCTTCAAAGTTGGAGTGAATCTGCCCGAGCAGCATGGAACAAACAACTGCACACAAATAAGCCACTAAAATGGATTGTACACGCAAAACTGAGGCCCTGACATGAAGTCAAAGTCTATTTGAATGAACAGCCAGGACTTTCTGCCGCAGCTTACAGCGAGTTGATGAAGAAGAAGAAGTATCTTTTATGGAAGTCTTTAATGTCACTATAGCAGAATGTAATACTCATTAATGTGAGTTATTTCAGTCAACGTCACTGCCTATTGGTTATTCATTCCCATGCTTGCTGAGTGCTCTGTCAGCAGATCCTTAGGTACCTCTTCTATTTTCCCATGAATAATTGATTATAGTATCCTGTCTTGACCCCAACTGTGGCCTAGACATGCTTCACCAAGCTGTGCTTCCAAGGTCACATAATGGTGTTAGAATCAGAAACTCGTCATTACCCACCAACTTAGTCTGTAACAGCATTGATGTATTACAAAAGAATAAACAGACTTTATTTTGAGAGGGTTACAAATTGGGCACGCAGGCCCGTCTTACATCCGGCCCTTCCAAGCACTCATCTTTCAGACCACCATTGCATGTTATCAATAGTGCATGTTATGTCTACATAAAAATATACACAACCAAATAATACAAACACACTCAAAAATACACACTTCCACATACTCTTAGATTTCTTGAAATTCAATCCATTCATTTATTACCCTTTGCATGCATTAAGTGCGTAGGTCCCTGGTTTGGCATGTGGCAAAGTCCACCAGGCCAGCAGATGATTACACTAGGACTGCTGTAAAGTAATAACTTAGTGTCATTTGAAGATAACCAGATCAACTCTGACATTCAGGTGATGACTCTTCTATGCCTTCAGCCGCAGTGGGAGACTGGTCGGCAGAGGTCAGTGATGAGAGGAACCCATCAGGCTACGTCACAGATAGTGTGTTGAGCAGGCGCGGCAGGGGAGGTGGAAGAGGCAGGGGTGGCATGTCCTATCGAGATGCTGGTATGTTAATCTGCTGTGCAGTTGTCAGCAACCTTCATCATACTGTTTGCTGCCATTAGACATCACACAGGGTTCGTGTTGTCCTCCATTCTGCGCTGTCATTTTGATTTAATGGAATTCAGTTCAACACCTTTAATATGTCCCAGTAATATGTTCGTCCAAGGGTTTTTGCGTGCTCAGTCCATTTATTTCTCATTCCCGTGCCTGTTTGGTGATTCTCTGCTTCTCAGTCCATTTTTTTCCCATTCCCGTGCCTGTTTGGTGATTCTCTGCTTCTCAGTCCATTTATTTCCCATTCCCGTGCCTGATGGTGATTCTCTGCTTCTCATGATATGATCAGTATATGGCATCTTCTTTTTCTTATGAGTGACAGAAGCTGTTGTCCAGACAGTAATCACATCTCTTCATTTTTCTTGAATCGATCGTATTTAATGTTGATCAATTTCCTTGAGCACAGTCATCATCCTGTAGCAGGGCCGTTGCTGAACATATTCATAGAGTGCAGTGGGGCAACATCTTCTTACCAGGTCTTCTTGATCTTCACTCTTTTGCTCCACTTTTGTGGTTACATATATATATTATCATTTGTCTCGTGCTTTTGTGCTGTAAGTATTAATTGTTAACTCTATTCAACACAGAAACTTGGGGGGGGGGGGGGGGGGGGGGGCTTTAGAGCCTAGCCAATCCACAAAAGAATCCTTAAATAACTTTTTTTTAAAACACAGGTCACTAATAAATTGTAAGAAAAAAGTATGTTCAGGCGGTAAGCGCTCTGAATGAGTAGAAAGCATTCTAAAATCATGCTTAACCTCCCTCACTTGGATCTACACACCTGGTCTTGCTAGCGCAAAGGGTAATGAGCGATTGGACCAACTGGCAAGCAATGCAACAATGCATGTGGGAAGAAACATGGACAGAGCAGATATCATCAACGCTGTACCAACTGGGTTAGTGGATAATGACAGATCTCGGACACTAACATGATTGCATGACATGGGAGTAAAGCATGGTGAAGCATATCTATGCCGCTTTCGAGACCAAGATAGGAGACATTATAACCAATCCCTCATGGAAACAATTAGTAGAAGTACCTTGGAGTGGCTGCTGCATAGGAGGACTGAGCACGCATGGGAATGTGCAGTGACATCGACCATGATAACATAACATTAGAAGGTGGTTATAATTATGGCCTTTTAAGTCATTTCATATCATTTGTAATCTATCTCTGCATATTTAGTTTACTTTAGGATAGCCAGTACTTTTCGATTTTTTATGCAATGTATTTTCTTTTTTTAAATTTTAGGTAGGTACAATATTTTATTTACTATTTTTTAAAATTGTTATTTGTAATTCAGCTAACTTGAAGATAGCGATTATTTTTGTTTCTGTCTCTCAGGAAGGTATGATGATGAATCACAAGACCTGAGGTCACGCCGTCGAGTGACAGATGATGATGATACTGTCCTTGACAACGCTAGCGTAACAAGTCAGGACGGAGGTTGGTTGCTTGTATATTTTCATAGTAAGATGGCGGACATTTTCAACACTATATTTAGCTGGCTGCCGATAGAAAAGTGAACTGCAGCCTTTTCAGGTCGCCCCTCCCCCACCCCCGAGTATTTGACAAGACCTTCCCCCCCCCCCCCCTTTCCCCTTATGTATAAGGCAAGACTCCCCATCCACAACATAACAAAATGTGATTAGAAAGAATAGATTCTGCAACAAGAAAACAGAAAGTATGGAGATACGTTTTGATCAGAATGTGTTCTTAAACTGTAATTAAATGCACCTATCACATTAATTAGATTTGTAACAGTAGATGTACAAACTCCTCATGAAGGCACAAATATGCTTGTTGATTTATTTAATAAATAGTTGTTTGAAATATTTTATTTCTAGTTAAACTATTCAAAACATAAAGTAAAATGGATTGTTACAAGTACCAATGAGCTCACTTTCAAAATTGCTTGACGTCCACATGAAACCTCTATGCGCACTCACCCCCTCCCCCACTTTCCGTTCCGGGTTGGGTTAGATGAAATTACACGTGTGAGATTATGTGGCAAGAAAGGACGTAGGAAAGGTAGAGTATGATGAGCGGATGACCGCTAGGGTTTAAGCAACAGTCAGTCTTAAGACATTTGTTGCTGGAGGTGGAGCATCTGTGGCTATGCCTGGTATGTGATGATGTTGATTCTCAAATCAGCAAAAGTGATCTTCATAGTGTAGTGGTTGAACCACTTGCTTTACTCTCTGATGGTCATAAGTTTGGTTCTGGACTCTGTCCGTTAGTTCGTGTGTGCAGGAGTTGTTGGAAATCCCTGGGGTCATTACTTGGAACTATGGAGTGTGTGAAGAATGGATGACCCAAAGATTTAGGGTGCTGGCCTGCACACTTCATGGAACACCGATGCTGATCTGCAGCTTCCTTAAAGTCTCAAAGATGTGGTTTTATAGAATGATTGAAAATTCCTTGAAGCGCTTGAAACAGGCTAAGACCTAAAGGCTACTTATCAGAAAGAAGGGGGGGGGGGGGCTGCTACATTGTGAGAAGAGAAAGAAAACAGGAACATGTTGTGACAGCTGGGAAGATTATGGGAAAGAGTGATAGAGGAAGACAACACAAGAACATTCTTTACAGCCTTATGTCATGACATGGAAGGCTGTCAGCCGAGAAGATGATTTTTTTTGTTGATCCCAAGATGTGAAGCAGCATGGCCTTTACCTATACTCATTTTAGGCTGGTAGTTTGGAGCTAGTATCAATTCAGAAGAAAAAATTCAACTTGATGCGTATTCAAATCCAAGACCTTTGGGGTGGCAGGCGAGTATCTAGCCACTGCGCTGCCAGAACTCCCAAACGTGTGTTTAGGGGTATGTAATTTATTTAGTACTTTAATATTCAAGTCAGAGTACCGAAGGCATATGCTGTCACCTACCAGTGAGCCCCACTGCTAAGACACCCAGATGGCTCCCTTCCAGCGAAACAGCAAATGATTAATAGCATCTTCAGCCCTACTTTATGCTGTTGGTGCCAAACATAGGCAATGGATAAGGCAGTAGAACATGATTACCTGTGAAATGCGCTGTTTCCTCAAGGTCACTAACACAAGAAGGAACAGGGTGACGAATACCAGCTTTCAAAAGAAAGAATTAAATTGGCAGACAAAGACTTAAATGGTTTGCCATATAGTGAGAATGCAGCCAGGCCAAAAAGCAAACGAGACTTTGTACAGCAGGAAGGCGAGGGGAAGACCAAGAAAGTGAAATCTGTGAAAAGATAAACAAATCAACCCTGGAGCGTAAGATAAACACAGAAAACTATGATACTGGGCTTCAAACTGGTATCAGTGAGACGACAAAATAAGAATATTTTTTATTTGTTGAGTTTTTATAACACTTGATAATGATTTTATGTTATTTGAAAACAGATTATGATCAGGATCCCCAAAGAAGACCTCGGAGGAGAAAGAACAACCCTAGAGGAGCTGCTAGTGGAACTTCAGGCCCAGAGACAGACAGGCGCGTTTCCAACTACAGAAGAGATCACGTCCGGGGCCGAGGCGGCTACAACCACCGGGGCTATGAGTCGGAGTCTGGACATCCGGCCAGTGCTTCCATGCCTGGCGTACCCAGAGCTTCAGTCAGCCCGAGCAGACAGACTGTCAACGGAGGAAGCGGAGACTGGCCTAGCAGGCAGGAGTCTGGACCTAACGGACCACGCGACGTTCGCCCGCCAAGGGACAACCGTTCCAGAGGAAGGACCAATGGCGGACCTGCCATGGGAGGTGCGTCTCAGAATTTCAAAATGGCAGGGAATCATGTGGGCGGTAGTGAGGTCAACCCACAGTTTGCGGCAAACAAGGTCAACAACAGCAGCACCGTCAAGGAACAGTTAGTAAATGGAGAGTAATTGACTGATTTATCTAGGTAATAGCGTTTGTTTGTTGGGAGAATCCTTTGTGATTAGTTTGTACTCCATTTCAATGGTAGGAATAGAGTTTGTGTGTTAATTAAATAAGTTACCAATACAACCGGCCAGGATGGGACTGTACATTGATTTTGGCAGTACGTTTGGAAATAATCATAATACATATGGTGCACCCCACACCCCCCAAAGGTAAACATACTTAACTCTTTCACTATAGAGCAACTCATATGTTTATTGCTTTTATTTTACACATGGTTAACCCTTTAACCTAACTTCTCCGGACTCATTCTTCTGTTTCTCCAACATTGTTTTCCAGTTGTTTCTATCACTCATTCTGTCCCATAGTTGTATTATTTCCATCTCTTGAGACTTGGAATATTGCTCTAAAGCAGTGTCTCTCTTCTTTTTTTTTTAATGCGCCCACAGCACACCAAAATTGGAATTTGTTTCACGGCCCACCTAACAGCTAACCAGAGAGACAACAAAACACAAAAATAGATAGTAGTCACAGTTTTCAGCTGATGCCGAGGCGCTAATCCTGCATACAGATTGCAATTCGGGAAGAGAAAACTACCCCACTATAACCCTGTTAAATGATAAGGCAGAAAATGTTTCCGGCCCACCTGGACTTTTCCTCATGGGCCTACCAGTTGAACAACACTGTTCTAAAGTACACACACTCTGGGGAAGGCAAGTGTGGAAACCACGGCTGCCTAGGACTGAAAGAGTTAACAGATGTCATCTGTCCTGCTTTTTTCCCCGGAGTTAAAATTACATCAGTTCTTCTTTGTTTGCCCCCAAAAGGACGGTAGTGATGTTTGTGCCTTTTAACCCAACACATCTTTATTTAGTTGCCTTTTTACAACAAGCTTGCAAACTCTTTCATTACCAGCAGGTTTCACAATAACCAGTCATCGCGGAGGGTATACAAACTCAAAAATTGATGATGAATGGGTGTACCATAAACAGGTTGAGTTTGCTATAAACGTGAACAGTGTAAAAGCCAGATTGTTAGTATGCTCTGATCAAATGTAAAATAAAATAGAGAACATATTGAGCTATTGTTGGGATTAAAAGAGAAGATATCTTTACACATCTTGAATTGCCTGGTATCCAGAGAGAGTTTAGGAAGCAGGGGGTATTTCTCCCCTCCTCCCCCCCCCCCTCCCTGTGGGGCCCCAGAACCTACATGGGGGACTACAGCAGTGTATAGAATGATATTTTCCATGTTGTTTGTTGTATGTGAATCTGCAACAGTGGCCAGATTGCAAGAATGATATATTAAAAGGGGTGTGGCCAGACTAGCACTATGAAGGATGCCAAAGAAGAATAAGAAACTAACACAGAACTGGTGTTGTCAGCCGCTGCAAGCTGTAGGATTGGCTGAGGAGGCGATCCTAGCACTTTTGGAATGAATGGTTCGATGTGCAATGAGGATAATCTGTCGACTAACTAATGTTGTTTGCTACATGAATGCAATACATGCATCACAGCTAATATTGGGAAGATATTGCATCTGCATGAACAACAAGCACACTGGACACTGACAATATTTTCCCTAGTAATAGTTCAGTTATATTCAATGCTAACCAACGAGGAAGGTAACCTGGTAAACAAATGACAGATGAAGTCGAATGTGTCGGCTGAATTGGGCAAACATTGCAGCTATTCTGCAGATGGGCATAATGCAATTACGTTGCTCAGATGAACGATGAAGAAGAAGAAGATAATAAATTTCTGGATGTTAATGGTAACCACTTTGAACAGCCCATGTAGTTTCAAAAGACAGAGACGACTTGTATTCATTTCATTCTGTAGCTCCCCATAAAAGGGCGGTCGACATGTTTTGTTGTGGTTTACAGCTAGGCTAGATTTCAGCACACGCCTAGTTAGTTGCCTTATACAATATGGGGAGGGGAGCAAAGGGGCTATTTTCCCCACGCCGAATGGAGTCTTGGAGCCCTGATATCTGTCATTTTAGTATTATACTTTTTTTCTTTCTGAAGTGCGTTTAGATTGGGGGGGGGGGGGGGGTGTATATTTGGCAGATCCGCTAGGGTGAACTAAGTAAGGGTGAATGCTAGTTCTAAAATTTTTGATTTGGACTGGGTAATTAATGTGCATAAAACATACCACAGATTTTGATTGGGAGTACATTAGTAGTCGGAGTATGTGGCTTCAGGGTTATGACCCCGATTGATAACTGCAAAATACTTGGTTCAGTTTTGACAGCCATAAGTAGTGTCGACGGTCAGAAAGCAGTGACAAACTGCCTCATTCAAAATTGCCAAATAAAACCACAACCACCTAACAAATGCTGCGGCTAGTTTTCAACATCTAGTAAAGCAAGGCTATTCAAACCTGTAGCCTCCAGACGACCTTATAAGTGGCCAGCGGATAATTGCTAGTTTGATTGTATTAAGGATTTTTTCTGTAAACATCAGGCCTGCTAGCCCATGATGATCCCCCATGTGCAACATTTTGGCCTCCTGGGTAAAATTAGTTAGATAGCCGCGCTGTAAAGGATATGCAGGTAGTGTATTACATGTCCTAAGAGTTGACTTATTATTTGTTTCCTTTGAAGTTGGAGTACGTCTGCCTAAGAGGCAAGGAACCAACAGTCTGCACACGCATAAGTCAGATCTTTAAAATGGATGTGCACTCAACACTTGGGTCCTGGAACAAGACTAAATGTCCAGATGTGGATGAACCACCAGAACTTTCCGCAGGAGTTTACAACCTGTGAAGACGAAGACACCGGAATTATTAGGATTTGAAAATTCTTTTCTTTCAAAAATTGCTGTATCTCTACAATGGAGGTTGGCTGCCCAACTATGAGTTATTACATGGTGATGTCCTAATCTAATCTCTTCCTCTCTGCTACTGTCTGAAAGCCATGAGAAATCTCTGGTAAACTGCCCACTTTTCGGCAGTCAAACCCAGATAACCATCAATGATTGTATTGTGAAACCATTTCACTAATCTATAAGCCACAGAGTGACACAAGGTCTGAGAATGTGGGTGAGTACTTGGGTGGGATGGTCTGACAAGACCAGGGATTTGGTGAACGTAAATCAGGGATATTCAACTGGCAGATCAATTCCGGCCCACAGAGGCCTGGGAAGTGACCCTTAGGTCATTAGCATTTGTATTGATATTTCTACGCCGGGGACTCGGGCCACTAGCTCATGATGATTTTTGTTTTCAATAGTTTGGGCTCGTGAGTCAGCTTAGTTAAAAAAGCCTTGACATAAATGTTGGAGTTGTATACTAACTTCCAAACTGTATTATAGACACGAGTGCCTGTGGCAGCATGAACACACAACCTACTTTAGCTTTTAGTATTTAGGCTTGTACGAACTCTACAGATTTTAACTTTATCATGAGAGGAGGAGCGATTGGAATGCTGGACTGTCATGTAGGAGACGAGTTCGATGGTACGGTATAATAGGACTGTTTTTGTACCGGGAGAAGATAAACATCTAAGCCTGCCCAGTTTGTGGCAACTCCTTAAAGCTAAAGACACCTCAATGCTAGACCACCCTAAACTGTGATCCTGCCACATAGTTGGTTTGTTCTGCTGCAGGGTTTGGCACGTATTAGTTCACTGCAGGGTTTAGAACTATGCTTGTTCGGTTGAAGAGTTCAGCTGTACTGTTTCCTCCTTGAGAGATTTGGTTAACCTGTTACAGGGTTCAGAAATATTTTGTGTTGCATTGTAGTTAGAGAAACATGGTTTTTCTGTTGCAGGGTTAGAGAAACATGGTTTTATGTTGCAGGGTTAGAGAAATATGGTTTTATGTTGTATGGGTAGAGAAATATGATTTTTCTGTTGCAGGGTTAGAGAAACATGGTTTTTTGTTTTGAGGGTAGAGAAATATGATTGTTTTTGGTTGCAGGGTTAGAGAAACATGGTTTTCTGTTGTAAGGGTAGAGAAATATGATTTTTCTGTTGCAGGGTTAGAGAAACATGGTTTTCTGTTGTAAGGGTAGAGAAATATGATTTTTCTGTTGCAGGGTTAGAGAAACTTTTTTGTTGTTGCTGTTGCAGGGTTAGAGACACATGGTTTTCTGTTGTAAAGTAAAAGTAAAGGTCCCTTACATGCCAGTTATGCATTAGGGGCTAGACTCATATTTCTGTAGACCAGTGAGCCCTTATTGGCTGATCTGGTCAACATCACACCAGGGTTTTCTGTTGTAGGCATAGAGAAACATGGGTTTTTCAATTGTAGAGTCTAGAAATTTGGTTTCTTCCTATTGTAGGATTTAAAAATCTTTTTTTCTATTAAGGATTAAAAAAAAATGATGCTTAATACAATAATTTTGTTCCAATGCAGGGTTTGGATTCAGTGTTTATTCATTTGCATCGTTTGGAAACAAAACGGTTTTGTTTCGAGACATAGTCGTTTTGTGTCCGGTTAGACAGATATTTGTTCTGTTTCGCTATGAATTAGACAGTCTAGTTCTATATCATCAAAGGAAATGTTTATAGTTATTTTTCCCACAGCTAAACACCACACATGTAGTCATTACAGTATTACATCATCCACCTTTACCTTTCCAAATCTTTTGCATTAAATGCAAATGACTAAATGATGTGTTTCATTTATGTACTATGGATCTCTCAACCTGCAAAAACATCAATGCACAATTATGTGTGGGATGATATGTATAAGAAACGGGGTGGAAAAACAATGAGGGGCACGGTACTGTGATTGCATAGAACATCGGAGAATCAAATGGTTTGGTTACTTGGTCAAAATAGAACAAAATCAGCCAACAGCTAGAGCATGCTACACAAGAACAGCAGGCTACAATTTGAGAGGCAGACCAAGAAAGAGATGGATGGAGGAAGTAAAAGAGACCACAGCAACACAGTATGACATTAACAGGTCATAGGAGGCCACTAATTAGGCAGGAAGTTTCTGCTGGTGTTTATAGCTGGTCGGTAATACTAAGTAAGGAGTCGCTGTGGTATAGCGGCTAGACCGAAGGTTTGCGGGTTTGGGTCCTTCTTAAGACAGACTTTTCTCAAAAAATGACCTTGGCTCCCAGTCTACCCAGCCTCTAGTGGGTACCAGGCGCAGCCCTGGGAAGTAAAGGTGGCCCCAGTGATACTGACCACACCAGCCAAGTGCCGATTGGGCTATAAAATATAGGTCTAGCCCCGTATGCCCAGTGGGCACAATAAATGCTAAGAAGAAAAAACTTGGAACAGGGTCTTTTGCTTTTGCTTGTGTTATTAAACCTAATCGAGCAGGGGATTGTAAAGTGACTGCAGGCAACCTATACTGTTGTTCCTCTTCACACTGCTGACTTTGTTTTGGTGAATACTTTTTTTTTGTGTGTAAACTTGTAATATATTCTACTTGTGATCATGCAGACCAGCATTGAACAACAGAGGGAAACAGTTGGTGGAGATGTGAGTGTACTGGGTGTAGCTTGTTACCCTGAGGGTTGTGAGCAGCTAATACAGGACTGGAACCCTGGACTCTCATAGATGTGTAGGGTAAATGGTGCTTGTGAGAAAAAGATGAAAACCTGTGGGATTCCCTCACCCACACACTAAAAACTCCCTTAACCCGCTGACTACCACACCTGTTAACTCTTGCACTGTCTCAGATACTACATAATTTAGTGTGTACTAAAAATGTCATAGCTTCACAACTATTTGACATAAACTTGAAATATGTTGTATTTTTTCCCCACCAAATTGAATTGAGAAACAAATTTAAGAACAAGAACTGTGTAATCTTGTTTGACATCATCATCATTGTGGGGCTTTAGATTGGTGCAAAAAATGCAACCAATCTTTCTTTTTCCTGACAGCAATATTATGGAAACATTTGTTAGTGCGCCATCAACAAACGAGCTGACCACATAATTCGTGGAAAATCTATTTAAGCACTACAGAATCGATTTCCCTAAAGAACCATAGAGAAATTAACGGTTTCACTTACATTTATTGCAATAGTCACAGTTTTAAAATGGCAGTGAGCATCCAGAGTTATGATTGCTGGGGGTGCGATCGTGGTAACCAGGCGTAAACATTGGTGGATCGCATAACTTACGATCATGGTAGTCAGTAAGTTAAAAAAAAAAAAAAAAAAAAAAAATTCAACACAGGTCACACAAAAATTTCAATGTTTTTTTTGGGAGGGGGGGGGGGGGGGGTGTTTATTTTGTTTAAAATTTGTGAACAAGAATGGTGTGAGGCATTAAATGGAATATATTCCATGGGGTCTAAGAAAATGTTTTGAGCCAGGGTCATTGAACATATCTTTGCCCTGAAGGGGCTTTAAACACAGTCACTTGACTGGCAGGCAGGTGGGCTAGCCAGTATGCCAATAGTTGCCAAGACTCACGCCCCAAGGTTATAGGGGCAGAGTGACTCATGACCCCATACATTACTTATCACACTTGTATCACTAAGAATCGACCAATCACAAACCGGGCGGCATCCACCTACTGCAAACAAATCTTTGTTAAGGACCGTAATTGTTTTTTTGTTAATAACTGATCACTGCCCGGCGACCTCACAGAAAACAGTTTGGTGACCCCATCAGGGGTTGAGAACCCCTGATGTATGCTGATGCAGCTTCTCCAGATAGTTGTAATAGGCTTATATTGTGCACGATTGGTTGAATGCTTGGATTAAATGCCAGAAACACCCCATGACCAGACGTTGGCGTTGGATAGGACACACATTGAGGGAACTATAGAACAGTATAACCAAAATGTCTTTGCGTTGAAACCCACAGGGGCATAGGAATGTAGGAAGGCACACACACACACAAAAAACACATGGAGAAGGGAGCTGGAGAATAAAGTTAGAAAGATGGGGAGAGGTGCATACGACAGCAAAGGATAGAACGGCTTGGTGTGAGTTGGTTGAGGGCCTATGCTCCATTGTGGGCTAGACAGGCAGAAGAAGAACAACACCCCATGACACCTAATTAGTGGATCAGGGGTCCAGTTTCACTGCCTCCTACTAACAAGTACGTTGTAAAAGGGGACTCCTCATGTAGCAGGTACATTGTAGAACATTACTGTTATTATGTAGCAGGTACATGGTAGAACGTCACTGTTATCATGTAGCAGGTACATGGTAGAACATCTCTGTTATCATGTAGCAGGTACATGGTAGAACGTCACTGTTATCATGTAGCAGGTACATGGTAGAACGTCACTGTTATCATGTAGCAGGTACATGGTAGAACGTCACTGTTATCATGTAGCAGGTACATGGTAGAACGTCACTGTTATCATGTATCAGGTACATGGTAGAACATCACTGTTATCATGTATCAGGTACATGGTAGAACATCACTTTTATCATGTAGCAGGTACATGGTAGAACGTCACTGTTATCATGTAGCGGGTACATGGTAGAACGTCACTGTTATCATGTAGCAGGTACATTGTAGAACATCGCTGTTTGCCCGAAAGAAACTGGTTTTCTTACCAGCTTGCCCGCCTCCTGCACTTTCCCACCCAAGATGTCATTTATATCATATGCCCATCTTCGTACCAGCTGGCCCCTGCCCGTCCTTCCTGGTACCATGCTTTTTGCTATTTTGTTTTCCCAATCTGTTGTGGCACTTGTTAAGGCCAAAATATTTCATAATCCGAGACAAGATGCTGTTTCTGAGAATCTTTCTGTAGCATTACAGCTCAAAAGCCCCATATTTTAAAAGTGAATAATGAGGGTTTTGTTGACATCACCTATTTTGAGCTGAAATGTGCAAATAGATTCTGGGAAGACAGAAAGGTGCAACCAAGCAAGGATGCATAATTTTCATGTCCTTGTTTCAACTAACCAATATGTTTGTTACATAATTTTATGACTTCATGTTGTTAAAACTAACAAGAAATATTGTCACATACATTTGTGAGTGAGTGAACCTCTAAGAAACTGAATTTTTAAAGTAGATATGTCTCATTTTTTCCCTCATTTGTTACTCCATTGTGTAAAAAATGATTGTACTTCTAAAATGCTAGTGCATGCGGTAGTAAGAGTGAATTGTTAATGTATGTTAGTATGTGGTCATCATTAGCAGTTAGCAGATCCTTCACGGAATGTTGCTGTCATCTCGGCACGCCTGAAAATCGCTCTTTCAGTCCAATTCTCCAGCCCTATGTACTTTCATAGCCAGTGCATCTTCAGAGTCCTGTATCCATCTTTGGAGGGGGGGGGGGGGGTGCCTGCCTCATTTTCTGGAAACTACCCTCGGCCTCCGTCAGCATCTGGGGGTTAGGCGTTGCAAACACGCTTTGAAATGCTGCGTTGGTTTGGACAGTGGCATCGAGAAGCTGACGGTCCAGAAAGCAATGGCAAAATACTGGACATAAATTTGCCTAGAAAAACCACAGCAGCCAAACAAAGCTGGGGTTGGTTCTGCAACATCCTGTGAAGGATACTGAAATAACTGTAACCTTCTGTCACATGTACCCTACGTCATTGTTCTTTACAAGCCACCACGACATGGCCAAAATACCCCAGCTTGTAAGTACGTACATCTACACAACATAGTATGGTTAGCTTGTCAAGGTGAACACCTGAATTTATATATAATTCTTATACTAAAGTCAGTATATAATCACTATCTCACCAGTTTTACAGTTCCTAATCCATACACACTTTTACCAGTACTCTTGCAAAATATAGGCCTATACATAATTATGCCACTGTATCTGCTGCATAAAAACGAACATCGAAATATAATTTTACCACTATTGCAAGCAAACCTGCATCCCTACATAGTTTTACCCCCAACAGGAAGCAAACCTACATCCATGTACATTTATACAAATTCTGCTACTATTAACATTTTTGGAGCGGCTGGCAGAAGCGGGTCAAAACAACGCAGGACTGTCATGTAGGAGACTTAGGACGGTGAATTTGTTTCTGTTTGGGAGCAAAAATAAAGTTCTGACCAGAGCAGTTCCTAGTGACTGCACTAGCCACGGTGCCCGAGATCCTCAGGCTCAAAACCCTTACCCGTCATACATCGCCCCAAAAAAATTAATATAATTACAGGCGTTAGAGGCCCTTTTTTTTGTCTATTCCAACAGTATGCAAGCCTACCCATACTTGTGATTTTGGTTTTGTCCAGGCCGCAGATTGCTTGCTCTCTTGACTCTTTGTCGTGTATTCTTTTTCTTCTAAGTGGTCCCTGGCTGTACAAGGACACAAGGACCTTTTCCGTGCATTCAGGTGTACAGTGCTACACCTGTGTTTGATAGACCTATTGGCCTTGGGTGGGTGACGTTTATCGACATACCGCAGGCCGAATTTACTTCCTAGAACTTTATCTGGTACCCACTCAAGGCTTCAAGTGTTCACAAATGTAAAGGCAGCTGGCAACTAATTGACCTTGTCACCTGTTGGGTATTGATTGATCTATAAAAGCTTCAGGCTAGTGCTAGAAACTCAGACCAGCTCAGGGTGCAGAGAAGGGTCTTGTACATCACGACAGGCTCCAGTTGACGGGTCGTGCTGCTGGCGTCACCAGGTCGGGCTGACGATGTGTTAACGCAGCGGTTCACAAACAAGAAATAAACTATTTTGGACAGTGGCCATGGAAGACAACTTAAATTTTAACTTTTAAGTATCTACATACCTTCCTTAATAAGTTCACAAATTTCAGCCGACTTTTCTTGATTATTGCCGCGGCACCCCTGGCATACGCTCACAACACCTCAGTTTGAGAACCGCTGTGTTAACGCATTGTTAGCCCAACCTGGTGACGTCTGCAGCATGGCTTGTCAGCTGGAGCTGGTCGTGTGTACATACACTCAACAGATCATAAATAAACCCTGTCTCTCTACCCAGATAGCCTATTAATATTGTACTTAACAGCGTTTCAAACCTGTACAGTTTCACTTGTACTCATAATTGTGGGGGGGTTGGGCAAGCATGCTTAGTCCTTATATTTAAATTAGGAACAGCAGTGTGGGATGACCCACTTGCTGTGAATTTGGATTACCTGTGTTTAAACCAACCATGTTTTGTGTGTGTGGTGTTTTTATTTGTGAATTTGACATGGTCAGCCAAGCCTAAAGTTGAAATAGTCAACCCAGCCTAAAGTTGAAATAGTCAACCCAGCCTAAAGTTGAAATAGTCAACCCAGACCAGAAATGACACAGTAAATCCAACCCAAAATTGACACAGGAAACCCAGCCTAAAAATGACACAGTCAACACAGCCTAAAATTGACATGGTCAGTCCAGCCTGAGGTCGACATGGTCAATTCAGCCTAAAATTGACATGGTCAACTCAGCCTGAGGTTGACATGGTCAACTCAGCCTAAAATTGACATGGTCAGTCCAGACTGAGGTCAGCATGGTCAACCCAGCCTAAAATTGACATGGTAAGTCCAGCCTGAGGTCGACATGGTCAACTCAGCCTAAAATTGACATGGTCAGTCCAGCCTGAGGTCGACATGGTCAACTCAGCCTAAAATTGACATGGTCAGTCCAGCCTGAGGTCGACATGGTCAACTCAGCCTAAAATTGACATGGTCAGTCCAGCCTGAGGTCGACATGGTTAGCCTAGCCTAAAATTGATACAGATACCAGCAAATTTTTCATGAGATGTAAAAGATGCACTCCATGATATTCATATCACCCATCATATGCCAATGGTCTATACAAATCTGACGCTACAAAAATACAAAGCATATGCTCACGGAGGAAAAGGATGCAGAGCACGTGGTAAGCTGAGTACAAGATGGAAAGAGAACATTAGATAAACTCTGCAAAAGTATGCTGTGTCTATGGTTGAGGCGGTCAGAAGAACAAAAAGCAGAACCATATATCTCCCTCGACACTGGAAGTGGTAAAAGGGGAATTGAAGAAGAAGAACGGTAAATATAAGCATAATTTTAACTACAAGAACATGGGCGGCCATCTTTCAGTTTTTGCCTGGTTGAATGTGACTCTTGCTAATTCCAGCCGTTGGACAGTTTTTTGGCTGTTTTTTTTTTTAAATGTCTGTTTCTCAGGAAGTTCACTTGCCAGGATGTGTTTTGTTTTGCTGTTTGAAAACATCATCCACAGACTTTGCCAAGTCTGCAGTAATGTATTTTATTTTTTAACAATAATGTTCACTTTATGAGAAAAAAAAGTAAAAATAAATAAAAACAATTTGAAGTGTTGAAAGGTGTTATATGTATGCATATTTATCAGTATGAATGACCAGAGGACCTGGCTAAGGCGCAGAGGAAAGGCAAGATGGATATATAATCAAACTGCTATGGTACCGAGGTCAGTTTAGAAAAAAATGATGCCCTGATGCATATTTTAACCCTAGATGTTTGGGCCCGAGTGTGAATCCAGTCACTGTGCTACCACAACACTTCAACAAGAATACATTACAATTATAACAGAAATAGTTAAGTGATAACTGAGGCACACAGTTAGTGTTACAACTATATGAGAGTTAAGTTTGGCCTAGAGGTCCACAAATGCACTGTGAGTTACCAGGTACTGAATGAGTTAAAGAAAAAGGAGAAGAGAAAGAGAGAATTTAAATATTTCAACCAGATTAGAAGACATGGCACTCCTTTAAAAACATTCAACCTTACTAGGTGGAAAAGTCAAAGCCATGTGAACAAAATATAGACATACAAATCTTCTTCAGCATTCTGAGCTCTTGAGGGTCATTGCTGCAGATATCACCTGTCACAATTCACCTCTGTGAGTGGCCTTCTAGTTCCATTTGATGACTGCCTGTATTTCTAGGTCTGCCTGCAAATATTATCTCTTCACAATCTTCTTGGTCTGCCTGCAAGTATTATCTCTTCACAATCTTCTAGGTCTGCCTGCAAATATTATCTCTTCACAATCTTCTAGTTCTAGGTCTGCCTGCAAATATTATCTCTTCACAATCTTCTAGGTCTGCCTGCAAGTATTATCTCTTCACACAATCTTCTTGGTCTGCCTGCAAGTATTATCTCTTCACAATCTTCTAGGTCTGCCTGCAAATATTATCTCTTCACAATCTTCTAGTTCTAGGTCTGCCTGCAAATATTATCTCTTCACAATCTTCTAGGTCTGCCTGCAAGTATTATCTCTTCACAATCTTCTAGGTCTGCCTGCAAATATTATCTCTTCACACAGTCTTCTTGGTCTGCCTGCAAATATTATCTCTTCACAATCTTCTTGGTCTGCCTGCAAATATTATCTCTTCACACAATCTTCTTGGTCTGCCTGCAAATATTATCTCTTCACAATCTTCTTGGTCTGCCTGCAAATATTATCTCTTCACACAATCTTCTTGGTCTGCCTGCAAATATTATCTCTTCACAATCTTCTTGGTCTGCCTGCAAATATTATCTCTTCACACAATCTTCTTGGTCTGCCTGCAAATATTATCTCTTCACAATCTTCTTGGTCTGCCTGCAAGTATTATCTCTTCACAATCTTCTTGGTCTGCCTGCAAATATTATCTCTTCACACAATCTTCTTGGTCTGCCTGCAAATATTATCTCTTCACAATCTTCTTGGTCTGCCTGCAAATATTATCTCCACACAATCTTCTTGGTCTGCGTGCAAATATTATCTCTTCACAATCTTCTTGGTCTGCCTGCAAGTATTATCTCTTCACAATCTTCTTGGTCTGCCTGCAAATATTATCTCTTCACAATCTCCGTGGTCTGCCTGCAAATATTATCTCTTCACAATCTTCTTGGTCTGCCTGCAAATATTATCTCTTCACAATCTTCTTGGTCTGCCTTGTGGTCTGCTTGACTCCCATTGCACAAATGGAGAGAGACAATAAAAAGATGTGCGAAGATATTCTTATAGTCAATGCTATGTGGCGTTGGTAGTCATGTCTATCCACAACCTTCTGTCTCCTGTACTGTCAATCAATTTTGACACAGATGATCTTCCATTTCATGATATCAAACTGTCCATCATCTCTCTCAGTCTCCCACTGCATCTTTTCCCCTTCAGCTTTCCCACTGTCGAGATGTACTCCAGTTTGCTCCTTTTCATGACATGATTAAAGAATGTAGATTGACTCCTCCTTAATGTGGGCAATCTGATCTTTTTTTCTGTCCAGAGTATTCTCATCATCCATCTATAAAATGACATCTACACAGCTCTCAAATAATTTTTCATTAACTGGCCAACTGTCCATGATTCACTTCCATATATCAGGATATGATTTATATAGGATTATCTTTCCCGTCTAAAGAAAGACAGCATCAGTATGAACATCAGTCTGTCCAAATTACAACCAGGTTGAGAGACTACTCAAGATCTGTTGCAACCAACCTTCACTGTGGAGACAGCCATCAAAACCATCATTGTATGGGGCATTGCGGTCGACCCAGCCTAAAATGAGTACCAAAGTGTATGTCTTGGGGAAGTAAAGACAGCCGGCGCAATGCCGACCAGATTACCCACCTAGTGCTGATTTGTCTGTAAAAATAAGGGTCTCTTTTCCTATATGCCTGATGCGCCTAATGCGTAAAAAGGGATCTTCACTTTTTACTTTACATGTTTGTGTGAGATAGTTTTTCTCTCTCAAAATTTCTCTGCTTTGCCCTGGATTTTGTGGTTCAATGTATTTAACACAAACCTGACTGATTTAACATTATATTAGAATTGTATCTGCAAACAATTCAAGCTAGCTTGCCATATAGCAACATATTCATTTACAAAGAACTATTAAGCTGGCATTATAGCAACATAATGCTTGAGGTGCATTACTCTTACAATGGAAATTATGGCTGTAAGTAAAAGTAAGTAAAGGACCCCTTTCCAGGCCTTTAGGCGTAAAGAGCATATTGGGCTAGACCTATATTTTTATAGACCAATCGGCACAAGACGGGTGATGTGGTCAACATCACGCCGGCCACCTCTACTTCCCGGGACTGTACCTGGTACCCACTCAAGGCTGGGTCGACCTGGGAGCCAAGGTCATTTTTGAAAAATGGCTGTAACAAGGGCATTAGTATGGCTTGATACTTAGAAGTTCACACAGGTATGCATTCTTAGTGACTGGATGAATATGCTTATAAAAATCCAAGCTGGATCTATCAGGAAAGAATGGATTGCAACACTAAGCACTTCACAAATAGCTGCCCTAACCTTCATCTTTTTGCCAGGTTATGTGGGTGTTCAAAGGAACGAGCGTGCAGACTATCTTGCTGACACTGCGGTTTCTAGGGCTGGTCCAGTACTGGACAGAAGTGATGTTATCAATCGCATGCGCTACACTTACCGCACCAAGGAGCACACTAAAGGACATGACTCTGTATACCTGTCTAAACAGATGGACATGGGGGTGCAGCCTGGAGCTGCAAAAAATGAACATTTCACTAAGGGGACAAGACGTTTCATTAACCAACACAGAACAGGCGTCATCAGTCGTTTTATCTTGTGGAGCTTTTGAGGAGGAGATCAGAGCACCTATCGATCTGTCCAGAGTGCTGTGATGATAATCCTTTCTAATCGCTAATCACCCGGCTTCACTCATCTCTCTCTGGCCTTCTCTTTCCAGTTGGTGACACCAACTGTTTATAGGTCTGTGTGGATATTATCTCTCCATGGTCTTCTTGGTCTGCCTCGTGTCTACGACCATTCATCTCCCTTGTGTATACAGTTTTTACTTCTTTTTCATCTGACATTCTCTCAATATGCCCCAGCCATTTCAGTCGATTAGCTCTTGTGATGCCTGTGATCAATGGTGATTTAAACAGATTATGAATTTCGTTGTTGCTTCTCACTCTCCATTCCCCGCTGTTTGCATCTTTGCAAAGATTCGTCATAAGACTGTTTTAGAAAATTTGTAATAAGGCTTCATCTTTTTTATTTGTGCTTCAAGTTTCTGTGCCATATAGAATGACTGGTCTTATAAACATTTTTGAAAATTTTGATCTTTGTGTTGTGAGATAGAGACTTTGACTTTAGCAGATGTTGAAGGGCATCGTATACTTTATTTCCCGATCGTATTCTAGATTGTATTGCTTCTCACAGCTTGATGGTGCAGTTGAAGTTTGTACTTGTATGTTTCCATTAGTTTGATTTTCATATTATCAAATTGTATTTGGCTGGAGTTTATATCCTTTTCCTGTCTTGTTATTATCATGTATTCTGTCTTATCTTGATTGATCACTAGTCCCATTTTGTGAGCTACTTCTTTAAAGACCCATACCAATTACCTTGTCTTATAACAACATAATAAAGAAGAAAAAAACACCATCTAGCTATAAGGATTTTATTTGCAAACAGTTCAAGCTAGCTTGCCATAGAGCTACATATTACTTCACAAATAATTATATTAAACCTGTATTAGAGCAACATAATACTTTACAAACAACCATAGCTAGCTTGCCACATGGCAACATAACATTTACAAACTTTATAAACACACAAACAAGCTTGCCACATAGCCATATCATACTTTACAAACTTTACAAAAACACTAACTAGCTTGCCATATAACAACATAATACTTAACAAAAAGACAAACTAGAATCATCATCATCATCATCATGTAGGAGGTCCTTTGCAGAAAGTCGCTCTCATCACAGTCTGCCCGAAAGAAACTCGGTCTCTTGCCAGTTATCCCACCTCATGCATTTTCACATTCAAGGAGTCACCTATATCCTGTGCCCATCTTCGTGTCGGTCAGCCCCTGCCCCTCCTTCCTGGTACCATGCCTTCTGCTATTATTTTTTCCAATCCGTCGTAGCACTTAATATGACCAAAATATTTCAGCTTTCGAGAAAGGATGCTGTTTATTAGCCAATCTTTCTTGATCAGATCTTTTAAGATGTCAATATTTCTCATCTTCTTTGTCCAAGATATTCTGAGAATCTTTCCATAACATTTCAGCTCAAAAGCCCCTATTCTCTTTCTCAAGGACTGAGAGATAGTCCACGACTCACATTCATATGTAGCCACACGGAAGATGCATGCTCTTAAAATTCTAATTTTGATCTCCTTGCTGGTGCTTAACCATAGACTTTTAAGGCTGTTCAATCTTTGAATTGCTATGGCCTTCCTCCTTTTAATTTCTGTCGAACAGTCTCCATTGTTGTTTATTATAGAGCCTAGATATTCAAAGTTTGTGACATTTGATGGTGATGGTTAGGTAAAAAAAAATAAAAAAAAAATTCTCGTTTCTTTTAACCGGCTCCTGGATTGAGCTGTGGTTATTTCGAAGAGTGTGTTTTCCTGCTTGGAATTCGTTTTCCAATTATCTTTCCTTTATTTGCGGTGTTTCAATACACCTGAGTTTTTTAAACGTGGGGCGTTGCGGCCTCCGTACTGGTGTATGTTAGGTTGGAAAGCGTTCCTGGCTGGGTGCCTTGTTCAGCATTGGCTTCGTATGAAATAGTTTAACGCTGTCTTCTTCGGAGGTTGAGCGGGGTGATTCCCATTGCCACTTCCATGGCTGTCCTGCAGGTACTTCTGCCAGTTCATAAGATGATAGCTAGTGATTGCCCTTGTATTTTGTCTAGGTTTGCTTTCCTGCTGTCGGCAGCCGCTTCATACACGATGGAAACGTTCTCCATTCTCCCTCTGATAAATGCTTTGTAGAAGGTGAGCATGGTTTTGGTGTGAGCCCCCCACCCACTACCTTTTATTATCTTGAGCATGTTGGTGAGTTGTTTAGTATGTTCCACCATGTAGTTGATGTGCCTACTCCAGTTTAGCTGTTCATCTAGCTCCATATCTAGGAACCTGGTGAACTGTTTCCTCCGGACTGTTCTGCCTTCCAGCTCTATTCTGATCAATTCTGTCTCGTATTGGTTCCTGGGCTTGTTTCTGCTGAACATCATCAATGCTGACTATTCTGCATTAACTTGGAACCCCACTGATTCATCCAATGCATCACATTTGTTAGTTGGGTTTGCATTGATTTACGTATTTTCGCTACCTTTCCACCTGTCATCAACAGCGCACTGTCATCAGCAAATTATGACAGCTTGACTCTGCTGTCTTTTATTGCACTGTGGAGGTCATTTACTAGTATTGTGAATATGGTAGGCGAAATTACCAAACCCTGGGGGATGCCATTCTCTTGTGGTAGGGGGTCTGTTGAGAGTTATGCCTTGAATTCTGAGCCTTTTGATTTTAATTAGTGCTCCTTCCCGCTAGCACTGGTCATACGCCTGGGCCAGATCCAGGAAGACGGCCATTGTTTTGTGACATTTCTTGAAGCCATTCTTCACATCGTCTTCTAGCTTGATGATTTGATCCATTGTACATCTGTTTGCTCTGAAACCCGATTGCGTGGGGCTGTAATGGTTGTTACTTTCGAGATAGAAGACGGGGCGTTTATTTATGACCGTCTCCAGAACCTTGCCCAGGTGGGAGGTGAGGGCAATTGGCCGATATGAATCCATCCATTGTGGGTCTTTGGTTGGTTTTATGATTGGAATAATCTGAGCTGTTTTCCACTGTTTGGGTATTTGCCCACACCTCCATATGTCGTTGAAGAGTTCTGTTATAATTGCGGTGATTGGTTGCAGTAGTATTTTTAGTATCGAGTAGTTGAGTATGTCGGCTCCCGCTGCCGTATTCGATTTTTCGTTTACTGCGGTGACTACTTCTCTATAGTTATGTCCGCGTTTAGGTATTCAGCACCTTCTGTTTGTTGGGCTGTTGCTCTGGCTTCCTGCTCGACATGTTGTTCTCTTCTCAGTAGTTCTGACTGCCCTAATCTTGCATTAGAACTGAGCTCGAAAAAATGCCGCCCGAATAGGTCCGCTTAGTCTTTGTCGGTTACGGCTAGTGTTGGGAATTTTAATTGTCGGGACTCTTTTGCTTTTTTTTGCCCCCTTTGATTGCTTTCGATGTGGTCCTCACACTTTACTAGGTGCGGTACTGGGGTTTAGTTTTTGGCAAAAGAGTCTCCAGCTTGTTTCCTTGGCCCTTGTTACTTTTTCAATTTCTTCATCATTTATTGTTATATTTGGGTGACAGCCAGTTTTATCTGTGGACATTATTTTTGTTTTCTTTAAATTCAAGAACAGATTTTGATCTTCACTGTGCTTTTGGACAGACAATATTAAATTTTCTATTCCCTTTACGCTGTTCGAAAGGAGGACTTTGTCATCTGCGTAGCCGAGTTCCGAAATAGGGTTGCCACTAATTTTGAGCAGATCATAACTGTCACAAGTCTGATCATTTCTGACATTTCTCATTAGATTTTCTGCGTATATTTTGAATAGGTATGGTGAGAGAATGCACCCCTGCCTCACCCCCTTTTGCACATCGAACCAATCAGATGTTTCACCAGCTGCTCTTATGGCTGCTTGTTGTTCATGATAAAGATTTTCAATTAAATGCACTAAATGCGCTGGAAACCCCATACTTTTCATAATAGTCCACAGTTGGTGGTGTTGGACACAATCAAATGCCTTGCTATACAAACTAGAATACTTTATAAAAACACAAATTACCTTGTCAAATAGCAACATGAAGTTTACAAAAAAGCAACAGCTTATATTATATAAACTTTACAAACAACTCTATCTAGGCTTGCCATTTAGCGACACAGTACTTTACAAAAATACAAACTAGCTTTCCATACAGATTCACAGTACTTTACACAATACACAAACTAGCTTGCCACATAGCAACATCATATCGGGTGTTTCCTTTGAGGCGGTGTTGCGTGCTGATTCGTGTGAGTTGTAACATCGTAGGGGGACAATGTGGTATAAATAGTGTTTTTGGGAGTCCACGGGAATGTCCGGTGACTGTCAATATTTGGCACAGTGTTGACTTGAGCCAAGAAATATCTGTTGGTTGAGTCAATCAGTATTGTGGGAAGTGGCTTGGCACGGGATGGACCGGTGGATTCATGAAGCCAGTGTGGGCTAACTATCATGACTTTAGGCCGCTGGCACATGGAAGCAAGTATGGGGTGCGTGACAGCATGCGTCTCTTGTGCACGGGCCGCTCACAAGGTGCAGGCAAGAGTATATACTGGGTTGAGTGGACTGTTGAGCAGTGGCAGTTGAGAACTCGAACTGTTGATTTGATAACGTTTGAGGGAAAGCACTCGCGAGAGACTGGTCGAGAGTGCAGCCAAAGGAAGAGAAGTCCACTTGGCAAGTCAGGCCAAGTGAGCTGGACTACTCAAGAAACACTGTTTTTGGATGATGACGCGTGTAAGCGGGAGGACCAACTAGTGAAACAAGACAGCAGAGATGCCGGCGATAGCTGTGTGCTGAAGGGGACCCAGAGCCAGGAGTCCTGCCAGTCATCAGAGTTCCTTCTACGAGGCTGACGTGCTGTGTGCACATGCTGGAGAACGAGTACTAGGGCGTTTCCAGTCAGCTGAGGGGTCTGCTCCGTATAGAGCAGCAGAGGTCCACTTGATTAGGAGAGATATTCTGTTCATCTGTACGGCGAGCCCGGAGTTGCGGGACGCTGTAGACCTAGAACTGTAGCGGTCGGCTCATGTGTAGTGGAGGCTAGTACAAGCTGTTCGGGAGAGCGGCGCTATACCTGAGGAGTGAGCGAAAGGAGGGCCATTTGTTGCATGTTAGCCAGGACAGATGTCTGCATCTCTTTTCATGCATTGTTGTGTGTGTGAGGGCTTGTGAATACCCTCTGTGATCGTAACAATAAATGTGCTTATATGACTGACATTACATCGCTGAGTAATACTTTACAAGAAAAAAACCACAGCTATCTTGTCATATCACTGTTATAATTATCATGAGCGATGCTGATAAGCATGGGCTGCCATGTTTTGCCCTATAACACTATCACCAGAATCACAGATCAGGTCAGTGTGCTTGCTGCTGAAAATGGGAATGGAGCTCTTATATGAATGTCATGAGTGTCAAGATGTCGCTGGTACCATCACAACTGGAACACTGCGATTGCTGCTGAAAATGGGAATGGAGCACTTATATGAATATCATGAGTGTCAAGATGTCAGTGGTACCATCACAATAGAACTCTGTGCTTGCTGCTGAAAATGGGTATGGAGCACTTATATGAGTGTCAAGATGTCAGTGGTACCATCACAATAGAACTTTGTGCTTGCTGCTGAAAATGGGAATGGAGCACTTATACAAATTTCTTGAGTGCCAAGATGTCAATTTTTTTCTTAATTCACAATTCAAAGTATTTTACAGTAGCTCTAGCCAGCTTGCCATATTGCAGCATAATACACAACCCCATCTTCCAAATATTCAGACAAACACTGGAGATACACATTTTCTGAAGCAGCCTCAACAAGCTCAGGGACCAGCCCATATTTGGACATGGAGATTCTCTGGTAACACTTGCCCCCAGGTGTGGGACACCAACAACCACTGACGTAGGGCTTTCTGTCCGAATTATAGAAATGTGCATATACGAGACTACTGTTTTGTCTGGTCTGCCTGTTAAGCTCTGTGAGGAAGCTCTCTGGGGTTATCTGGACCCAGTAGGTTGAGTTTAGTGATGATGCGGTTTGGTTCTTTGATTTTTTGCTTTTCTTTGCTTGGAACTTAGTTTGTGTGTTTGTTACTGAGTAGCACTTGTGTTTTCTGTTTGTCTTTGATCTTGTAGAATGTAAATTAGAAGTAATTTTCAGAACTTTTTTATTACTGCTGTTTGTAGCTAATTCCATATTTGCTGTTTCTTCTGTTGATTCCCGAACTTTTGTTTTTCCTGGTAATTTATGAAATACGCTTTCTTTTACTGATTCCTGAAACAGTTTTTCTCTATCTGATACATCAAATATTTTTCCTTGAAATACACTGTCTTCTCTTAATTCCTGGAATTCTGTCTGCCCCTTAGATTGCAGGAATACTATGTCTTCTGAAGTCTGTAAGACTGGCAGAGTAGAGCTGTAATCATTATTTATATTGTGGTCTAGTGTTTTTGACTCTGTGCTGTCATGAACAATTGTATTTGAGTATGCTTTAGGTGATTCAGCATTTCTGGTATCAAGTACATTAGTAACTTTACCTGGCACATTTACATAACTATCACTATTTTTATCTGGGTGGTCTGTACAACTTTCAGTGCTACGTTCAATATGTGGCAGCAATGTCGTTGTGTCATGACTGTTTCTAGCAAACAGAATAGCGCTCACATACAGCTGTGAACTTATTTCTGTTACAGACTGAACAACCACGTAATGTGAGCAGAGATAACTCTTCACCTGTTTCACGTAGTCACTGGCTGCCATTGCTAAAAGTACAACAATGTCATCCTCCTGGCGGACGCATCTGTCATATTTAAATACTGCTGTGTACTTCAACTGAGCCTCAGAGTCAACAAATGTATCTAAGAAACTAATTACAAAGTTGTATTTCTTTAAATCATTAATAAGACTCTGAAGTTCTACTCCTGTTTTACGAAACAGGACAAAATAATCCATAATGTGATATTTTTTAAATATTGCAATGTACTTGATTTGTGGATCTTTTTTCCCAGACTTGGGGTATTTCCATTGCTGGAGTTTATTTATTTTCTTGCCATGCAACAGTTTGGTGGCGATATATGAAAAATCCTTTCTTACAGTTGAAATCCAAGTAATGATAAAACCATCTGCTTTAACGTGTGAAATAATCTTTGAAAGAGTGGATTCGCTCACACATAAGCAAATAATCTGAGATTTATCCTTGGTGACAATTTTCAGTCCAAAATCACTGTCAGTAGTCAGAATATCTTGGCCATACATTCCTGCATCAGGTAAGGAACATAAAGCACATTTGATTACTCCATTTAAATCTGCATCCGCGGCCCAGGAGTTTAACAGAAAAGTCCAGTTTAAACCACTCTGATGATGAAAGAGGGTTCCACATGAACCATCCATACCTCCAGTGTGACCCCAAGACTTGCCGTTATCTTGAACATCCCAGCCTAATCCATACCAGTCTCGGCCGTTCTCAAACTCTGGTCGTGACAAACTGTCAGTTGCCTGACTGCTTGTCATTAAAGGTAAAAGCCAATCTGGTTGAAGTCTGATTAAACAAGTGTATTGATTTCAGATTATTTACATGTCTTTCTATATTATTTTCAGGAAGAAAACATTCGTTGGCAGTTACTGTTAAATTGCAAGTACTGCACTTGTTTTCAGTACATGTCTCGAAAGTCTGGCTAGACTGGCAAAAGACATGATTAGAATTATACTGCCAATTAGCTGAGTGACGATTCTGGCCAGATTCACAGCCTACAACACTAAAATTACACTGTATTCCAGTTGGGTCCAAATTCTTGCCATGTTTAGAGTCTAAAACACTAGAATTATAGCGTACATTTCTTGAATCCAGATTTCGGTCTGGTTCACAGCTTACAACACTAGACTCATTTTCATAGTATAAATGTCTTTCATTGGCTCCTACCCCTGAGATTATGTGAACTATGCTGGAAGAAACCCTTTTGTCAGCTCTACTGGTATGATCATAACAGCTGTCTTTGTTAACTCTTTCACTTCCATAAAAGTTGTTTCTATCACATGTTTCCATTACTAACTGCTGCGTTGCTGACTGGCAATGCTGATCTTCTGGTACCAGTTGTTCAGCATCAGTCCTCATATTGAGGGCAGCCTCTGCCGTGTTGTCAGGCTGTCCTCTATAATCATTTGTGTTAGACTGGTTGACAGCTTCTTCCATACAATCAATAAACCTGAGTAAAGAAACAGTATCAGCAACAAGGCCTCCATAAGATGCTGAACTCTCCATGGCCATGCCACCATACTGTGGCAAAACCGTGCCTTCTTCTGGGTAGATAGAATTAACCACTGGTGGCTCCCGGTTATTGAAATACTCCACCTGGTAAATAAAGAGAAGAGAAAGGAAACAATAACATTGCATTTTATGAGTTTCTCTTTGAGTTCATTTGGTGTCAGGAAATGATCAGATATGACTGAGCTACTGTATAACTGCAGTTGTCACCACTTGTTCTCTTTTAATGCCAAATGTTGGGCAGCGTATACCAAACCTGACATCCCACACTAAAAATAACTTCGGGCAGAGGAAAAAAAGCCTGGCATATGACATAACAACATCTAGTTTAAGAATGGAGATGAAGGTGGTCGCCGCAGCCTTCCAATGGATTGAGAACCAGATGCACACACATGTCATGACTGTAACTGACTCACACAGCATGTTGAGAAAGGTGAAGATATGTATGTTACGTGCAGAGTGGCAAGCATTGCTTCAGAGGTCCTGCATAATTAGTGCCTTTTGGATAGTATCTCCAGGCCATGCCAGTGTGTTGGGAAATTAACAGAAAGATAGACTAGCTGGTTCTGCACCACTTGGTGGTAAACTGGTGCATGCCAAGCTTGAAGCAAGGGCCCTTTGGGAGCCAGTAAACAGTGCCTGAGGCACAAGCAGATCATCATGGTCTGAAGAGAATGGTATAGCGAGGAATGACCAGGAGATTGGCTGATGTTCAACACTTAAGGAGGGGCGAGAAACTGGCTGATGTTCAACACTTAAGGAGGGGCGAGACGGACACCCACAATCAGACTGGTAATAGTACCGTCAGAACAGGAACTCTGTGCTCACTGCTGAAGATGAGGATGGAGCGCTTATGGGAATGTCCCAAGTGCTATGATGACAGTTCTCAACTTTTAACTCCTCTTGACTCAGCATGCCAATACCCGAAGCAAAAATTAAATGCACTATTTACCTCCCTGCATTTGTAGTGACTCCTTCTTCTCTTGCCCACAATGATGCCACTGATACTCAGGTCCTGGAGAAAAGTCTGCAAGACTCTGTGATATGGCTGACCACTCAATGTTTCAATGATTTCTCCAAGAACTAGGTAGCCAAGGTTGGAGTAAGAATGCCAGGTACCTGTGTTATCACAGAAAAAATATGTCAAGTTACTGTTTTATATTGTGAACTGGTCAGGCCAACATGGTAAATATGTTTGCAGGTGCCGTTAATTTCATTGCAATTACAATCTATATTTTTTAAGCAAAATTACATGCTGCAAAAATTTTTAAATTTTTTTTAAAATAATACTGAAATACTTAAAAATTTAGAACAATTTTGTGTTTCAAAAATATCTGTTGTCTTCTAACCCACCAAATTGCAAGAACAGTGTGTGAAAAGAGATGAGATCAAGCATGAGCACATGCAGTAAGCCAAAGAATAATAACAATAAACCAACAACAGAAGTGGCATCGTCAGCCGCTATACATTGTGGAATTTACTGAAGCAAAATGGGGCAGGGGGAGGGCTTTTACTAAAACGCTAGCTTAGTCTTAGTGAGCTAGCCAGAAGAGAAAAAAAAAACAAGTAGGCAGTTGAGAAAATAAATGTGGTTAGAACAATAAGGAGCTCCCCGCTGAACTGCAAAAAAAACAGGAAAATTAAAGAAAAGACAAGGGTTCTTCTGTGCAAGGAACATGAAATTTGCTCATAGTGTAGGCAGTGAATATGTGAATAGTGATTTAAACAACAACAATTTGGTTATACAGGCAACGCTCAGGCAGACATGTGCACAAACTATAAGTTCTACCCTGAATAAACAAATGGAACATAACTATCAAATTCAACATCTGTTTATTTCCCTGAACACAAAACTAACATGCTTCACAGATAACAATTTGATGTGAATATTCTATGCAATCCTACTTTGTCAACTGAGATAAGAAAAAGAGTGCTCAAGAGCTATGTAAATCATATCCAGATGAACAGAAGTGAATCATGCACAGTTGGACATTAAGTGAAAAACTATTTGGAAGCGGCAGATATGTGGTTTTATAGATGAATGACGAGAATACCTTCAACAGATAAAATGAGTAGTGAAGATGTCCTGAAATAGAAACTGACTCACAAAGAGAACTGACTGCCCATATGTTGGAATGCATCTGAATAAGAAGCAAGGAACCAACAGTCTGCATACAAATAAGTTAGATCTGTAAAACTGGAACAAAACTAAAGTGCAGAGGTGGATAGACAACCAGAATTTTCTGCAGGATTTACAGCCAGTGAATAGGAACAAGAAGAAGAAGAAATGAAGTTGCCTAAAAGTACAATTAAAGTCAGTTATTTTAATTTGTAACAAGTAAATAAAGTTCAAGTGTTTATAAAGAGATAACATCACATAGAAGATATCTGGCAGAGATTCTTATAAAATGAAGAAAATCATATGCAATAAATTGCTTTTAAAGGCATAAAGACAAGTAAAGTATCGAATAGAGGCAGTCATTACTATAGGCAACAGGCTTTGAAAAGCCTGAACAAAACATAAAACTTTAAATTGTATAGTTTTAAAAACAAGTTACATATTTTTCAATTCTAATTTTATTTCAGTTTTAACATATGTTAGTGAAAGTTGGAGACCCCAGAAAGACGTGGAACAAAAGTTTAATGCATTCAAAAAACAAATACCTGAGAAAAATTATGAACATAAAATTTGACGAATTTAAAATGGGTGGAGAAATAAGAAAAATATCAGGGCAACAACTAGCATCAACAGTTATAAAATGGAGAAGATGGCGCTATTTTGGGTATGTCCTGAGAAGAAATGACCAGGGAATCACCAAACAGGCACTTAAATAAAAAGAAACCCCGAAACAAACATGACAAGAGGGCCAAAGGCACTGGACAGGATTCCATCCCATCCATGATATTGAACCAGCAGCATAGGATAGAATGGAGGAATAGACTGCGAGCCATGTGAGACACATAATGGCACAACAGGAGAATGATGATTGAAGATGATGGGACACACAGAAATATGACTCCCTCAGCCAGTTAGCAAGGCACCTGATAATGGTGACGTTTTTGTTAAAACTGCTGCAGTGGGCATCAGAAAGAGGTAGTCATTATTTGTAGACCCTAAGAAAATTAGAAATGTGACCACCGGCCAGATTTAAATAAAGACAGATAAAGAAAAATTAAAAAAAAAAAATCTTGACATTTTTTTTTATTATATCCAAGAAAAATTGACAGCAAATATATTTATTCCTGCTACTGGAGATCAGGGGATATGGAGAAATGTGACTGCCATTGCCAGTTATCAGGGCACTTAATAATGATGATGACTGTGCCAAAACTATTGCCGTGAGCAGTATTTGTACACTTCAACATGCTTGTCTTCAATATCTTGTGCAGTGGTTTTCAACCTCTTTCAGTTGGCATTCCCCCTGAATATACAGCAAGACCCACCACCAAACTCCACTCCCCTTAAAAAAAAAGAGGAGGACCCAGAAAAAAGGCAACATCAAAAGTATGGAGATACGTTTGGTCAGAATGTGTTTTTAACTACAATTAGTGCATATGTTATCCAATGTATCAGATTTTTAATTGTAGATGTACATACTGCTGAGGAAAGCAAAAATGTCCTTGGCTTCTTGTTTTAGAAATAGTTTTAAAAAACATTTTATTTCTCTGGAAACAATTTTAGTACAACGGATTTTTACAGGTACAAATGGACTCAATTTCAAAACACTCCCCCGAAACATTTAGAAACCACAGATCAAGTGGGAAGTCTAAAAATATCATTTGCACAAAAACAGCCATTTATCACATTAAACATGATAAAACCTGCACTATACACCTAATAAAAATAATCCCGTCAAACAATGCTGCATGTAGGCCCAGAGTATTTCTTATCTTAAAACTTATGATAAATTTATCATTGCTCATATAAACTTCTTGTCTTGAAACACCACTTAAAAATTACTTCACTTCATACTGTAACTTCACTTTAACAGAATAAGGTCACATGAGTTCACTTAACAGATTGCTTTGGGTCAGTATGATTATCAGTTTGAGAGAGTTTATGATTTATATCAGTGTCACTGTTGTTGCTGCATTAACTATTTGAGTCCTAAGCAAAGCATGGTGTATGGCAGGTTCTTGGTCTTGCCCAAAAAAATGTTGGATGTTGAATTGAGAATCGACATCATAGCGCTTGAGACACTCCCAAAAGTGCTTCCATCTTTAGCAGCAGAGTTCCAGTTGCGATGATACCGGTAACTGTCTGATTGTTTATTCATCTCACCTTTCCCTTAAGTGCCAACCAGACCACCTGGTAAAACATCACAGCGCCATTCTCCTCAGACCATAATGATCTATCTATGCCTCCGGACTGTTCACTTGCTCCCAAAGGGCCCTCACATCTAGTTTGTCATACATCAAATTCACCACTAAGTGTATGCGATACATCCTTGGTTTGCCGATGGTTGCAGGTAGGCACAAGGTGCTGCAGGCGAAGTCATATCTCAGGGTAGCTGCAGACACAGACCACCCTCTGCATGAAGCTCTGGGTGCAGTTAAGGGTCAGCGGCTGATAAGAGGGAGGTCATAAATGGCTCAGGCAGAAGACACAATCAGACAGGTTTGCATCCTTGAGAACATTAGGCGGGGAAAAGAGTGGGTCAAAGTGCCACCTGAACAGTCAGACTTGTGTAGAGTCATATTCAAGCTGAGCTGGGAATGCAAAGACTGGCCAGCAGGTGCCACAGAGGTGGAAATTCAGCAATTAATTCAAGATAATGCTTGCTCAGAGGATTTGATCATTTACACAGACGGTTCAGTGTCAAGAGGCAAAAGAAGTGCTTGGGGCTTATTAGCAAAAGTTAATGGTCGACGTTTGGTGCAGGAGAGCCTGGCATATGATACCACAACATCCAGCTTAAGAATGGAGGTGGAGGCGGTCACTGCAGCTTTTCCCTGGCTAGAGAACACGACACACACACACATTGTAATTGTAACTGATTCAGAAAGCATGCTGATGAAGATCAGAACAGGTATTCTTCGTGCAGAGTGGCATGCTTTGCTGCGGAGGACACAGGTGAGAAGTATTATCTGGATTTTTTCACCGGGGCACGCCGGTGTGTTGGGAAATAAACAGGCGGACAGACTGGCTGGCTCTGCACAACTTGGTGGAATACTGATACATGATAAGGCAGACGTGGTTAGTGCCCTGTGGGAGAGCGTGTACAGTTCGGAGGAGCAGATGGATCACCAGTCTGGTGAGATTGATGCGGCGGGCAGTGACGCGAGATTCTGGCAGATGCTCGAGGCTCAAAGAAAAGGCAAGACAGACGTTTAATCAGAATGCTACTGGCACCATTGGTATCAGAACTCTTCTCTGGCTGCTGAAGATGGGGACAGAGCGCTTATGGGAATGCCCAGAGTGCTGTGATGTTGGTTCTTGAATCAAATCAAATCAATCAAATCAAATCAACCACTAAGTGGTGCAGAACTGGCCAGTCTATCTGCCTGCTCATTTCCCAACCCACCGCCATGACCTGAAGAAAATATCCAAAGAAACTAACAACCCACAACCCGGGACCTCTGAAGTGATGTTTGCTACTATGCATGCAATATGCCTATCTCCACCTTTCTCAACATACTCTGTGAGTCAGTTTTGCTCTTGCCAACGAAACCTGATATATCAGGTCATCAAAGTTCCAACTTCATAGTCAATGTGTCAATCCACAGTGGCATCGTTCCTGTGCAAAGAAAAGCCACAGAGAATATCTATCACTGTCCCTTGGGAAAAAAAATTGATACAGACAGCAGTCTCGACAAAGCTAACAGCACACACACAAATTAAGTGCATAAGGCAGCCATAAGAAGTACCAGCATTAACAGCCTGGCACTAGAAATTCAGTTTAACATTGACAGAAACAGCAGGTATAACAGATCAGTTTGCACACCCATATAATTGCATAAGGTACCATCATTTCCTGGCAACATGCCACTCTGCCACTCGCCAGTTTTTGAATCTGCAGTTTACAACACAGTTAAAAGGCACATCATGCACTCTGCTCAGTAGCTGGATGACGGAACTATATTTTTCACAGTCTACACATGGAAGAAAATGCAATGGCTAACTACTGTCAAAAGTAAAAACTTGCCACTACTAAAAACAATAAATCTGCCTGTTTACCATATTGACCAGAGTTTAAAAAAAAAAAAAAAAATTACTTTCTGAGACTCAATGCAGGAAAATGCAATGGCTAACTGCCATAAAAAGCAAAAATTTGCCATGACTAAAAACAATAAATCTGCCTATCTGCCATAATGACCAGAGGTTTAAAATAAAACTATAACTCTCTGAGACTCAATAATGGCAAAACATATTATTTATATTCTCCTTTTCCATCAGTATAGCAGAGTAGGACAGGGTAGTACTTAGTGTAGGTGTAAGTTGTGACATAATTACTTATTAAGAAGCTGAGTACGGTATCTGGGATTTCTCCGGTTATACTTACAATCAGGACGCGACTCTTTGAGTCACAGGGTGTTAAACCCTCAAACTGCAGTTTGCAGGGAAAAAAATAGTCAGTCAGTCATTGTATAATTAGTCTTACTGTCTATATTTGGAAACATGTACCAAATAAATCTAGACTACATGCAGGCTACTTCCGAGTACCCTTCTTAGAAGACTCAAAAATACATTCTTAACATTTGTGAAAGTAATTCACTCCTGATTTCACAGAGTGGTCATTTCCCTTGAGACAACTGCTTTAGAACTATTAGGAAATAAATGAGTTAATCCCAATGCTTCTGAGTTATCTACTCTTGCTAGCTCAAAGCTGTTGAGTTATCTATTCGTGGCAGCCCAAGGTACAGGGCTTAGTTCATGTCGTAAGTGTACTATCTGTTATCATTTTGTTACACTATATTATCAGCATAAATCGCACAGCAAGGAATCTAGTAATCATTATAAGTACCATGAAACCTGTTATTAATCAATATAGATGCACTTGTTAGATAAACTCTTTCAGCTCCCTAACAATAAATAATATCTTTGTCAGTACACCAAAGTCATGTTAGTGCTTAATTTCTCTCTCTGTCTCTCTCTTTGTTTCTCTCTGTCTCACTCTCTCTCTCTCTCTCTCTCTCTCTCTCTCTCTCTCTCTCTCTCTCTCTCTCTCTCTCTCTCTCTCTCTCTCTCTTGAGAAACCTGAGATCTCTGAAAAATAGTGTAAATACGGGAAATATTTTATTCTGACCCTTTGGGGGGGGGGGGGGGGTGTAGGAATTCACGGGTGCTTTTCACATTAAAAAAAATAAATAACATGTAAAAATGCACTAAGGTGAAAACTGCCAAAATTGTACTTAGGTAGGGTGACCATACATTCCATTTTCCCCGGGACAGTCCTGTCTTTTCGCTGTGTACTGGCCGTCCCATGGAGGGTGGGGTTATAACTGTTATCTTGAATGTCCTTTTACTTATATAGAAATATAAAGAGACTTGAAAGCACACAGACAACATAATTATATACAGAGACCCTTCGTGTGGGTTCTGGGGCTCTACTGTGGGGAAAACAAGAACAAAAACAACCCAAATGGCAAGGAACAACTAAAGTGCACACACAAAAATTAGTAAAAAACAAAACTCAGGCCCCGGCTCAAAGCCAAAGTCCATAAGGAGGAACAACCAGGACTTTCCGCCGGAGCTGTCAGCCGGTGAACAGAGAAGAAGAAGAAGAAGATATACAGAGATGAAGACCAAGGACAGGACATGTGAGCAATTGCAGGGGATGGCATAAAACAAGATGGTTTGCCATAAATTGAATATGTGCCTAAGTTGCAGGTGAGGCTAAAGGGCAGAATAAAGAGGAGAATAAAAGTCAAATAAAAAATAAAATATAAAAGTTTTTATAAAATAAGCTTTATTTAAAATGCAAATATTAATCCACTAAAATTATAGAAAAAAATTGTTTATCAAACAGACTAATCGACACAAGAGATTAAATAATTTCTTTTTAGTATATACAGATAATTACATAGTATACGTGCAGCATCCGTGACTTAGGTGTTGCGAGTCCGACTTGTAATCCAACGTACTGCGATCGAAACCCACTGCTAGCTGCATGGATTTTCAACATGGTATGGGGCGTTGCAGGTTGACCCAGTCTAAAATGGGTACCAGGATGGCTGTCCTGGAGAAGTAAAGACGGCCGGCGTAATGCTGACCACATTACCCATCCAGTGCTGATTGGTCTGTAAAAATATGGGACACTCTTCCTATATACCCGATGCGCCTGAGGCGTGAAAAGGGATCTTTACTTTACATAGTATATGTATATGTAACAACTGAATCAAATCTTCTTCTTCTTCTTCTTCTTTTGTTCACTTGAAAATAAATTATCTATATCTGCAATGTTGTTTTTAGTATAAACTTCACTGTCTTTTTGTAATTCACTCAGCGAGCCGTAAAGTTTGACTTGCACAGATGTTTCTCTTTCCCAAAAGTTTTGTCATATTTGGGACACTGAATCAAATGTATACAGATAATGGCTTATACTTTTGACTGTTCAAACCTAGTAGTATATATTGTTAGTTAGGCACCCCATACTTTTTATTGTTCTTCTTCTTCTCTTCCACCTTGCTTTTAGTTAATGTGTGCAAAATTGGAGTTTGGTAGCTTATCAGGAAACAGTGTAAAAATCAAACTCAAAGTTGTGACCAAGCATCCATACCGACAGACAAACAGACAAATGTAAAGTTAATAAGAGCTTACAAAAACAAACTTTTTAAATAACACTACCAGGTGAGAACTGCAGTTTTCTTCTCAAAGCATAAGCTAACAGAGCAGAGTTGTAGGTTTGAGAGTCTGGGTGTTCTTTCACAACACATTGGGGCCGAACAAAGACAGCGTCTCCAACCTTGTCTCTGTCCCAGCCTGCTGAATGTTGAAGGAGATGTCGGACAGTGATGTTTTTCATTCGTTTGTCTCTGGTCCTGTAGGACTTCAGTATGCCTGTCATAATGGATGTACGGTAAAGGTAATCTCAAATGCTACTTAGGACAAGAAATTCTGATGTATAAAAAGATCATGGTTTTATGAGGTGAGAGAGCAGTTTTCATAACTGATTACTGATTTAAAAATTGACAACTCAGCATACAGTACATACCCATAGATGCTCTGTCTCCTGCAGCAAAAGATGCAGACTGTTCCATTAACACATGGTTGTACACATGTCTACTGTTCCTCTTACATATCCTCTCTTGCTGTCATCATCATGTGCCCTGCCAACTGGCATAGGCTCTCTTGCGTCTCCACAGATCACAATTACCTGGTTGCCTGGAACAGCCCTCTTGATGATATCCCTCCATGCCATCGTTTAAGCCCACCCAGAATCATCTCTCTTGGTCTGTCTCTACCCCTTTTTCCACTGATCTTTCCAGTTATCCCAATATTCTCCAATGTCTCTTTTCTCATTATGTGGCCAAAGAACAGTGTTTGTCTCTTTCCTATTGTTGTATATAGAGATCTACTTTCATTAGCTTCTTTCAAGCAATTGTTGTTAGTTACTCTTGCCGTCCAAGGTATTCGTAACATTCGTCTCAGAAACAACATCTCCGTTGCTTCCAAGATTCGCTGCCATACAGCAGAACAGGCTCTATGTAACATTTCAGCAGCCTCTTTCTGACGTTAAATGAGAGCGATTTATTGCATATTTTTATTTTTTTTTAATGCAGTTTTCGCTTGACCTATCCTGCTTTTAATCTCTGTCACACATTTTACATCTGATGATATGATTGTTCCCAGATATTTGAATTTACTGACTCTACTCTCTTGCTGTATCCACGCTTAATTCCCAATTTACGCAGCACATGTAGTTTAATCTAAAATCTTATCTTTCACCAAGTCCCCACAGTGTGCAAGTCAGATGGAACCACAAACACCTCAGCACATTCTGCAGGCCTGCCCACTATACTTACAACTATGAAGAAAAACTTGGTCTCAAGAGCACAGTGCGCAGAGCAAGCTATGGGGAACCAGGAGGGACCTGCAACTGGCATGCAAATTTTTAGAGGCAGCCCACCTGACGATCTGACCTAAGCATACAAAACTGAATGCAAAAAAGATCATCCATCCTTTTTCAATCAGAAATGGGCATCAAAATAGTTACCTCGCTTAAAATGAGTGTCTTTACTGCTATCACTTGTTTAGCTAAAATATCTGCTCTTTCATTACCTTGCACCCTAACGTATCTAAGATAGTATTAAAATTACTCTAATGTTAACATGTTGATATTCAGTATCAATACATGTCCAATTTCAACCTTCCCCAATACCGACTAAGAATCAGTCACACCTGCCCCCTTATCCTTCCTAAACTCCCAGCATAACTAAGTAAAGTGAAAAACCTTTTTTTTCCATGTCTTGATGTATACTGCGCTAGCCACATCATTTCAGAGCGAGCCGCTGTGGTCTAGCGGCTAGATGCTTGTCTGTGGATTGGAAGATCGTGGGTTTGGTTCTTGAAGAAGGCTGGACTTTTTTTCAAAAATGACCTTGGCTCCCAGGTCAATCCAGCCTTGATTGGGTACCAGGTACAGTCCTGGGAAGTAAAGGCAGCCGGCGTGATGCTGACCACATCAGCCACCAAGTGCCGTTCGGTTTATAAAATATAGGTCTAGCCCTATATGCCCAATACACCTAAAAGCGTGGAAAAGGGTCCTTTACTTTACATCATTTTAGAACAATTGGCACTTGTTAGGTTTTGGGGTTAATCTCATACTAAAACAAAAAAGTTAGTTGCGTATCCTTTGCAGGACGTTGCAGAACCAACCCCAGCATTTTATGGCTGTTGCGGTTTTTCTAGGCAAATTTTAAGCTCAGTAGTTTGCCACTGCCTTCTGAGAGACCAGCTCTCGGTACCACTGTCGAAACCAATGCAAGAAAAACTTCCACAGCTGGGATCGAACCCGGCAGCCCGGCATTATGAAGTGCTTTCTCAACACCTAAGCCAAAGATGCCGAATTACATACTAGCTACCTTTATATCCGAGAATATTTCCATGTGTGTTCCAAGGTCCCAGTGTGGGGAAAGAAAAGAAAAAACAATAATACAAACCGTATCAAGCATGTCGTAAAAGTTTACTAATTAGGGGTATTTCCTTCAAAACAGTACACCTGCCTGATAGGCAAGGAACCAACAGTAGAACCTACATATAAGCCAGATGTGTAAAACTGATCTGCATGCAAAACTCAAGTTTTGGAAGAAGACTTAAGTCCAGAAGTAAACAAACGACCAGAACTTTCCACCAGATATTACAGCCGGAAACTGCGAAGAATATATTATGGTACCTGTTTCAGGCCAGGTCAACAGAAGCCAAAGAAAAGAAATCCTAACTTCCATGGGGAACACATATTAAAAGTTGCATAAAGACCTGTCAGTCGTACAGAAGACTGTTATGTTCAGTGTACCAAACCAGCTTGTCTAAAAGCTGTATAATGACTCACCAGTCTTGCCAAAAACTGTTGTGTTCAGTGGCATCTTCAGTTTGTCAAAGAGCTGTACAACAATGGCTGCAGTAACAGGCTTGCTGATGCTGGCAATTCTGAACATGGAGTCTTCGTGGACTCTACAGCCTGCCCCAGCAGCTCCATAACCTATACATAAATAAAGTAAAAACAAAAAAAAATTGTACAGGACCCTTATAGTACTAACATTCTTCTTCTTCTTCGCATTCACCGGCTGTAAAATGTGGCGTAAAATTCTGGTTGTTCATCCACCTCTGGACTTTAGACTTGTTTCAGAACCTGACTGTTGCATGCAAATCCATTTTACAGGTCTGACTTATTTGTATGCAGGCTGTTAGTTCTTTGCCTCTTGAGCAGATGCACTTCAAATTCAAAAGAAACCCCCAATTAGTCGATTCTTACGACATGCTTGTTTGGGGGGGGTGGGAAAAGGTTCTATTCTTGTTTTTCCCCACAATGGAGCCCCGGGACCCACACAGGGAGTACTAAAATTATATTGGATGTGGTAGACATCATGCTGGCCGCCTTTACTTTCCACAACTTTACCTGGAACTTATTTTAGTTTAACATAAACAAGTGAGAGTTAGTAAATTAAAATCTTTCTTAGAAGTAATTTTGTTGCAGTAAACTCTATAGCCTAGCTTTGCTTGGGCACGCCAAGAGATAGGAGAAACTGGAGTAAATTTACCAAATGTGAAAATCACAGAGGAAGACAGGCAGGGCAGGAACAAAAAAGAGAAGATGATTGGTAGAACAGGAGACAGAAGGCTGTGGACACACAATGATCTACAACATACAACATAACAACTATTTTATACTGATCTGTGCAGAATGGCTAACATCCATTCAGTCTAGTTCCCCATGTGGGTTCTGAAGACTTATTTTAGAGCAAAAGAAATAAGAACAGCCCCACAATCCTTTATTTAATTGTTACTACAAAAACGGACCCTGTTCCGCAGAAAGTCACATATAACAAAGCCTAGCTATCAACCAAATAACACAGCAAAGGCCCTTTTCAAAAAAAGAATGCAGATGAAGAAGAAGAAACTATCTTATGGAACCAGGAATTGGTTCCATTCTGGCTCCACTGTGATATATTAGCATTACACTAATTCTGAGAATACTCTTAAACTTGTCCATGTGGGGTGTTTAAAACATGGATGCTGATCATTACTAACATCATTCCCATGTGGGTTCCGTGGCCCTATTGTGGGGAAAACAAAAAATAGACCCAGTGCTTCCCTAACAAGCATATTTAAGAGTTTATTAAATTGGGGGCTTCATCTGAAGTCCGAGTGTATCTGTCTGAGAGGCAAGGAACCAACAATCTGCATACAAATAAGTCAGTTCTGTCAAAAGAATTCTGCAAGCATTCCACCACAAAATGGAGATTACTACCCATCCTCACTTTATTAACCAGACTTCCACTTGCTTCTAGTAAACCCCATGAAGCAGTTAAAAAGAGACTGTAGCCGTTACATTATCTGACCCTTGTGAATCTATCTCTCCACTGTATATAGCACCTGATTCTAGCATGTCATGGCTCCTCTATAACCAATATATCTACCCTAGTTTATTAACCTAGCAAAACAAACTAGGGGGTACCAATTAGGACATCAAACACACCTTCCTATCTGTGACCCATGATGGAATAGATGTGTAGTTATCACTGATAGCTAAAACAGAAGGTGTTTTACCAACTGGCACTCTAAAGTCTCTCAATAGCCACAGCTCTTTTGGCTGAAAGCAGTTCCTGATTAGGCTTCATTCTCTAAAGATATCTTTATTTGTGTCTTTCTATTAAACATTTAAAAAGCAATAAACATCTCACCTTGCTGATATAAAATAACTCCTTTCTTCGAAACAGCAACAGCTGCTCCTGGTATCTTTTGTTCTACCAGAAATCTACTGATTATCTGGTCAAAATGTTCCCAGCCTTTAGCTGTCTTGCCATTGGGACAAGTGCTACCTGGCACAAACATAAAAACAAATTAACATTTTGCACACATGGGCTTAGCTCTTCAACAAGACCTGAAGGTTTCACAATATAAGACTAAAGAATCTCAATGCTGATGGCAGACCAACGGGTCAAAGCCAAATACCACATTCAACCAATAAGGAGATTCTAATAAGGGCAGCCAAAATGGCCAAGCCAGCCCAGTGTAACCTGCAGTTCTGTGTGGGTAAGGATTAAGAGAACTAGTAAACCTAGTTGGTCATGATTTAAGCAATGTTCCGCAAAGGAGACGCTACATTAATTTTACATACCACTCCCACCCGAGGACTGCTTCACAATTTTACTATCAGAGTCACAGCGGTTTAATGCAGTCAGTCATTAATAGTGGTTCAGACATGATTCTCAGTTGTGGCAATATTAAATTTTGTATTTTTGATTAAAACCAGGGGATTTATAGTTACCAGGGGATTTATAGTTACCAGGGGATTTATAGTTACCAGGGGATTTATAGTTACCAGGGGATTTATAGTTACCAGGGGATTTATAGTTACCAGGGGATTTATAGTTACCAGGGGATTTATAGTTACCAGGGGATTTATAGTTACCAGGGGATTTATAGTTACCAGGGGATTTATAGTTACCAGGGGATTTATAGTTACCAGGGGATTTATAGTTACCAGGGGATTTATAGTTACCAGGGGATTTATAGTTACCAGGGGATTTATAGTTACCAGGGGATTTATAGTTACCAGGGGATTTATAGTTACCAGGGGATTTATAGTTACCAGGGGATTTATAGTTACCAGGGGATTTATAGTTACCAGGGGATTTATAGTTACCAGGGGATCTGGCTGATGCTCAACACTAAAAAGGAATTATACAAACAGTTACTGGTGCCATTGGAATTGAAACTCTTTGCTTGCTATTGAAGATGGGGACGGAGCACTTATGGGAGCGTCCTGAGTGCTATGATGTCAATTTCTTTATTTGACATGCAACATTCAACATTATGATTGATACGGCTTGCATTCGTAAAACTTTTTAAAATAGGGCTCAGGTAGTTAATTCTATTAATTAGGTGGTGCATAAGGAATTCTGAACCGAAAGAAATCCTTTCACTGTTGAAAATGTAATCCTGGACCACTGCTTTTGTAAGCAAACAAGCAACTAACCATTATGCTGTGGAAAACAGTTAAGATACAGAGGAGCTGAGTTGCCAGGGTTGGGGTACCTACAGAGCAAGTCCTCTCTTCACCTCCATGTGGACCATGAAGCCTAGCTGAGGACCACACATTTTGCTTGATGTAAGACCACAAGAGTGTCTCAGTAATGTCTCACAATGATGGTAGACAATCAAAACACAAGTCTCAAAAATATTTTAATAGCTTAACAACTTGCTGGAAATGAAGGTGTTGTTTGTACACTGGGACAGAAGAAAGTTAGAACTAAACCTCATTACTTCTAGTAAATGATCCTTCTACAGTGCAGACCTGGTTAGCAGAACTCGGGGGACCCAAGAAATGGTCCTTATCAGGAATTCCTCTGATCTAAATAAGAGTTCAAGCAAGAAACAATGCCGGTGATTTAAAAAAAAAAAATGTTCTTTACAATAAAAATTTGCCACATCTGACATCATCGTAAGTGGTCTGCACTGTAATACGTTTGATATATTGGGCATAGCTTCCTCTTCTTCGTGTTCACCAGTTGTAAACTCCGGCAGAAAGTTCTGACTGTTCATCCACTTCTGGATTTTAGTCTTGTTCCAGAACCTGAGTTTTGCTTGCACATCCGTTTTACAGATATAGCTTATATTTACGCAGACTTTTGGTTCCTTGTCTCTACGACAGATGCACTCTGGCTCTAAATGAAAAATATTTAATTAGTTGACTCTTAGGACTTGCTTGTCAGGGGGCAGTGGGTCTATTGTTTTTGTTCCCCACAATGGGGCCCTAAAATCCACATGGAAAGCATCAGGCGCATACAGCTAGACCTATATTTTTATTGAAAAGCATGCACTTGTTGGATGATGTGGCAAAATAAATTTTTTTTTAAATTTGCTTCTATGCAGATTTGATCCATAGACTTTTGAGGTGAGAGGTGAGCATCTAGCCACCATACCTCCTCCCTGTATGAATAATTACCTCCTCCCAATATATCTACATTCTCCCTAAATATCTACCTCCCAATACATCTACCTCCTTTCTATATATCTGCCTACTCCCAACTACATCTATCTTCTCCCTACATATCTACCTACTCTCAACACATCCACCTCCTTCCTATATATCTGCCTCCTCCAAATACATATACCTTCTTCCTACACATCTACCTCCTCCTAATACATCTACCTCCTTCCTATATATCTGCCTCCTCCAAATACATATACCTTCTTCCTACACATCTACCTCCTCCTAATACATCTACCTCCTTCCTATATATCTGCCTTCTCCAAATACATCTACCTTCTCCCTACATATCTGCTTACTCCCAACTACATTTACCTTCTCCCTACTTATCTGCCTATTCCCAATATATAAACCTTCTCCCTAAACATCTGCCTCCTCCCAATACACCTACTTTCTTCCTACATATCTGTTTTCTCCCAATTCATCTACCTTCTCCATACATATCTACCTACTCCCGGTCTGGGAGAGAAGTAGTTCTCAGGCTTATTAATAAAACTTGGAGGTCAAGCAAACTTCCAAAGGCATGGAGGAATGCATATATCGTCCCCATTCTTAAAACCAAAAAGCCTCCAGATGACCCCAAAAGCTACCGCCCGATATCCTTAACATCATGCTTGGGCAAAGTTGCAGAAAGAATGATAAACATGCGCTTATATTGGTTCCTTGAGAGTTCTGGTGTTCTATGCCATGAACAGGCAGGCTTCAGAACCAACAGATGCACAGAAGACCAGCTGTTCAGACTGACACAAAGAATACATGATGGCTTCCAGAATAAGAAACACACAGTGGCAGTCTTTGTCGACCTCCAGCAGGCCTATGACAGAGTATGGAGAAAAGGTCTCCTGATGAAGATGATGAGCATAGGAATACATGGCAGATTGTATAACTGGGTGAAATACTTCCTGAAAGATAGAACAATCCAGACTAAGATGCACAACGCAATCTCTTCTAAAGAAGTCTTGGAGGAGGGCTTGCCACAAGGCTCATCATTGAGCTGTACACTATTCCTAATCTTTATCAATGACCTGCCAGAACAAATCAAGGCCGAAAAAGCCTTGTACGCTGATGACCTAGCAATATGGCAGAGTCATGAAAATGTGGAAAGTGGAGCCCAAAGACTGAATGGAGACCTTAGAAGACTGCATGAGTACAGCCAAAGATGGAAACTCAAAGTTAACTGTGCAAAGACGGTCTACACAATCTTTACCAAAAGCCACCAAGTAGCAAGGAAGAATATTAACCTGAGGTTAGACAAACACCAAGTGATGAAAGAAGAGCATCCCACATACCTTGGAGTCACACTTGACCGGCAGCTCAGCCTCAAGAACCATATTGAAAACATCAGGAATAAGGCATTGAGGCGGTTACAGTTATTAAAGAGACTTGCAGGCACATCATGGGGATCAGACAAGGAAACTCTGAGGGGCTTATATCTAGGATATGTTCGCTCTGTGATAGAGTACAACAACTCACTGCTTACAACTTGCTCCAAAACTAACCTAGAGACTCTTGACAGAGTACAAAATAATACCCTCCGATTAATCTGCGGAGCTATGCAGTCTACACCAACTGCTGCATGTGAAATCCATACAAATGTGGAACCCCTCGGGCTGCGGAGAGAAAAAGCCACTTTAGAAATTTATGAAGGATGCGTTAGGAAAAATCGTAACCATCCTAATAGACATCTCGTAGAAAACTGGGAATACAAACAAAGAATAAAGCACAAATCGGTTTTACACTGTGTTAATGAAATTCAGGACAGATACCACCTCCCAGAAAGATGTCAAGGAATTCAGAATGTTGCAAGAAACCTACCACCACATGCTCGCTTTAAAGCTCCAGAAGTCCGAACTAAATTGGTAGGCGAGGAAACCAAACAGTCCGACCCAATCGCTCTTATGAACTCATCACTAAAGACCGTTGATTCTTACCCCCAAGAATGGATACATGTCTATACTGATGGATCAGCATTTAAAGCTACCATTAAAGCAGGTTACGGAATCTACATAGGTTATCCCGATGGATCTGTTGAAGAGATTTTTGATGCATGCGGGGAATTCTGTTCAAACTATGAAGCTGAAATAATTGCACTGGAAACAGCAGTATACCACCTAAAGACTGTAATGGATGTTTACCCTTCAAAGGTCCAAAATATTGTCATCTTCACAGATTCAATGTCTGCCCTTCAAGCTCTGGAGGGCAGTGAACGCTGCAGAACTGACATAGCCAAGATAATCCTGGATGCTGATCAGCTTATTACCTCATACAACATCAGAATTGTGATGCAGTGGATCCCAGGTCACTCCGGCACACCAGGTAATGATAGAGCTGACAGATTGGCAAAGAAAGGACAACACAAGAACAACCACCTACAGCAACAACCCTCCAGACAGCAAAAACACTGATAAGAGCTATAAACAAAGAGACTTGGTTGAACAGATGGGCCATGGGAGACACTGGAAGAGAGGTTTATAGACATATGTCTGGCCCTGATCCTAATGACAGCATTAACCATCTAACAAGAAGGGACCAGGCCACCATCTTCAGACTTAGAACGCAACATACTCCACTCAATGGACACCTAAACAGAATACAGCCACAACACTCCCCAGAGTGCCAGCTATGTAACTACCCCTACGAAACTGTTAAACACCATCTCTTTGAGTGCCCAAAACTCAGTGAGACAAGAAGAACGCTACTCCCTCCGAGACCAGACAAGTGGAACACCTTGTACGGAGGAAAAGAAAAGCTTGTGAAAACATGCAAATTCCACTACATGGCATTGGGCCAAAGGGCGAAAGCTCATGCGCCGCTGGATCGATAACAACAACAACAACCTACTCCCAATACATTTATCTTCTCCTTAGATATCTATTTCCTCCCAATACATCAAACTCCTTCCAGTACATCTATCTTCTTCCTATACATCTACCTCCTCCCAATACATCTACCTCCTCCTAATACATCTACCTCCTCCCAATACATCTACCTCCTCCCAATACATCTACATCCTCCCAATACATCTACCTCATTCTACTACATCTACCTCCTCCCAATACATCTACCTCCTCCCAATACATCTACCTCCTCCCAATACATCTACCTCCTCCTAATACATCTACCTCCTTTCAATACATCTAACTCCTCCTAATACATCTACCACCTCCCAATACATTTACCTCCTCCTAATACAGCTACCTCCTCCCAATACATCTACCTCCTCCTAATACATCTACCTCCTCCCAATACATCTACCTCCTCCCAATACATCTGCCTCCTCCCAATACATCTACCTCCTCTCAATACATCTGCCTCCTCCCAATACATCTGCCTCCTCCCAATACATCTGCCTTCTCCCAATACATCTGCCTCCTCCCAATACATCTACCTCCTCCCAATACATCTGCCTCCTCCCAATACATCTGCCTCCTCACAATACATTTACCTCCTCCCAATACATCTGCCTCCTCCCAATACATCTACCTCCTCCCAATACATCTGCCTCCTCTCAATACATCTGCCTCCTCCCAATACATCTAACTCATCCCAATACATCTGCCTCCTGCAATTACATCTACCTTCTCCCAATACATTTGCCTCCTCCCAATACATCTTCCTCTCCCACATCTGCCTCCTCCCAATACATCTACCTCCTCCCAATACATCTACAGTGAGCAAATTGAAGTGATATCGTTTTACAACAACCTGTATAAATGAACAAGAGCATTTACTTCATTTATTGATTTAAATCAACCAACTACATTTCAATACCTGATAAGACACTATAGGAATGTTCTGTGATATTTCCCTGCATTAGGATATTCTCTACACTGCTTGTCTTAAAGCAATACAGGTTGTATCCTGTATTTAACACTGCCTTATTCAAACAGTTATTTTAACCCCGATAAGAACGAGAGCAATTTATTTTACAACTACAGGATAGGGAATGGGTCTACTCCTTCTGCTAGCATTGTAAAATATGCCCAATAGTAATCAGGTAAACCTCAGCAGTAAATTCCACCTCGGTTGCCAGATTAACACGAGCAAAGAACTCAAACGTTGGATAAATCTCGTTTCACCATTTAACACGTTAGTTAGTTAGTTAGTTAGTTAGTTAGTTAGTTAGTTAGTTAGTTAGTTAGTTAGTTAGTTAGTTAGTTAGTTAGTTAGTTAGTTAGTTAGTTAGTTAGTTAGTTAGTTAGTTAGTTGGGTTATCCTCATTGCACTCCGGACATGCCCATAGGTGCTCAGATCCTCCCCTCAGTATGAACCCCAACGTCCGATGGCTAATAGTACCAGTTCTAGGCACTCTTCCGAATACATATGTTCCATATTTCTAACTACATGACCTCTCAAGTCCCTAACAACGACCTCTTGAGGCCCTGAAAGGGATTTTTTGTCTTTGAATAATATGGGGCCGGTATTCGGAAGAGTGCCCCAGTTCTATGTTGATTAACAAGTCTTCTGGCGTGTCTGGTGTGCGTCTCGTTTTTTGCTGTACCGATCTTAATTCCCAAGTCTGCCATTCTGGCGAGTGATGTGGATTCACTGCCACCAAAGTCCTCTATCCTTCCCATTTCTCTGAGGGCATTGATAATATCAGCATGATCCATAGGCTGACCGTCGGTAGTGATAGCGGATCCAGCCAACCTGTCAGCTCTTTCATTTCCATCGACGCCTGCGTATCCCGGAACAAAAATAAAGCTGACTCCACGCACAGTGGACTTCTGTAATGATTCAAGCCATTGTCTTCGCACTGAACCTGCCTGAACCCTCCGGATCATACTCATTGAATCACTGAGTATACACACGCTGGTGTATTTTTGTGTTTCAAGCCAGGCAAGCGCTTGCGTCACTGCCATCACCTCCATCGTCATGCTGCTGGTTTGTCATGGAGAAGGCGCCGTTGGCTTCTTTGACTGTTCTGCCCGCTGAGCGTGCGTAAATGCCCATGCGCTTCTTCTTTGGCGTATATAACGGATCCGTCTGAATAGATTATTGCATCTGCTTCGTCTGAATTTTCACCGATGAGAGCGTTGACCTCTGCATTAACAGCAACAGGATTCTCTTCTCTACATCGCCTGTTGAGTGTGGACAATACAGGAAAATGTACAAATAAACGCCTGAGGCACAGGTATCCATTCTGCACCAGGTATGATGTCGGTTAGGCTGCATATTTGCCTAATAAACATCTTCTGCCCGACCTAGCCACGATTTCCCCCTCTTCAGTCTGTCGCCCTTTTTCACTAAAAAGCGCTTGATGCAGTGGGTGTTTCTTATCAGCACATATTTTGAGATATGCCCGAGCCCCTCCACATCCTGATCCTTTGGTTCATTGTTGGAAAGTCAAGTAGATACCTCATTGCTCCACAGGATGTGTCTCTTGTACATCCCAAAATAATGCGCATGGCTTCATTTTGCACCCTTTTCGAGTCGTTCAATCTGGGTAGCACTGACAGTGAGGATGGCCAGAGCGTATTCAATGGGGGGAAAGGACCAGACCGTAGAATAGAAGTTTTAGTAGTCTTTGCTCTATATTGGAAGCAGCGATAATCCTCATTGCAGATAGACCTTTGCGTGCCCTTTGTTATCACATGGTCAACGTGTTCCCTGAATGACAAGCTGCGATCGAACCTCACCCCGAGAAACGCCATAACATTGGTTCTGATCAATACACTATCACGCATTTTCACTTCTGGTAAGTCCGACTTGACAATGTGATTGTTCAAAGAGAACCATGACACTGATGCCTTCGAAGATTGACATAGGCATTGGAACCATCACACCAGGCGGCAATTCGATCGAGTTCTTTGTGTATAGTGCTGGCGATCTCCTGTCTATCACGCCCCTCGTCGATAAATCAAAATGTCATCAGCAAATGACAAAGTCCTTCCCTTTCCATTCAACTGCTGCTCAGTGATCATCACCGTATAAAACGTGAATAAGACTGGTGATAGCGGTGATCCCTGTGGCAAGCCTGGACATATCGTTTGTGGTTCTGAGGACCAGCTACCACATATTAGTACAATCTTTCTCTGGAACAGGACCGCAGCAATCCAGCGGATCAGAATAGGATTAACTTCTAGTTTAAGCAGTAATTGCATTAAATAATCATATGGTACTTTATTGTAGGCATCTTCTAAGTCCAACACTGCCGCACATGTCTCTTCTTTAATCTGAAATCCCTCGTACACATCGTAGGCGAAAACTGCAGCATTGAACCATGTCTCTTTATTTAACCTGTACCCTCCAAGTGTTGGTGGCACTTATCATGTAGTTCCAAGTAGGTGGTCAATCTTTGTGCGACAATTTTTTCCACAAGTTTGCCAACGGTATTCTGCATCGAGATGATTCTGTAGCCGCAGATCTTTGAGTGGTCTTTATTAGGCTTTGGTAGTGGGAACAAATAACTATGGAGCCATTCCTCTTGTATCTGGCCACTCTGGATGCTGATATTGAATTCCTTTGCCACGCTTTTCAAATCAGTATTCGACATCATCAGCATGTCGTTGTATCGGATGCCGTCAGGGCCTGGAGCAGTGCTGCGCGATTTCTTGAGGCAAGTTCTTAAAGTATCTGCAGTGATTGTGAGATCAGTGCCTAGCACAGTGTTCTCGCACAGCATCGACAGTTTCATCTTAACCCCTATTCTTGTAGCTTCGTATTTAACACGTGTTACATGTTCATGAAACACTACCTGTTAATCGAATCACATTCTCTTTTCACGTGATCAGAAACGATGGGTCACATGATGCATCTCTTGTATTTTAGTAACATGACAACTGTGATTGTAAACATTTTTCATGAGATAAACCGACTTATCAAGGGGAACATTGTAGTAGTAATTTGATCATAGGTATCCAATTAAACTTTCCTGCGGTATAATTAGAGGATATAAACAGTATATTTTGGGTGTCTTCTCAGATTCTGGATATTTACGTTTGTGTAGTACATTTAGCTATTGAATATTACATAGATTATAATATATTGGTATTGTTAAAGTATGCCTATATATAAGATTATAAGTATAATATATCAAATGCAAAGCTTTTCAATAAGTGTGATATTAATACTGAGTTATCAGCCTCTTCGTAAATTTCATTTTATACTTTTAGCGTTCATCGTCTGTAAACTCTGGCAGAAAGCTCTGGCTATTCCTCAGCTCCAGGACTTGAGTATTTTTCCAGAACTTGAGTTTTGCGTGCATATTCATTTTACAGATCTGGCTTATTTGTATGCAGACTGCTGGTTCCATGCCTCTAAGGTAGATGTACTTCGACTTTGAAGGAAGCAGTCCTAAATAGTCGCCTTCAAGTTGACCACTATGAAAAGACTTCGGTAGCAAAGGCGAAACAAATATTGCTCAATAACAAGGAGGAGAAGAAAAAGAATTCGTTCTTTCCATCTTTAGTTCGCTTAAGACAAAAAATATTTAATCCTCGCTCGACCTACTTCTTGGTAAAAGTGAAGCAAACGAAGTACCTTTTTTACACCGTTAGGCATATTAAATGCATACTACGACCAGTGTTGCCACTTTTCTTTGACAAAAAACATCCAAAACGGAGTCAAAAAATATATAAAAACATATAAATGTGCGAGGAAAACATCCAAATGGAAAGAGTCACAAATTACATAGATTAATAGCAATTGATATAAATAAACAGAAAGGGGGGGGGGGGGACCATTTTAGGCCGTTAAATATTATGAATTAATCAAGTAACAGAAAGTATTGTGAACGGCACTCATAGTGTCTAGTGTGTTCTTCTATCTTTCTACTTCTTTCTATGAGTGCCGTTCACAATACTTTCTGTTACTTGATTAATTCATAGCAATCGATTTGACTTACCCTAAAGAATCATGTCCTCATCTTTACTGAAGTCTGCCTCACAAGATCCACAGCATAAACTTAGCTCTGGTATGCTTTAGCTGTTCCAGTTTATTTTAATATCCAATCAGGGAGCTGATAAGTGGAACAGACTTTTCCTACTCTTATCAGGCCCAATTTTATTGTCAAGATAGCATTTAGGCTGTCAAATGTCATCCTGTTTCTTAGGTTAAATTTTATAAATTCACTCCAAATAAAATCATCTAGAAAAACATCTACTATCTAAACGTCAAAAACGCCATCTAAATGCAAGGGAAAACATCTAAATCTGGATGTAAAACATCCAAAGTGGCAACTCTGCCTACGACCTGCTAAATAGGGTGGTGGTAAGTCTATTTTTTGGGGGGAAAGGGGGAGGGGGCGAGAGAGAGAGAGAGAGAGAGAGAGAGAGAGAGACGAGAGAGAGAGAGAGAGAGAGAGAGAGAGAGAGGAAAAGAGGGGGGGGGGTCATCTCAGCTAATCACACAACAGCAACGGAACGGAAAATATGATAATTATTTCGAGATCGGGCTGACGACCAAGTCAGAAGCAAAGCAAAAATATATGAAACCCCGTTGTTACTGTTAGACTGGTGCACCGTAAAACGGTTACGAAGTAACATGTAGGCCAATCCAGCGTGGTGGGTAATTAACAGGCAGACAGATTGGCTGGATCTGCACCACTGGGCGGTGAACTGATACGTGACAAGGCAGATGTGGTCAAGTGGGAACAAGCAACGGAATCAATAATGGTAGAAGATTATTATAGCCTGGAGAGAATGAGGCATCTGGGTGTAACCAGAGGGTCTGGCCGGCTCACTACATTTAGAGGAAAGGCAAGACGTACATATAACCAGATTTTGACCGGTACCATTGAAACTCTGGCTGCTGAAGATGAGGACGAGGCATGCATGGGAATCCCCCGGAGTGCTGTGATGTCAATTCTTGACTTAACTCAACTCAAGTATGTGATACTTATCTATGTCGCTTGTTTTACCAGATTGGAATATCAGAATATCAGGCAACTTGCACGGACCGGTTACTATTCTTTAAATGAAAGTTGTTTACGCATAATTTATCCGTCTTTCAGTTACAGAAGAGAATGAAGCTGTTGGTAGCGTTAGTTCTTGTGGGTTTGACTAGGGAAGGATTTGCTGCTCCTGAAGAAGACTTGATCACCAACTTACCGGGACTTTCCTGGGAAATTAATTTCAAGCAGTATTCCGGATACCTTTATGGGGCCGGCACAAAGAGATTACACTACTGGTATGCAGTCTATTACATAATTATGTTGACGTTTACTCAATCAGTCATACTCATCCGTTTGTCTGTTTATCAGTCTGCCAGCACGTTTATCTGTTTGACAACATGAAAATGCTTTTTTAATTGAAAATGAACTACTACTACCACCACCACCATGACAACCACCACCCCGGCTGCTACTGCTGCTGCTGCTTCTACTTCACCCCTCACCCTCCTCACCATCCTCATCCACCTTTTTCTTCAGAGAAGAATTCTCACACTTACTGGAGCAGAATAGTACCCATTTATTCTTTTTTTTCAAAAATTGTTAACGCATATTTTATCTTTCTTTCAGTTACCGAAGAGAATGAAGCTGATTGTAGCATTAGTTCTTAGGGAAGGATTTGCTGCTCCAGCCGAAGACATAATAATTAAAATAAATTGAAGCTGTATTAAAAAAGTAACAATATAATTATATTGTTTATTAATATAATATAATATAATATAATATAATATAATATAATATAATATAATATAATATAATATAATATAATATAATATAATATAATATAATATAATATAATATAATATAATATAATATAATATAAATATAATATAATATAATATAATATAATATAATATAATATAATATAATATAATATAATATAATATAAAAAATTTAAAGTATTTAATATAATAAAGCTATTTCAATGAAAACAATGGAGCCATATTGTCAGAGTCATGCTAACGCATTTGGGAATGAAAGCTGATCTACAGACTAGAGACCACGCCACATGGGATAAATTTCGGTGCCCTTAAAGCTGACCCTCTCACTTAGAAATAGTTTTCATGTCTGTAGTTTCTGCTATTCACTCGCCAGCAACCCGAAGATTTGCAGTTCAAATCGGCATGGAGGTGGGGAGATGAGGTTCTTTCCCCCCTCCTTTCAAAAGTGTCATTGACTATAACGTCGACCCAGACTAAAATTAACGCCCACTAGTGTCCTGGGAGTCAGCTCTGTGGTCAAGTCGATGCGAACGCTTCGTAATGCCGGGGTGCCGGGTTCGATCCCAGCTGTGGGTCATGCGCTTTGCGTTGGTTTCGACAGTGGTATCAGGGGGCCGACCGTCCAGTATCAATGGCAAACTACTAGACGTAAATTTGTCTAGAGAAACCACACAACAGCCAGGGGCTGCTGGGGTTGGTTCTGCAACGTCCTATAAAGGATACGCAACTAACCTAGTGTCGTGGGAAGTCCTCTGATGTGTTGCTGGTCATATCACCCATCGAGTACCGATGGGTATAATCAAACATAGGTCTATCTCTCAAGGCCTGATGCGTCAGTGCTTGAAAAACATCGTTCAGTTACGCTAAAACATCAAAAGGATTGTCAACTATTTTCAGGTTTGTTGAGTCTTCAAGCAATCCAAGTTTGGACCCGGTTGTCTTATGGCTGAATGGTGGACCTGGATGTAGCTCACTTCATGGCTTTCTAACTGAGCATGGACCTTTCAGGGTGAGTCAGTGTTAACTGTTTATTGCTAATAACAATCATCGTCATCATCATCACGTGTCAGTACCTTGGCAGAATGTCACATGCATAGCAGCGAAATCATTCATTCCCTTATCCGTTTTTATGCTTTATGAAACTTTCAGACCCCAAGGATGTCCCTAATAGCTTGCTTCCACCGTCATCGATCCCTCTCTTCTTTCTTCTTCATAGAACCATATTCTCCCTTATTGTTCTATCCGAACAGCAAAAGACAGCAAATAATGTGGTACCATATGGTCATGTCTTCGGTCACATATGACTGCACTACCGTATACCAGTAGTCGGTACAACCTGTTTGCTTGCTCTATCCTAGGACGAAGAAATGCAGCCTAAAAACGTAATGTTATAGATGGGCAGACCAGACCCCAAGCTTTGGCTGGCAGCTGGTTTAGGAGGGAAGCTCCGATAAGTGCACAGAGCACTGCTCTTCTAATCTGACAGCCTCTGCAGAGTGCTTCGTTCCTTGCCTTGTTGAATTGGTGTTACCTTTCCCTTGGAGTAAACAAGATAGGCACAGGGAGGAATTATATGCATGGACAACACGTGGTTTCTACAATACTGCACAGACTTTGTGCTACACGAAAACGAAGAGGGAAATAAGAAGGACAATCAGCAGAAGGAGAAGGATTCGGAAAGGTCCGCGTGTGGGTTCCGGGGCCCTAATATAGGGAATCAAGAATAAGCCCACTGTCTACCCAAAAGCATGTCGTAAGAGTCGACTAATTGGGAGCTTGCTTCGAAGTCGGAGTGCATCTGCCTGAGAGGCAATGAACCAACAATCTGCACATGAATGAGTCAGATTTGTCAAACGGGTGCACACGCAACACCTAGGTTCTAAAACTGGACTGCAGTCCAGAAGTGGACAACAACCAGAACTTTCCGCCGGAGTTTAAGACGGTGAACGCGAAGAAGAAGAAAGAAGAAGATTCGGAAAGAGAACGCGGATGAGGTGAGAGGGGAGTGAGGGGGGGGGGGAGCGCTAATGGAAAATACGGGCTCCGAATGATGCAACCACAGGACGCACTGACAAGACTAATTTATTTAACACACATGTCTGGAGTCGCTCTCTTTGTCTCCTAAATGCCTTTCTCCACTTAGCCTTCCTCTAGCATCTTAACGTTCGCACGAACTTTTACAATAAAGTACGAAACAAAACAATTATGCATATCTTTGAATATATAGTATAAACTAGCAACATTCCAGTTAAAAGCACATTTAGACAATACACTTGAAATTCACACTCAGACGTGTAATAGGTTCCACTATTTCTGCAGGTAGCAAATGATGGTGTTAACTTAGAAGCCAATCCATATGCTTGGAATCAGGCAAGTTTTTTGTTTGTTTGCAAGCAATTTATTCTTGTCTTGCTCAGTTACTGTCAGTTGTATTTCTATTTATGTGCAGTGGTTATTGAATCATTATGTCTGTTCTAAACCCCCCCCCCCCCCCCCCCACACCCAAACCCCCACACCCCCCATTTCTTTCCGGGCTATCTTAACATGATTATGGCCCCCTGGGTAAACAAGTGGGGTGTGACTCCCATGACAATCAGGCACACAAAAAAAATGTTTTTTTTTTAAGCAAATCACTCTATAAGTAGATTAGCATGGGGCACCACGGCAAGGATAAGCGGAAGAAGGAGAAGAAGAAGAAGAAGAAGAAGAAGAAGAAGAAGAAGAAGAAGAAGAAGAAGAAGAAGAAGAAGAAGAAGAAGAAGAAGAAGAAGAAGAAGAAGAAGAAGAAGAAGAAGAAGAAGAAGAAGAAGAAGAAGAAGAAGAAGAAGAAGAAGAAGAAGAAGAAGAAAGAAATTGTTCTTTCGTTCTTAAGAAAACATATATGTACACCACGTTCTTAAGAAAACATATGTACACCACGTTCTTAAGAAAACACATATGTACACCACGTTCTTAAGAAAACATATGTACACCACGTTCTTAAGAAACCATATGTACACCACGTTCTTAAGAAAACATATGTGTACACCACGTTCTTAAGAAAACATATGTACACCACGTTCGACTTGTGAAGCAAACGAAGGATTTTTCTCACACCCATGGGCATACTGGGTACATAGTACTAGATCCATATTTTATAGACCAACCGGCACTCGATCTTTGATGTAATCAACATCACACCGGCTGCCTTTACCTTCCTGGGTGTTAGCTGGTACCCATTTTAGGCTGGGTGATTTGGGAACCAAGTTTTTGTTTTTAAATAAAAAGTCGACTCGATGCGGATTTGTTTTGACATGACCAAGTCATCTTCATCTTTTTCCTATGATAACATTTTGCTAGTGGTGAACATTTTATTTTACTCATAAATTCTTCATCTGTGAATATATCGGTATGATTTTTTTGTCCTTATCTTTTATTTCACCCTATCTCGGGGATTTCGCTGGGAATTTCAAAGAAAGCCCACTAGTAGAGGGGTTTTATAGTGTCAGATGAACACTAACTGAAACTAACTCTACTCCCATCTTATTAGACTTCCCCGGAAATTGCCTACGAAATTTCGGCAGATTTTTTCTTTCTCCAAATGTAATTTGAACCTACCTTTGATCACAGGTGACGAATATGATCTACCTAGAGTCTCCTGCTGGTGTTGGGTTTTCCTACTCCGCTGACAAGAATTACAGCACAGATGATGATGATGTTGGTTTGAGTTTTCTGTTTATGCTTTGATTAGTATTTAATGTACACTGTTCACTGTGCTTAATGTCCTAGACCAGCGGTTCTCAACCTGTAGGTGGCGACCCCATTAGGGCTCAAATGATTCTTTCACAGGGGTTGCTTAAGACCATCGAAAGACACATTTTCACTGAAGTTATTAAGTAGCAATGAAATAATTTTATGGTTGGGGGTACCAAAACATGAGGAACTGTATCAAAGGGTCGAGGCATTAGCAAGGTTGAGAGCCACTCTCCTAGATCTTTCTTTTGCTTCGAAAGAGAAAAAAACATCGTCACGTTCGACCAGCATTCCCGAGGGGGGGTCTTTAGGTCATAATTATGATTAAGTTATGGGCGCCAATAAAAATGGATTAGCATTTCACGCCACCAAAAGCCCCGAAAAGAACTCCTGCAGTGTTGATGCGATCACAGGAGGCAGACCAAAGGAGACGCAGTCGTCTACGAACGAGCCAATGGCCGACCCGGTCGCCAATGTAACTCCTTCCTGACGGTCGTGGTCTTATTAAGTCACCGCCGGACTCATAAAACACAACTATAATTTCATGGCGGATGAAAGAAAGAGTGGTCCTCATCATAGTGATTGACGAATGAGTAATAACGACCGAGTTTAGTTTCGACTAACAAGTCCTAGGTCGAACTGTTCGTAAGTCGTGTTCTGTATTTGTCAAAACAATGTACATTCAATCGGTTTATATAAATGGTACATAAGCACCAAAATGCAATCAATGTTCATATAATTATTGTACATAATGTGAAAAACATATAGTATGTACTCTATCCCTCCAATTCTAGGAACTGATTGACCCCACCAATGTAGTTATCTTCCTTTCTTTATTATTTATCTATTTATTCATTCCTGTCTCGGAAGCTGAAACATGTTCGTCATATCAAGCGCCACGACGGATTGGAAAACAATGTATAGCATAAGGCATGGTACCAGGGAGGAGGGGCAGAGGCCGACCGACACGAAGATGGGCACATGATATAAGTGACTCCTTGAGTATGAAAGTGCACGAGGCGAGAGAGCTGACGAGAGACCAAGATTTTTTTTCAGGCAGACCGTGATGAGAGTGACGTACTGCAAAAGACCTGCTAAATGATGATTATGATGATTTCCTTATTTATAAATTTTTTGGTAATCTTATGTGCGGATGGTCGTTAGTTGCTTAGGTCGAATCGAGGTAAATGTGTATTGAGTCTCTTTGGATGTTGAATATACAGAAGAATAAATGGTATTTCGTGGAAACAATAACGATCACATGCACATATTATAGAGAGAACTAGGCATAAATAGACAACTGCTGAGGGCACTAACGAAAAGGCGTCGAGTGAAATATTTAGAATGTATAAAACGACATAACACTCTCATAAAAACTGGTTAGGGGAAATAAGTTGAAAGCAAGCGACAAAAACTAAGTCTGAGATAATGTACACCGCGGGTGAAATGCAGCGCGTTGTAGATCTATTGATGGATTGGAACCAACCTTCTTTGCGAAGACGGTACCTGATTAACTAAGTATTTAATTAACTATTTCCTTGTCACAAAACGATGATATCGCACTGAACATTTGAGAGAAGCAAAGAATCGTAACACTGTCATGCATGTCGTAGGAAGAAACTAAGAAAGGTTGGTCCGAAACTGATCCCCCCTTCCCCAGAAATTTTCAGCTGCAAAATCAAACCAATCACAAACCACATTACAACGAGCTTTGGGTAAGCTCGTAAAGCTGGTTGATCGTATGTACCAAAGGGGCTGCGTGGTCTCGACGCATGGTGTCCGCCTCGAGTGCTAGAGGTTCCGGGGTCAAATCCCCGGCAAGGGCTGGGATTTGTTCACGTGAAGTTGGACTTCTAGTAATTCCCCCTGGTCCCTGGGTAGAGAGATCAGACGCCCGTGTGCATTGTTGCTCACTTTAAAAAAAATCCCTTGGCAGTTGAAAATCGAAAAGAGTAGCCTAACTGCGCTGCCTGGGCACAATTTTGAGTTTAAAAATCTACCTAAATTATTTTAGGTTCCTCGCCGGTGCTACAGAGCCTGTGCACTGTGCTGAGCTTCTTCGGACTCAGACTTGAGTTAGAAGAAGAACGGAACACTTATGGGTTACTACCTATGTGCCATGATGTTGATCCGTTGTTCAAAACCTCAAATGTATGTACCGGTGTTTCTGTTGTGAAGTGGGCAAGCCGTTTGCCTTGAACTCTGGAGGTCATGGGGTCGTTTCAAGGACTCATAGTTTAGTTCACTAGTATTCTTGTTACAGAGATACCCCGGGATCGTCGCTAGAAGTCCCCGTGCGGGTTCTGGGGTCCTATTTTGTGTTGAAAGAAGAACCGACACACAGACCTCTTAACAAGCATGTCGTAGGAGGTGACTAATTAGGGTGTTTCCTTTGAAGTCGGAGTGCATCTGTATGAGACGTGAGGAACTAACAGTCTGCATACAAATGAGCCAGTTCTTTAAAGCCAGTGTGCACGTAAGACTCAAATTCTGGAACAAGACCAAAGTCCAGAAGTGGACGAGCAACCAGAACTTTCCGCCGAAATTTACAGCTTGTGAATGCAAAGAAGATAGACGAAAACGATTAAAACGAGCATCGTGATTGCACATCGAACCCATCCAGAAGTGCTCAGTCCTCTCCCAAGTAGAACACGATTTGAGATTTACCTTTGTGTTTTACGTAACAGGTGGCAAGGAATAATCTTCTGGCTTTGCAAGATTTCTTTAGGAAGTTTCCAGAATACAGACGCAATGAGTTTTATATCACAGGAGAGAGCTATGGGGGAATATATGTTCCCACGCTAGCTTCCCTTGTTGTTGAAGACCCATTTATAAATCTCAGGGTAAGTTTCTGTGATTTGCGTTTGTTTCTTCATCTCCATTCCGCGACTGTCATTACATGCACTTTGGACAAATGAATGAACACACGGTAATATTAAAATCAATGTTTCTTCTTTTTGTTGTGAATTTTAATAATTATGCGAATAATGCCAAAGCAAAACCAGTCTTACTTAAACTGTCTCAGGAGACAGGTGAGAATTAAATGTCAGGACATGGTTGTGAACACTGTGGTTTTGATTTTTTTATTTGTTAAATTATCTGTTGCCGTCCCAATGTGGGACGCAATTTTTCCTTATTTTAAAGCCCCAGCCTGGCTGTTGTCGAGGGCCCTAATATAACCAAAAGATTGAACGGAGTTTCTGGGACTTGCTCCTGGGTGATTTTCATCCGAATGGTGGCGCTTTGTGTCACCGGGTGTTTATGGCTCGTTGTGAGGTCCTTATGCGGTTAAACTTCAAACTTCATTCAACACTTGGTTTCTCAGTAAGGGAACCATCCCAGACAACCACACAATACTGAAGCAATATTGAATCCACTCAACTGGTGACATAGCTCCCATACAAGATCACCGATTTGTAAAGAGAAAGTGTTTTGACGAACTTCAGTATTGGAAACGATCTGCTGGTGGACATACACAAAAATACTCTTTAAGCAAACAAAAGAATAAGGGCATAAGATCGGTTTAGTTGGCGTACAGTCCGCAAGTACGGCACATCGGCCTGCCACACGAGGTGAAAAAGCAGAGAAAGGACAGAAGGTGAGAAAGACTTGAGGCAAACCCCAACTCTACTGTCTCTCTTTCATCTGATGCTTGCAGTGCTCGCTGGCTTTTCCCCCAGTGATAGCCCCCGGGGCGGACAGCATCCCTATCTTCTCGGTGTTGACACACATCCATACTTTATAAACTCATCAAAACCTTCTTTCTCATGTCATCAGTACTGCTTGCTTGCTTGCTTGTAGTACCCCACTGGGACATCGCACGAGCGATAAACACCCGGTGACACAAAGTGCTACCATGCGGATGACGATCACCCGTGGAGAGGTCCCAGAAACCTCTTTCAGCAGTTATGGCCACATTTGTGGCCCAGCTATATTCAGGACGACGCTCGCCGCGGATCGGAAGGTCATGGGTTCGCTCCCTGGCGGAACCGGCTTTTTCAAAAATGACCTTGGCTCCCAGGTGGGCCCAGCCTTGAGTGGGTACCGGTGCAGTCCGATTGGTCTATAAAATATAGGTCTAGCCGTCTAGCCCTATCTGCCCTATAGGCCTAAAAGGCGCGGGAAAGGGTCCTTTACTTTACTGCTAACTTACTATATTCAGGGCCCCCGGCAAAAGCCAGGGTGGGGCTTCAAATAACGAAAGATTGCATGCCTCAAGGAGATGACTTATAGTATGTCATCGGTATTTCCATAACGGAAGGCAGTTTTGTTGTTGTTTTAAGGCCCCAATCTGGCTGTGGTCGGGGACCCTAATATAACGTAACGTTTGAACGGAGCTTCTGGTACCTGTTCCCGGGTGATCCTCATCCGAATGATGGCACTTTGTGACACCGTGTGTTTATCACTGGCTGTGATGTCCTGGTGGGGATAACGTCAATCGTTTCTCATGTCATTCCTTCTCTCCCCCCCCCCCCCCCTTTTAAAAATCACCGCTGACCTAACATTTAATCTTTTGTTTCTTCTGTCAGGGCTTTGCCGTGGGCAACGGATTATCAGACGATGTCATGAATGACAATTCTATTGTTTACTTCGCCTATTACCACGGCTTGATTGGAACAAAGTAAACTGAATTGTCTTTATCTTCCAGTAGTTATACCAACCATGGTATAGTGGTTAATGCGTATGCTTTTTAAATTGTGCATAGCTCCTAGTTTTTGCGGATTATAATTATAACTATAATTATAACTAAAATATAATATACTATGATAAAATATGATATAATATGAAATGATATAATATAATATAATTATATGTATAATTATAGCTATAATATGATATGACATAATATAATATAACAGAATATAATATAATACAGTACAATATCTTCATAAAGTCCATGCCATGTGGCATTGGTTGTCATGTCTATCCACAGCCTTCTGTCTCGTGTACTTTCAATTAAACACAGATGATATTCCATGCCATGTGGCATTGGTTGTCATGTCTATCCACAGCCTTCTGTCTCGTGTACTTTCAATTAAACACAGATGATATTCCATGCCATGTGGCATTGGTTGTCATGTCTATCCACAGCCTTCTGTCTCGTGTACTTTCAATTAAACACAGATGATATTCCATGCCATGATGTCGAACTGTCCAGCATCTTTTCTCTGATAATGTATATGGATGAAATTAAATATTAACTTCACTCTCAACATTACGTCAGATTCCCCCTCCACCACCTCTGGCCCACATAACACGTAATTAGAATGCATTATGGCTTTTTTGAGGTACATAGGTATGTAAATATACAATGTTCTTGTTGGACTGTCTTTTAGGAGTTATACAGAACAAAGTTAAAATGTAACCAATAGACCGTTTTAGGCAATAAAAAGTGTAAGCGACGATAACAACCTTTACATGCACGCGTTGTCACTGTTATAGATCTGCCCTGATTGCTCGGAAGATAGCCCCATCTAATCACTTTTAACTATTTCGATCCCCGACAGTTAATTACTTCAACTCGTTTCACCCAAGTAATTATCTTGGAAGCTTTAAATGCTCGTAAATGAAATAGCTACAGGCGAGACATTTAGAAACATAATCACCACTAAACTTCTAATTTGAACAGAACAGGGAAATGGAGCAACTTTTTTGCAGTGGAATGAAGCAAAACCATTTTAGTGTCTTCCAAGTGATCAAGAAACGTATAGTTAATTGCCTTGTACTGAAACAGATGAATGCATATCAGCTATATTTTCCTTGGTATGTTCATGACTGTTTTCTTTTGTTCAATACACTGCTGTTTATTGTGATTTCAGTGATTGGTTAAACTTGCTGAACCAGTGCTGTCCAGGCAATGACTCTAAAGTCTGGTGCGACTTTGTGGCTGGAAGCAAAAACCCTTCTTGTGCAACTGCGGTATAGTTAAACGTATTGTTTTTTTTTTCTTCTGAAAAGCGTTAATGAATAATAAAAAAAAAGTTGTGTGTCCCTTTACACAAACGTTGTAAGTAAACCCCTTACAGCGCCTGCCCTGTTATAAGTAAGTTAAGCAAGTGAGTTTGTCCATTGCCTTCTGTCCAGTCGGCTCCCTGAATATACCGTCTAGAACCAACGCACAGGCCAGTCGGCACTCGCAGGGTGATACGGTCAACATCACATCCCCGCCATTACTTCGAAACTATTCGCATCTCACTTAGCTGGTCGACCCGGACTAAAGAAATTTTTGAAAAAAGTATGACTAAGGACCTCTTCCCACGACCTTCCTATCCACAACCTACCCAACAGCTACTGGACGTTACTTTGTGCGTCGCCGTGTCCTAGTATATAGACTGTAAATACCATTGAACCATCTGTCCTGGTATTTAGTTTCTATTGGGGCATATAGGGCTACAGTCTCTTTTTAGTCACAGGATGGGAATCTTTGAGAAAACTATGGTCAAAATCACATCGGCCGCTTGGGGAACTTCTCAGGACTAAACGTGTTTCTCAATTTTATTTCCTTCCTAAACGACCTGGGAGCCACGGTCATTTTTGAAAAAAGTCACGGCAGAACCGGTCTTTTCCACTGTTGCTATCCCATTCGTTTGTTTTATTATTTTGAACCACTGTGGTGCTCCCGTAGTCCTAAACTATAACTGTCTTATACGTTGCCGCGTTAGTGCAGTCTGATATTTGGTTCTATTTCATGTTTATCCAAAGCTGTGACTCTTTAAGGCCACCGATTGTCGGTCTTCGAAAAGCGGCTCCCTAGTAGAAAAAGCCTCTAGGAAATGGGTAAAACCAGAGTTGAAAATGTTTCTGGGGTAAATTTATTTCCGTCGCTAAGCTACCTTGGGGTTACGTTGCATTTTAGCGACACAGGCGGACATTCTATCAGCCCTCTTTCTGGTGGCATTCACTTATGGTTTTTATTCTTTTGAATCCGCTGTGGTGCTGGATATAGCCAAACTATTAGAGTTTTCGAGACAAGATGCTGTTTTCTAACCAATGTTCCTTGATGTTCAGATGTATTTCTTTTCTTCTTGGGCAGTGGTATTCTGAGAATCTTTTTGTAGCATTTCGGCTAAAAAGACCCTATTTTCTTGATGGCGAGATTTGACTCACATGATCACATCCGGCTGTTGCTAGATGGAATATATCAAGAATATATAAAAAACCGAACGAACAGTTTATTAGCAAGCTTCACAATATAACAAATACAAACAAAACGTGAACGCTGAGGCTATGGAACCTTCATCAGCACATACACGAATCAAACAATACTACACAAAATCACTTAGCTGGTATCTCGAAGCAGCCGGGTCGATGACTTCTCAGCCGAAACGGTGGGCCAGGGGAATAAATAACCCCTGTGCTGTACCAGGGGCAGTAGCTAGAGTGTGTAAGATAAAATTGCGTTGGCAGTTCAATCCCCTAGAAGTTTAAATGAAACTGTATTAGCAATTCAGTCCGGAGGGTGTTAAAGTACCCAAAGTGTAAATAAAGCGATTTTCAAGAGACTTGCGGACTTCTGTCGCTGGAGTGGCTAGATGGAAGATGTATGCTCTTAAAATTTTGACTTTGACATTATTTTGTTTTATTTAAATTCAGGAACTAGTTTTGATCTTCACCGTATTTAGAGAGACATTAATTAATGGTTTTTTTTTCCATGATACAATGTTACAGACCAGACACATTCAAACTTTGGTATGGAGCTCTGGACTCAATGTGTACAACCTGTACTCTGAATGCGCAGGGGGCGCTCAAAACTTGAATCTTCATTTTGATGAATCGAGAGGAAAGTACGTCACTAGCAACTTTGGCTGGCCATTCATGTTTCTAGCTGACACCGTTGCCGAACTAAAGACGGTAGGAAAACATATCTTGTTTAAAATCATTTTGCATTATGTAGGGTGGTTCTATAAGTAATTCCTCGGTCAAAGCTTTTAAATTAATTGCGTACTGCGTAATGAGAGTTGTTTGTTTGTTTGTTTGTTTGTTTGTTTTAGTATCCAGAAGCCATGAGTTGTTAACCCATAGCCTCGGTATAATGGATATCGCAACCCTTCGGCCTTGATTCCATTGTAAATACCGTAAATCTAAGAGAAATGTGGCTTTTCTGTCTACCTGTGGGAGTGAATCCGGACCACAAGGAGTTCGTCACCCGGTTACCACGCAATCCGGTTTAGCCAACTACGCTAGAGAGACGGGCCGTAATGAGAGTAGTGTAGTTTGTAATCTCTCTCTCTCTCTCTCTCTCTCTCTCTCTCTCTCTCTCTCTCTCTCTCTCTCTCTCTCTCTCTCTCTCTTGTACCCCACCAGGACTTCACACAAGTGATAAACACCCAGTACACAAAGTGCCACCATGCGGATGAGGATCACCTGTGGAGAGGTCCCAAAAACCCCGTTACAGCCGTTAGGTCATATTTATGGCCCGGTTATATTCACGGCCCCGGCAAAAACCAGGGTGGGACTTCAATGCGTTACGGTACAGGGACTTGTGGACAACCCTGCATCCTCCTCTCTGCTTCTTCTTCGTCGTCTTTTTAGCGTTTATTGGTCGTGAAACTCATGCAGAAAGTTTTCGGTCTACTTCTAGTCTGCGCTGGCTGCTGAAAATGAGGACTGAGCACGCATGGGATAGCCCCGAGTGCTGTGATGTGAATTCTTGACTCAGCCCAACTCAACTCAACTGGTCTACTTCTAGATTTGTATCTTGCTTCATAACTTGAGTTTTGCGTTCGCAGCTTTTATACACATCTGGATTATTTGTATACAGACTTTTGTTCCTTAACCTGGGGCGCTGCATGGTCTCGATGCATGATGTTCGCCTGGAGTGCTAGAGGTTTCCGGTTCAATCCCCGATTAGGGCTGGGACTTTTTCATGTTTACTTGGACTTCTAGTAATTCCCCCTGGTCTCTGGGTAGTGAGATCGGACGCCCGTGTGCATTGTTGCGCACGTAACAAAATCCCTTGAAAATTCGAAAAGGGTAGCCTAACGGCGCTGCCAGGGCAACATTTGGAGCTAAAAATCTACCCAAAGTATTTCAGGATCCTCGTCGGTGCTGCAGATTATGTGCACTGTGCTGAGCTTCGCGGACTCAGACAAGAAGAGTGGAGCACTTATGTGCCATGATGTTGATATGTTGTTCAAAACCTCAAACTTGTTTCTTGCCTCTTATGTAGATGCACTCTAACTTCGAATGAAACACCCATAATTAGCCAACTTTTACGACATGCTTGTTATGGTCTGTGGGTTTAATTCAACACCCCCCCCCCCACAACAAAACTGGGGCCCGGAACCCACACGGGGAGAGCCCTACGTAAAGAATAATGGCACCACGGGATGAGGATTTTATGGTGCGTCGATTTAACCATTTAAAATCCAGCTGAAGGATGTTTGAATCTAGACCACCTGCTCAACAGACAGGCCCACTAGACACAACTCTGACCTGGCTGCCATCAGAGGTTCTTAACTCTTTTGGCCTGAAACACCTCACCACGAGTCACCTCACTCTAGTCAACAACTGCTGCGTGCTAGAGCCGCGGGCCTCACCGGGTGTCATCACAGTGGGAGGGGCGGGGGGGGGGCAGGGGATGCATGTGACAAAATTTAAAAAAAAAATGTTTTTAACATAAAAAATGCGTGTGAGTTCATGTGTGCGCGTGTGTGTATAGGGGTGACAAATAGAGGCGTAGGCAGGAGCTTGCGGGATGCGGGCCGCGTCGTGTGTCATCAATAAAGGGGGTGGGGAATGGCAAAAATGTTTTAGCCGAAAACAATGTCTGTATTTGTGTGTGTGGGGAGGGGGTTCACATTAAATTTTTGGCACCGGGTACCGCCTGACCTTGCAATGCTACTGGGGTGTGGCAAACAATGTTCCGCACCGGGTACCACCTGGCCTTGCTACGCCATTGCGCACAAGTCGTAACTGTAACTGACTCCAGACACTACTGAGAAAGGCGAAGACACGTGTGCACCGGGCAGAGTGGCAAGTATCACTTCAGAAGTCCTGGGTAAGCGCCCTTTGGATATTTCCCTAGGTGTTGGGAAACGAACAGGCAGAAAGACTGGCTGATTCTGCACCAGGTGGTGGTAAAGTTATGCTTGACAAGCTAGATGTTGTAAGGGTCCTTTGAGAGCGAGTGACCAGTGCAGAGACACACATAGATCATCGTGGTCTGAACTGTATTGCGAGGAGTGACCAGGGGATCTGGTCAACGCTCGACACTTAAAGGAAAGACTAGGATATACAATTGAACTGTTACTGATATCATCGTAATTGGAAATCTGCACCTGCTGCTGAACATGGGGACGGAGCGCTTATGGCAACGTCTCGAATGCTGTGATGTCGATTCTTGATTCAATATTCAGGATTATTGGCATTACCTATTTTACTTTGTGACTTTTATAGTTTTAGCGTCATCAAGCCAAAACATTTACTACCTAAAGTAATATTTTCTAAAAATATGATGAGTTAAAATACAACTTTGCATGTCAATGGGGGGGGGGGGGGGGGGGGGGGGGGGGGTTGCTTTTTAACCATGTTGCCAGATTGTATTAAATATATCGATTCGACTTTCAGAAACTAAGAACAATACCGGCGGACAAACTGGTATCAACTCCTCCCTGTACCAATGATACAGCGGCTGTCAAATATTTGAACAATCCCGCCACAAAACAAGCCCTGCATATATCAGATGAGGCCGAAGAATGGGATGTCTGCAGGTAAAAATGCGTTGTGACTTCATCTGAAATGACGAATGATGAGAATAGGTTGGACAGATAAAGAGAGTAACGAAGATGTCTTGAAAGAAACTGACTCACGAAGAGAACTGATTGCCCACACCAGAAAAAGACAGTTTACATTCTTTGGTGATGTGATGGGAAGGAGAAAACAGGAGTACATCGTGACAGTAGGAAAGTTTTTAAAGGGGTAGGAAATTATAGGGAAGAGAAAAGGTTGGTAAGAAAGAACAAACAGTTTATTTTAGCTTTACAAAAGTTGGAGGGTAGGGGAGACAGGGAAATCGAGAGAAAAGTTGCTGGACAGTTTGACATCATAGCATGGAAAAAAAAAAGGGGGGGGGGGTCACCTGTGTCAGAGCTGATTGAAAGTACACGAGACAGAAGGTTGTGGGTGGATATGACTACCAACGCCACACAACATAGACTTTAGGAAGAAGAAGACTAAGATCACCCATCCTGCTGGCTTTCGTGATTGACCACCTGCGCCAACAGTGAGCTGCAGTTCAGGTGTGGGACCGTTAGTGTTAGCACATTTAACAGCGCCGTGTGCATTTTTAATTGTGCGTGTGCGAGCTTTAAAGTTTTGCCGGGACTGACTTGTTTTTCACTAGTTTACAGATGGGACATTCAAAGACAATTTGCTTGATTTACAATGGCACAGGAAATGTTAGAGAGACAGTTCTGCAGTGAAGTTGGAACTTCAACTAACCAATCAGTCAATCAACCAACTAATCAGTTACACACACACACACACACACACACACACACACACACACACACACACACGCACGCACGCATGCATTAATCACGTGTGGTATTTACGGATATAATAAACAAAACATACACTATCTTCGCCATGTGTAGATGTGGACTGGCACCTTAGACAACAGATCACATCCTCCAAGACTGTCCCAGATTCAACGCTTCCAGGCAAAACTTCTGGCCAAAAGAGACACTTGTGGAAGTCAAACTTTACGGGCCGTTTAGTGGATTACAAAAGACAGTGAATGTCAGAGGCCAGTTCGGAATCATGAAGTAAGAATCGTGAATCATCACGCTTGTACCAGTTGACCTCCAGCGCAAACTCAGTGTGTGAACGTACAGCTCGTTCACGCAATAAGCCGTGCCCAGTTTAGAGGCCAGGCCGAGTTCACTCAACCTGACACGGAGTGCTGCGGATTTTGCGATGAACTCAGGGGGAAATACAAAAGGCTTGGTCCAAGCGGGTTTCGGGGGACTTGTGAGCGGACAGTTGTTGACGACGGTTGTGTGCTTATCGACAGAGAGAGACAGGACAACAGTTTACGACGAGGTAACGGTTAGGTTAGTGACGGTTAGGTACAAATAGGATATTCGTATTTAGTGTCTGTGATAGGCCGTATTTGTATTTATTGTTGTCGGCTAGATGGTAGAGAGAGTTAAGGTCTTGGTGTAGTAGATATTACAGGTAGTATTTGTTTAAGCAGTTAATCATAGGTGACGCGCCTGGTAATGGCGATTACACTGCCCGGGCGCGCTTAGGCCATACACTTCCCGTGTATCGCTGAAGTCCCGTTTGGCAATCGACGGCGGATTGATTGGCACTGAGACACTGTTAGCTAAGAGTCGTGCTCCCCTGGATCCATGGGAGCTGACCTGGGGTGATTAGTGAGTGTAAAGCTGTCATCGCCAAGGCAGCTTCGGATGGGAGCTGCTTAGCCCAGTTGAAGTGTTGTACATCTAATGTTCATTGTACATTAAAGATAATGGTTGTACTCAGCCGGAGTGTCGCCTTAAGTGTGTTTGGGTAGTAGAGTCTGTCAGCTGGCCTTCCTAGCGAGCCATATAAACAAGTAGAGTAGTTTAGGCCCCTGACAGTGAAATTCATACTGGAGACAGCATTGCAGATATAGATAATTTATTTCATGCGAACGAAAGAAGAAGATTTTCCTGCTTCATAATTGACCAAATATTTTATAATTTCCTCACAGCAATGCTGTTAGTGCCGGATATGTCCGCACGTACACAACAATGACTGAACAATATCAAAAAGCCATAGATAGAAAGGTATGTACGATAAACTTCTCTTCATCTTCTATTACAATAATATATATTATCTATCACCCTCTATTTTCCACTAGAAAGATGTGTACTTTAATACTACACTCCCTCTTATTCAACATTATGCAGCTGTCTGGGATTATTCTAGTTCAGTAGCTCGCTGGGACTGAAACAGTGGCTAGGCGTAATCAATTGGCATGTTTAAGCGTAAGCTTACTCCAGTTACACTGGAGAGGGTGTGACCTGATGTTTTCCTTCTCGTTGCTTCGCTGTTGAGAGAATGCGTGCGCAGTTAAGACCCAAATACTGGTAACCGGTAGTGTCACACGTTACTGTTTCTTTATGAGGCGTGTAAGCATGCAGCGAGCGCTCTTTTCCGCAATTTTGATACTCTTAACAAGCGTTACGCAAACGGAGTAGCATATTTGTAATAAATAGTAATAATAAATATCTAAATAATGCTTTTTTATTTTGCAATGGAAAGTGTAAGCGTCGAGGGCGAATTATTTTCTTATGGCATAGCATCTGCAAGCACAGTGAAAGTAAACTTTTAAAGTTCATGCATCTTTTCCTAGGCAACTTTTGGATGTGAGTCATGGACTCTCACTCAGTCTTTGAAGAAGAAGTAAAAAATGAGCTTTTTAACTGAAAATTCTCAAAATACCATTTACCAAGAAGAAGAAAAACGTCAACATGCTGCATGACCTGAACGTCAAGGAGAACTGACTCGTAAAGAACATCCACTCCCTAAAGCTGTGGTATTTTTTTTAGATATATGAAAAGCTGGTGGTCTGGAGAAATCGGTGATAGAGGGAGCGGTGCCGAGAAACGAGACAGAAACCGGCCTCCGCAAAGGTAGATACAGGACATTAAAGATGCATAGAGAATTCGCTAGCAAAGGAGAGATTTTCAGGCGTGGCGTGAAGAGAGCGACTTTCTGTCAAAGGTCAACTGGTTGATGAGTATGGGAGAGCCGTAGCTAGCCTCTCGCCTGCCAGCGCGAATATTATGGGTTCAGATCCTGGCGGATTTGGAAGACGATGAGCGGGGCTTCCAGGTCGACCCAGCCTAAAATGGGTACCAGGTGATGTCCTGGGCAGTAAAGGCGGCCGATGGGTTGGAGACCACAACACCCATCAAGTGTCAACTGGTATATAAAATATGAGTCTAACATAATATTTAACTGGATGGCGTAGTCAGCAGATTAAATGGTTCGGACATGTGTCAGGACTGTCTCTACAAAGTGCTCCCCACTAAGCCCTGTCACTCAGACATAATGGAAGCAGAACAAGAGGTCGACCACGCAAGCGATGGATAGGTGGAATATCCGAGGTCGTAAATACCAGCATCTATGTAGCACATACCATAGCTCGCACCTGATGCCTTTTTTTTTAAACCTGACACTGAAAGGCAGAACAGGATTAGAGGAGGAGGAGGAGGAGAAGAAGAAGAAGAAGAAGAAGAAGAAGAAGAAGAAGAAGAAGAAGAAGAAGAAAGAAAGAAAGAAAGAAAGAAAGAAAGAAAGAAAGAAAGAAAGAAAGAAAAAGAAAGAAAGAAAGAAAGAAAGACAAGAAAGAAAGAAAGAAAGAAAGAAAGAAAGAAAGAAAAAAAGAAAGAAAGAAAGAAAGAAATCAAAAGAAAAGAAAGAAAGAAAGAAAGAAAGAAAGAAAGAAAGGAGGAGGAGGAGGAGAAGAAGAAGAAGAAGAAGAAGAAGAAGAAGAAGAAGAAGAAGAAGAAGAAGAAGAAGAAGAAGAAGAAGAAGAAGAAGAAGAAGGAGGAGGAAGAAAGAAAGAAAGAAAGAAAGAAAGAAAGAAAGAAAGAAAGAAAGAAAGAAAGAAAGAAAGAAAGAAAGAAAGAAAGAAAGAAAGAAAGAAAGAAAGAAAGAAAGAAAGAAAGAAAGAAAGAAAGAAAGAAAGAAGGAAGAGGAAGAAAAAGTAGATTATGAAGAAGAAGAGCCTTTCCTAAAACTAACTTTAGTCGTCTCATAAGACATGCTTGACAAATTGCAGTGTGTTATCATTTCATTTCCCAGAGGGCCTTGATATCCCGTGGGCAAACCCTTCTTCAAAAACATTAATCTTGATCCCTTCCCTTTAGTTTGTACCTGTCCATTCATCCACAGGTAGTCGCCGTTGTGTAGCTTGGGGACGGGGAGGTCGTGGGTTCGGATCCTGATGGAGCCGATCTTTTTTTTTAAAAATGTGACATTGGCTCCCAGGTCGACCCAGCCTTTAGTGGGTACCAGGTACAAGTGTGGGAAGTAAAGGCAGCCGGCGTGATACAGACCGCATCACCCTAAGTACCGATTGGTCTATAAGAGATTCGCCCAATATGCCTGAGGGCGTGGATAGGGTCCTTTACTTTTGTACTTATTTATCCACAGATCAGGATTCTGGTCTATAACGGGGACATTGATATGGCCTGCAACTTTTTGGGAGATGAGTGGTTTGTCGACTCACTGAATGTCCCGGTAAGACAACTCATTTAATCGTGGTTTCCCCCCCCCCCTCGTTGCTGTTATTGTTACTTACCTATTAATTGTATCTTTCTAAACCTTTGTGGGTGCTTTAATAATATCCTACCCCAGATGACATCAGAGGACAGTCCAACATTTTCGAGGGTGGTGAGACTGGGTTTCCCGGCTTTCTGATGCTTTTAACGACCCCAGAACATCTAGAACTGGCCCTAACCCCAACCCACATATGTCCCACGAGAGAGTGCAGCCTAGGTCTCAGGACTGCATGCAGCCTAGGTCCCACGACTGCTAGCAGCCTATCTACCACCCCTTGAAATATTAGACTGTCCGGTGACCTATGGATTCTCCCTGTTTGGGTAGGATATTAATAAAGCACCCCTTTGTGTACTTTCATTGTTCATTTGCTCCCTTTTTTACCCATCTTTCTTCCACTATTCTCTTTCAGGACGTTCATTTAAATCGCCTATTTTTTCCAGACGATAGTATTATGTTGTGCAATCGGGAGGCACTCGGCGTTGTGGCTTTGGCGTTGCGAATGCACTTTGTAACTCCGTGGTGCCAGGTTTGATCCAGCACTGGGCTACTTGGCAGTAGACCGCATTGCTTTGGTTTCAACAGTAGTACCGAGAGCCGACCGTTCATTATAGTCTGTTCCTACACATTCCATATAAATAAATAAAACTGATTCTTGTTTTGGAAATAGAACCCCCAGGCAAGAAAGGCCTGGTACTACAAGGCGGCAGACGGCACACGGCAAATTGCTGGCTATGTCAAGGCCTTCGAAGGAGTTACTTTTGTTACAATCAAGGTAGGTCCATTGTGGACTTTTAAAAACGTTTCCAAGTGCTTCAATAATGTTGTTTATTCTTACTGTTTTGACATTTATTAAATTGAAAAAAAAAAGTTTAACCCTAAAGAACCCACTGGGTCATAGTGACCCAACCCAAAAACTCGTTTCAAAGACAAGCGTAATTTATTAACAGCGACAAATTATTTCCCTAATTACCTATAGTTGCCCGGCTCTCTAGCGAAGTTGGTTAAACCTGACTTTCGCGGCGGCCGGGTGACGAACTCCTTGTGGTCCGGGTTCACTCCCGGGGGTAGGCAGAAAAGCCACATCTCTCCCAGATTAACGGTACCTATAATGGAATCAAGGCCGAAGGGTTGCGATATCCATAGTACCGAGCCAAAGGGTTTACAACTCATGGTTTCTGGATACGTAAAAAAAAAAAAAACCTAGAGTGACATGTGAGGAACATAAGAACAGTAACTCTGACATGTTTGAACAAATCAGTGCCATTTAAGTCCCTTTGGAATATGGAATTTTTTCTCCACCAGGTCTGGGTTTTTCAGGGTTAAAAATCAGTCTTTAAGGATTTCATCTAGGTATTTGGTGCTTCTCATGTAGCAGTTCTTGTACAGAACGTCGCTCCTATCGCAGCCCGTCTGAAAGAACTCTATTACTAGCACTCCAACCACATGCACTCTCCTGCTCAAGCTGTCTCTTATTTCCTGTGTCCATATTCGTACTGGTAGGTGGCTGCCTCTCCTAATCAGTACCCTGTCCTTCGTCACTGTTCTTTGCAAGCCATTGCGACGTTTGATATGGTCAAATTATTTCTGTTTCCGAGACATAATGCTGTTTACGTACAGATCCTCTTCGATGTTTATTTAGTGCTTTGAGAATAGCAACATTTCGGTATTTTTTCCGTTGGTCTCTGGGTAGTAAGATCGGACGTTTGTGTGTATAGTTGCCCTCGTAACAAATCCCTTGGCAATTGAAAATTGAAAAAAGGAACCCAACACCGCTTCCCGGGCAAATTTTGGAGTTAAAAATCTACCCAAAAGTATTTCAGGATCCTCGCTGGTGCAACTGAGTTCGTACACTGCGCTGAGATTTTTCAGACTCAGGCTTGAGTTAGAAGTAGAACGGAGCACTTACGGGTTACACACATGTGGTATGATGAAAACATTTTAAAAGTTATGTCTCTCTATCTATCTATATTCATTTTCCCGCCGGTCTGTCTGTTGATCTTTATCTATTTGTCTGTCTGTCTAACCTCTGTTGAACTGTTTCCATTTCTGTTCATCATGAAACCTATTCAAAGTTTGGGACATTTTCAATTTCTTCATCATTGATTAGTTTTTTTTTTTGGGGGGGGGGGGGGGGGGGGGGGGGGGGGGGGGGGGGGGCATGCTGTTTTTGTCAGTGGCCATTATTTATGTTTTCTTTAAATTTGCAAGAACCAAAAAGGTTTTGATCCTAATATTTCCCTTGTGGGTCCTGTGGAAGGGAGAGAAAAAGAATAGGCCCACTGCCCCCTACAAGCATGTTGCACAAGCTGACTTAGGGGTATTTCCTTCGAAGTCGGGGTGCATCTGCGTCAGAGGTTAGAAACCAAGAGTCTGCATATAAGTAATCCATTCCTGTAAAACGACGGTGCATGCTAAACAGTTCTGGAACAAGTCTGAAATCCAGAAGTGGACGAACAACCAAGACTTTCTAACGGAATCTACTGCTGGTGAACACTAAGAGGATCTTTGTGTAGGGTGGCCATATTATCTTGAGTTAGTAGAGAAACAGGAATATTATGGCTCGGAGAGAATGAGGCACCTGGGTAGTGAGCATACTTTGGATCTTTTCTCCAGGCCAATAAGGCGTGGTGGGTAATGAACAGGCAGACAGACTGGCTGGATCTGCATCACTTGGCGGGGAATTGATATATGACAAGGCAGATGTGGTCAAGGCCCTTTGGAAACAAGCAACCGAATCAGTAGAGGTGGAAGATTATTATGGCCTGGAGTGAATAAGTCATCTGGGTGTAACCAGAGGGACTGGCAGGCTGTCTACACTCAGAGGAAAAGCAAGACGGAAATATAACTAGATTGTGACCGGGTACCATCAGTATCGGAACTCTGCGCTGGCTGCTGAAGATGAAGACGGAGCACGCATGGGAATGCCTCGAGAGCTGTGATGTCAAATTTTGACTCAACTCATTATCTTGAGCTGAAAACGGGACTAATTACTCATATTACACCTGAAAACGTGACATCCCAAACAAGTCAGTTTACCTTCGGTGAACTCTGTTTGCCAAGGAGAAGAAGAATCTGATGCTCTTAGGGTACGATTTCTATGTGCTTGGTCTTCAAGCTTGGCATATAACAGTTATTTTCTTTCATTTTTTCACTTCAGGGAGCTGGTCACATGGTTCCAACAGATAACCCAATCCCAGCACTGGATATGTACTTGAATTTTATTCAGGACAAGCCATTTTAGCTGTTTACATTGAAACTGGGATAGTGTGTACAATGTTAACTTGTGTGAAAATACATTTGCTTTGTTGTACATGTTCTAGCTTTGATTATATTTGACAAAATTGATTTTCATAGTGACCTAATATCTTTTATAGTCTATGTTGTGTAGCATTGGTAGTCATGTCTATCCACAACCTTCTGTCTCGTGTACTTTAGATAATTTCTGGCACAGATGATCTTCCATAGTCAATTAGTGATTAGAAAGAATTATCATCACAGCACTGCGGACAGATCTATAGGTGCTTCGATCTCTCGTCAAAAGCCCCACAAGTGTAAAATGACTGATGACGTCTATGTGGAGCAAGTGAAGAAGATATCAGCTTATCAAACGCACATACTCTGTCGCGTAAGTTAGAATCCTGGACCCATATTTTCACTTGCGGCTGGCCGCAGAGGTCGTCAATATTGTTGCTAAGGCCACCATGACGTTGATCGGCAGCATACACATTGAACACACACTAACAACGCAACTCATAATCACATTTCTAAGCTGCCTTCAAGTGAAATACGCCGTATAAAAAGCGAAATTATGGCTTAAAAGCACAAAACACAACAACAACATGCCGCCATTTTGGAAAACGGAAGTATATAGTCAATGCCATGTGGCATTGCTTACCATGTCTATCGACACCCTTCCATCTCATGTATTTTCACTCAGTTCTGCAACAGATGATCTTCCATGCCATAATGTCAAACGGACCCTTCCCTCTCCAACTTTCCCACCCACGCGATAAACCCATTTTCTCCTTCCCATGACATGACCAAAGAATGTAAATTGTCTCCTTCTGATGTGGGCACGATTTGAAAGAATGAAGGGGAAAAAAGACAGACAGAAAGATTGATTGGAGAATAAATATGTCCTTCTTTTTTGTTCGCCTTTAAAAGAAAGGGTACCTGGCGAGTTGTGTGTGGTTTACATCCAGGCTGTGATATCTGCAGTTTTCAATCCAACACATCTGAAGTCATCAAATTCATAATTGGTCGCCTTTTACGACATGCTTGTTGAGGGTCACTAGGTCCATCCCCTCCCTCCCTGCTCCCCCAGGTAGGACTCCAGAACCTACACGGAGGCAGACAAGAGTATAAGTATATTCAAAATGGCATAATCCAATTCCCGGACACCCTGAAAAGAGACGGGAGGAAGAACAATGTGATAACAGAAAAGATCCAACAAAGCAGACGGAGACAATGAGAAATGCTACTGGACAGATTAGGATTGTGACCTCAAGGAATATAAGTTAAAAAAAAAAGTAAAGGACCCTTTTCTACGCTTTAAGGCGTATAGGGCATATAGGGCTAGACCTATATTTTTATAGACCAATCGGCACAAGATGGGTGATATGGTCAGTATCACGCCGGCCGCCTTCACTTTCCCGGGACTGCACCCGGTACCCACTCAAGGCTGGGTCGACCTGGGAGCCAAGGTCATTTTTGAAAAACGTCCGGCTCCGCCAGGGAGCGAACCCAAGACCTTCCGATCCCTGGCGAGCGTCTAGCCGCTCGGCCACGGCGACTGTCAAGGAATATAATTTTCTTTAATTATTCTTTTTCTTCTTCTTTTTGTTCTTCCTCTTGTTCTTTTTGTTCTGCTTCTTTCTTCTTCTTCGTATTCATCGGCTGTAAACTCCAGGGGAAAGTTCTAGCTGTTCGTTGACTTCTGGACTTTATTTGTGTTCCAGAACTTGTTTTGTATGCGCTTCCAATTTACAGATCTGGCTTATTTGTAGGCAGACTGTTGGTTTCTTGCCTCACAGGCAGACGCACTCTGACTTCGAAGTAAACACCATTGATTATTCAATTTCTACGACTTCAACACACAAAAAGGTCACAACAAGGGCATGTCCCATGAACTTATCCAGGAAGTTAAGCCTGTCAATAAATGCTCGATGAAGAAGGATGTGTTGGCTGCAAGGCGCAAATACCGAACCTCTGCTGTAAACAGGCAAAAAGAAGATATTGCTAAAGTCACTGTGTGGGTTCTGGAGCACCAGTTTGGGGGGGAATGCAAAACCCATTGCTATTTAACAAGCACTCCACAAATAGCAACTAACTGAGGTTATACTAACATTGGATGTGTTGGGGTGACTGATGTAGATATCATAGTCTAACTGTAAACTACAACACAAAGTGTCAACCACCCATTTAAGGGAGAATGCAGAAGAAGACAAAGAAGAAAATGCGAGCAGTTACACATTTCAGCTGAGGTCAACCTCCACCATTTAAACTCTTTTAGTGCCAGAAAAAGGTTTCGTAGCTGATGCCAATAAAGAAATATCCATAATCAAATTCCATCAATGCATATAATCAAATTCCATCAATGCATTACTTTTAAAACAGTAATTTAACAGTAGTAGTGACCACTGGATCTGGTCTATAAGGTGTGGTCACGCCTGGCACTGCCACCAGCAGTGTTTGGGGCAGCTAGCTCTCCTAGGAGGGTGAAAAGTAAAAATTAGTAGCCTGCTGCCGTCCCATGATTGCACAAGCCAACCCCACCTCCCCATGGTGCAGACAGGAAACTGTACCCGTGAGGACACAGGCTGACGGGGAAATGGCCACCTGGAGAGGAGTGGGCCCCGCCAGAGTTGAAATTCTGCCCGAGATGCACTTTGCTGTTGAGCACATTGGCAACTATGAAACTCTTAACAGCCTCTCACAAACAAGGGTTCAGCAGAGGGAAAGAGGAAAAGAGGCAGACCAAGAAAGACCTGGTTACACAACCTGACTGACTGGACAGGCCTCAGGCATGCAACCATGAAGTCCATCACAACTGACCACTTGAAGTGGAGAGAGCTGATCAGACAGTAAACAGAAACTTGTGACCCAACGACATGTAGTGTTACAGGATGATGATGATGATGATGATGATGACCACCACTGGATAAGCCACATTTCTTCAGTGTGTTGTGACCAAAAGGAAAAATTGAGAAAACATATTATGCTAGGGAAAGACTTCAACAGATAGTGTTCACACAACAAGCGTTGTTTGGGACACAAAGGTTTAACAACATAAAATTTACATTTTTATCAAAAGAAAATGTCAAATTCTTGTGTGTTCACATTTTTTGTTGTTTTCTGTTGCATTAACAAACTTTATTTCGGAAACGTTCATCATCACATCGGCAACAGTAATTACAGTTATTGTAATCACATGATTTATCGGCAACAGTCAAATTGATTCATTATATTCAAAGCAAACCCAATTCATATTCATACATGTAACGTTCTGTCTGCAAGTAAGGCAAAACACATAATACACAGAAAATCCCATAATACACATATAAGTGAATAGGACAGCACATACGAGAGCATATGTTACACCGACATGTGGCTAAGACGGGGAGAAAACATACACACGGCAACGATCCTGGTCAGATTTCTAAACATGAGTTGATCAAATTATTATTACTATACTGAAAGACAAGGGCTAGCGTTACCTCCAGTAAGTATACACACAGCATATACAACAGTGTACAAAAAACAAAAAGAAGCTGGGGAGCTCACAATCTTACACATGCATAAAACAAACTGAAATAAAATGCTTTAAAGATGTCATTATGCTCGATAACCTCTAGCTCCTGTGGGGAAAAACTAAGAGAGAGATATACATCTGAACAAGATCAAAACTTGTCTTTTTTTGTAAGCACACACAGATACACAAACAATAAAACACCAATCAGCCGCACAAGCCATGTTTTAAAGAGAGAACGTGCGCATAATTTTTGTCCAAATTTATGTCCAGGCCATTGGCTAATCATATACACGACGACAAGTGAAGAAAAACACAGCGAGACACAGCAGACCCTTACTTAATCATCTCAGTAAAGGCCCACATAAGCTCAAGACAGATTTAGGGGCATGACAGACACAGAAATGTAAGCTATATCCTTCAACTTGTACTCATAAAGCGCAAACTTGGGTTATCATAAAACAGCCCTGTCATTGCTGGCAGGTTGTGTATGTACATGATTTCAACACTGAGCATTAAACACAGATTAAGTATGTAAAATAGAAAAGACAGACCAAAATGTCATAACAAAGCAAGAATCAATAATTATGTATTTATTTAAAAAAAAAAAAGTTTGGTTTCTTGGTGGACATCAGTTCTAGCACACACACTCACCATCAACCGCAATCTAAATTATCAGAAGGCTGCACAAATCAAACCGCAATCTAAATTATCAGAAGGCTGCACAAATCAAACCGCAATCTAAATTATCAGAAGGCTGCACAAATCAAACCGCAATCTAAATTATCAGAAGGCTGCACAAATCAAACAATCTACACATTCAAAAAAAAAAAAAAAAAAAGCTGACAAATCAGACACAAGGTGTATAATCAGAGACTAAACAAACCAGACATAATCTGCAATAATCAAGCGATCAGACACAATCTGCAATAACCAAGCAATCAGACACAATCTGCAATAATCAAGAGATCAGACAAATCAGTCTGCACAATCAAGAGACCATCTGCCAGCAAAGGATAAGGCCCTAAGTTTTGAGGCCAACACTGGCCAAAAACCTGAAATAATCTAAAATAATGAACCAGGGAAACAACCCCAAACATCAACAACACAAGAATCAAAGGGACATCACTGCACAGGGGGACATTCCCAGGCATCTGCTGTGTCTGGTTCCCCCAGCTGCCAACAGAGTGCCCATAACCATGGCGCCAGTGGCAACATGACTAAACCAGAATAAATTCTCTCCTCATTTTCATACCCAGTAAAAATCTGAATTTTGGAAGTCTAACTGTATATTAAAACTGGAGTTTTGAAGCCAGGTTGTCTAATGAAACTGGATTTGTGAAGCCTGGTTGTGTAACTGTGAAACAGGAAAGATAAGGAGGGAGGGCATAAGTTGAATGTGAAGCGAAAATGTGGTTCAGAAAACATAGCATGCAGTTCTATGCAGCAGGCTTGGGAGGACTGATAAAACGATGGGACAATTGCATCAATGTGGAAAAAAAAAGGGGCGACAGTATATGTGTAAAAATTAATGGTTTTCAAGTTGTTTTCATCTTTATTTTTTATTTTTTGTTTAACAACCATTTGTAACTTCCCCTGGTATTATTACTTCACAACAGCATCGCCATCATGTGCCATGCCAATAAGCCCAGCAGTCTTGGTCTGCCATCTCAAACGATCACAATCACACATCAGGTCAGTGTTCTTGCCCTACACAAGCCATCCAGGAATTTATATTTTCTTCTTCTCCTTGTTCTTTCTCTCACCAATCTGATCAGTTATCATTCGTAAACCCACTCTCTTTTTGTGATTAACTCATTCCTAACTCAGACAGCTGTTGCAAACCTCAGTCTGTTACTAATAGTTGTTACGCTACTTATCACTTACACAGATGTATGTGGCTCTAAAGTGGTAACAGCATGGGGCACTTAGAAAGTCTGGATAATTATACGATGTATGGGACAAACAATGAACCTACAGAGCATTCCCTGGTGTTGAAAGAGTTAAACAAGCAAGACATATGTAATAGTATTCTTCTTCACCTTGCACTAATTCTTAAGATTCATGCCTAAACTTGATTGTTAGCCAAAGGAAGGACTTGCAGATCTCCATTCAGTGCCACTTGGGCCATAACATATGAAGGCCATATCTGCGATCTCAAGTGTCTGTACACCACACATTCTTGAAGGATGTGCTCAATATCATATGTGTGGATTCTGGGATCTCAAGTGTCTGTACACCACACATTCTTGAAGGATGTGCTCAATATCATATGTGTGGATTCTGGGATCTCAAGTGTCTGTACACCACACATTCTTGAAGGATGTGCTCAATATCATATGTGTGGATTCTGGGATCTCAAGTGTCTGTACACCACACATTCTTGAAGGATGTGCTCAATATCATATGTGTGGATTATGGGATCTCAAGTGTCTGTACACCACACATTCTTGAAGGATGTGCTCAATATCATATGTGTGGATTCTGGGATCTCAAGTGTCTGTACACCACACATTCTTGAAGGATGTGCTCAATATCATTTGTGTGGATTCTGGGATCTCAAGTGTCTGTACACCACACATTCTTGAAGGATGTGCTCAATATCATTTGTGTGGATTCTGGGATCTCAAGTGTCTGTACACCACACATTCTTGAAGGATGTGCTCAATATCATATGTGTGGATTCTGGGATCTCAAGTGTCTGTACACCACACATTCTTGAAGGATGTGCTCAATATCATATGTGTGGATTCTGGGATCTCAAGTGTCTGTACACCACACATTCTTGAAGGATGTGCTCAATATCATATGTGTGGATTCTGGGATCTCAAGTGTCTGTACACCACACATTCTTGAAGGATGTGCTCAATATCATTTGTGTGGATTCTGAAGGGCTAATGACATCCACTATTATAAACAGTCACAACTGTTCACTAATGACATACACTATTGTAAACAGTCACAACTGTTCACTAATGACATACACTATTGTAAACAGTCACAACTGTTCACAACAGGATAAACCTGACTGTTAGCCAAAGGAGTTTCAAATCTTAATTTAGTTTTATTAGGGTCATAACATATAACGGCCATATCTGAGATCACAATTTTTGTACACAACATATACTTGAAGGATGTACTCAATATCATATGTATAAGATTCTAAACAGCTAGTAACATACACTACTGGAAAAGTCACAACTGTTCACAACATGTTTGTTTATTTAAAACATGCCCCTGAGGTTTGCTTTCAGAATGTTTTATACCAGGGCTATCCACTGGTGGCCTGCAGGCCAAATCTGGCCCACAGAGACCTAGCAAATGGCCCATAGATTATTTCCAGTTGTACTGTATAATTTATCATTCTATGCTGAGGCTCGGGTCTCTGGGCTGCGACGACCACCAACGTTTAAAATGTTGGCCCATGGGTAAACTTAGTTGAATAGCTCTGTTCTACTATTCTACACCTTTGCATATTATAATCAGTGTGTGCTATTCCCTGTCTGGGTTGGGGGGGGGGGGGGGGGGGGGGGGGGGTTGTAAAGAGACAAGAGACTCATTGTACTTTTTTTTTAACAGGCATATCATAAAAGGCAACCAATTAGAAATTTACTGAGACTGCATAAGCTGGTCTGAAAGGGGCAGACATCACAGCCTAGCAGTAAACCACAACACAAAAGGTTGCCTTTTTAAGTGCTGCGGAGGCATCTGTGTGCTATACTGCTCTGGCACTCATCGTTTAACCTCAGATGTCGTCTTACAGTCCATGCTGTATGGCGCTGATCACGTACTGTGACACCTTCCAGCCAGCTGGCTCTTTTGATCTTCCTGTACAAAGATTACTTAATTCTGAGGAGGGGAGGTGAGCAGCTTCTCTCTTGATGACCCCATAATATTCAGCTTTGAGCTAAGCACTATGGCTCTTCAAGCTTTCTAATCAATTGCTTTTGTTCACAAAAATGGTTATTATATTCTCTAACTGCAATCATATCTTTACCGAACATGTTCATTAACCAAAATAAGAGTTGTCTGCTCAAGATAAGCCACCATCATTTGCCGTTTACAGTTAACAAACCATTCTCACTGTTTCAAAACAACAACAAAAAAGATTCATAAGCTACTGCAAGAGGTTTAACAGAATTTCTAGATAACACAGAGACCAAGTAAGACAATGTACCCAATTTTTTTAAGAGAGTGCCGCTGGAACTACATTGGTCATACATTCAGGATGGATAAGACCAGATTCCCCCATCAAGCCTTCACATAGACACCAGGAGGGAAAAGAAAGCGGGGAAGACCAAGAGAGACCCTGAGTAGAACCGTCATCAGGCTCAACCATAGGCCTAACAAACATCCAAGACCTAAAGCATGTGGCAATGAACCACCAGACATAGAAAGCTATGACTTTTGCCCTATGCGCCACCCTAGGCTCAAGAGGAAAGACTAACTAATTTCTAGATAACACTGAGACATTTAACAGGCAGTTTCCACAAAACACCATGAAAAGTTAAACTGAAAATTTTAAAAACACTTAAGGAAATTCATCAATGAGAACTTAATAAAACAAGACCACAGGATTAGATGTTAATGAAACAAATCAAATTAGCAATGTAGAGATACAAAATGAATACTAAATATTTATATCTTCAGTCACTCACAGTCAGAAGCATATGTTTTATATGCAGTATATTTTCAGATAAAGAAACGGGGATCCCAAAGAGAAAGTTGAATGTTGAATTAAGAATCGACATCACAGCACTCGGGACACCCCCCCCCCCCTCCATAAGCGCTCCGTCCCCACCTTCAGGAGCAAGCGAAGAGTTACAATTCTGATGGTATGAGTAACTGTCTGCTTGTATATCCGTCTCGCCTCTCCCCTAAGTGTGGAGCGTTGGCCAGATCCAGTTGCAACTCCTCACAGTGTCGTTCTCCTCAAACCATAATGATCTATCTGTTCATAGGCACTGTTCACTCGCTCCCAAAGGGCCCTCACAACATCCAGCTTGCCATAGAGCAGTTCACCAAAGAGAGCACCTTAAAATGAATGCTGATGACAGACAGCTGATATCAACAGGATTGCACAGCATAAAATGAAATGGAAGAACAGACTGTGAGCCCCACATGGCATACAATGACATTTTCAGTAACCTGTCACTACACAAGATGTTTTATGCTAACAGAGACCCTGATCAACTAATACAGTGATTCTCAACCTTCTTAATGCCACAACCTTTTAATACAGTTCCTCATGTTGTGGTGACTCCAACCACAAAATTATTTTCATTGCTACTTCATAAAAACTTCAGTGAATATGTTTTCCGATGGTCTTAGGCGACCCATGTGAAAGGGTCGTTTGACCTCCAAAGGGGCCGAAACCCACACAGGGTTGAGAACCACTGAATTAATACATTTCATTCATCACACAAGGCCATCAACAGCACTACACCAAAATTACTACCACTTCGTACATGACTACCACACCACTCAATTTTAAATTATTACACTTAGCAATTCAAACTAACTACAACACCACCATCCTAGTAGTTAAGAACCGATATCACAGAACCTGGAAAATTCCCATAAGGGCTTCGTCCCCATCTTCAGCAGCCAGTTCCAATTCCAATTGTGCTAGTAGCTGTCAGACTGAATGTCCGTCTTGCCTTACCTATAAGTGTTGAGTTTGGCCAGAATTTACCTCAAAACAAGGCCAGCAAAGCAGATGCTGCCTACATACTTTACTAATCTTATCTGAACCAGTTTGCATATGACCATCACACCACTCTATGTTAAATTAATACAGTGAGCATTTCAAACTAACTTATCACAACAAAATCCCATTTATTCTCATGACTATTTCATTCTTGACCATCACACTACTCAGTGTTAAATTATTACACTGAGCATCTCAAATGAAACCATCATAAAATAATCCCATTATTATCTATACTATTTCATAAACCACTGTCCCATCACCTAGAGTCAAATTATTACACTCAGCTTGACCTAGTGGTTAATCACTACACTAGCTGTTCATTACCTTTACCAGGAGTCTCTGTGGTGAAGTGGTCAAGCCGTTTGCCTCACGCTCTGGAGGTCGCGGGTCTGTTTTACTGTGGTGCTGTTCAGTTCATGAGACCAATTTGTATGGAGATCCCTGAGGATCGTCGCCGAAGCTACGCAGTTTGTGTGCTCTGTGCGACGCTCTCGGCAGGCAGTTAGCTGTTCTGCGGAGGGAGAGAGACTGAGCAATACGGGATACGCAAAAAGGTGCGATGAAGTCAACACTCTCGACTTTACCTTCACGAACTAACAGACAGCAGAAAATATACAAAATAAAACCCCCTTTCTACCAACAACAACAAAAACACACAAACATTTGATTCCTACATTATAACACAATCCTTATCAGTGTACTCTCGTTAAAAATTGAATTTACGTCCGAAACAAACAAACAAAAATTGGAAAAAAAAACTAGTTATTGAAAAATAAATTAGTATTTTATAACCGAAACATTTTATTAATAGATGCCGACACTTAAAGCGGTAAAGCCCTGACATAAACTTGCATTTTTCTAAAGGAGAAATGAATGCAGTTATTCAAAATATGTAACTCTCATGACAATTTTTATGAAAATACATTTGCGTACGACCTTCCTTAAATTCTATGTGCACACTTCTTGACACCTCTTGTCAAACTTGCATGCGTCATGTCATTTTGTGGCATGTGCGTATGTTATGGCATTTAGAAAAATACACACATACTGACATTTTCTTTTTGGAGAGGCCAATACATGCATGCGTCATGAGATTTTCTGACACACCATCTTCTTGACACTCGGGATAATACCTGCACACTTTGTGACATTTTCTGACATGTGCACAATGCGTGACATTTACAACAATACAGGCACATTTCCTGATACACAAAAAAAAACTGACAACTTGTATGTGACGTGAAATTTTCTGACATGTGCACATTGCGTGACATTTAGAACAATACAGGCACATTTCCTGATATTTAAAAAAAACTGACAACTTGTATGTGACATGACGTTTTCTGACATGTGCACATTGCGTGATATTTAGAACAATACAGGCACATTTCCTGATATTAAAAAAAAAAACTGACAACTTGTATGTGATGTGACATTTTCTGACATGTGCACATTGCGTGACATTGAGAATACATGCAGATTTCCTGATATATAAAAAAATACACTACAACTTGTATGCGACGTGACATTTTCTTATATGTGCACATTGCGTGACATTTAGAATACAGGCACATATCCTGATATTTAAAAAAAAACTTGTATGTGACATGACATTTTCTAACATCTGCACATTGCATGACATTTAGAATACATGCACATTTTCTGATGTTAAAAAAAAACAACCTTGTATGCTATGACATTTTCTGACGTGTGCACATCATGCCATTTCTGACATGTGTACACTTCACTATGACATTTTAAACATCACAAGCATGCTACACACCATTTTCCGATATGTGCAACATTTTATGACAATATGTGCACACCTTATGACATTTTATGTTAAAGATGCAAACTTTATGACATTTTCTGACAATACACTGAATATCTCACATTTTTCAGACAATGTCTAAGGATCAACATTCTCTGACAATGTAAGTAGACATCATGAAATTTGTTTCACAATACTTGTTAGTTATCAAGATATTTTTCTGAATGTTTCTCAATAATACACGTAGATCTTAAGACAGTTGTCCGACGATATACGCGGAGCTCATGATATACACAAAATATTTGTTTATTCAACTTTCCAATACAGCATTTTCTAACAAACAAACTTCACGACACTTCCCAACACAAAAAGCATAAAGTTAACAGACATTTCCGCACATTATATGCAAAATATGCAGGAGAATTCTGGTCTAGCCAGTTATAATAAGACTCCCACAGACACAAAATTAATCAACCAGCAAACTTCTGAAATCAATGGCTTGCACAACGAATGACATTTTCCTGACAGTGTACGTGAAAACCTCATGTCATTGATGCGTCTTTCACAAGTCAAGCACTTATAAAATAAAATAATCACACATTACTACTGAAATAAGAAAGAATAAACAACAAAGACAACATGAATGTCTTTCTAACTGCGGATGACACACACATCTCTGGATGGCGCTTTCGTCAGTGTCTGCAGGTGGTCTTTGTAAAGTCTTTGTGTTTTTTTCCCTCCTGGTTAAAGTGAACAGTCAATTTAATTACTAACAAAAAAAAAAATAATAAAAAAATCTAGTAACGATATTATTCAAATGTTGACAGAGCAGTTGCCGCCAAAAACACAGCTATCACACACTGGTTATTTTTCATTCTTTATACAAGTACTAAATATCAAATGACAGATGCTAAACAACTTATAATGTACTGTCGTGGACACAATGTAATAGTCAGATTTACACGGAGTAGATGTTCCTCAAAGCTTAGCCCTCATTTTCTCCTGTCTCTTTATTGTCAATCACAGCAGTCGGGCCAGGCAGGGGCGACTGGATTGGAGATGAAGTCGGTGTCAGGTTTGGTGCCCGCTGGGGTGTCTGTTGTTTGGTGACCGGATTCTGGCTGGCGGGCGGGGGTGACTGGCTGGGGGTGACGCAACCGCTCACCGAGGGTTGGGGTGCCGACCCGAGAGCGATAACCCCGGTGGTGTTGGCGTTCTGGGGGGAGCTCACACTGCCCCCGCCGGCCGCTGGGGGATGGTGTGGTTGGGTACCCTGATGATGTTGAGCATGGGATGTGGTCTGTGCCGGCGGTGGTGGCGAGGTCTGGACAGGAGCTGCTGTGGTGGTTGCCGGGGCCGGCGCTGGTTGATGGTGCTGCTGAGCAGGAACAGGGTACTCAATCTGGGAGGACTGCACTGGTGGATAGGTCCCCTCCTCTGGGGGATGCACATCATGATCCTCTGCAATCTCTGTTTCTTCTTGCTCCTGTGGGCACAAGTAGACAATTACAACAACAACAAATAACATTCCAACATCAAACATTTCTGAGGCCACATTATGGAGGGGAAAATTAACTCTTTCGGTCTGAAACATCTCACCACACATTTCTTGGTCATTCCAAAAATAATATGATATTCTTCTGGTTTTCTAACACAGACAGGTCTTATTTTTGCTATATTTATCAGAATTAAAAATCTGACTCGATTTATTCTACTGGGGCTCTTTTAAACTCAAAGAGATTTCAATATTTACTGCTTTAAAGTTAACACCTTTGGACAGGAGTTAAGTAATAACTGCCCGGGAGTGAAACAGCTGACAGACTCACTGACCCTGCCCACCTGTCTCAACCCAGTTGCAGCTGTAACCATGCCTTCATTGGCAACTTTCCAGCTGGTTGCAGGACGCATGTAAAAAATAAAGGACTCTTTTCCACGTCTTCAAGCCTATCGGGCATGAAGGACTCGACCTATATTTTACAGACCAATCGGCATTCGGTGGGTCATGTAGTCAACACCACTCCGGCCACCTTTACTTCCCATAACTTCAGCAAGTACCCATTTAAGGCTGGGTCGACCAGGGAGGCAAGACCATTTGGAGGATGTAAGAGAAGATACTTTTATTATGCAAATATAGGGTATCCTCGTGCTATGAAAGCCCCTCTAGCACTAGGGAATTTGTGGAGGTCAAAAGAAATTAAAAGAAATACTAAACTAAAAATTTTTAATTCTAATGTCAAATCAGTACTATTGTACGGGGCGGAAACATGGAGAACAACCAAGGCAATTACTAATAAATTCCAGACATTCATTAACTGGTGCCTGCACAGAATAGAGGGAATAAAATGGTATGATAGAATACCTAATGTAGAACTTTGGGAGAGAACTAAACTGGCTCCAGTGGATCAGGAGGTGAGGAAAAGACGCTGGCGTTGGATAGGGCACACACTGAGAAAACAGGAGAACAGCATAACTAGAATGTCTTTGCATTGGAACCCACAGGGGCATAGGAATAAAGGAAGGCCAAAAAACACATGAAGAAGAGAGCTGGAGAATGAGGTTAGAAAGATTGGGAGGACATGGGGAGAGCTCCATGCAATGGCGAAGGATAGAACGACTTGGCGTGAGTTGGTTGAGGGCCTATGCTCCATTGGGGGATAGAAAGGCAGAAGAAGAAGAAGAATAGGGTATCCTCGACTTATGACCCAGTTCTGTTCAGATAACAGGTCGTAAGTCGAATTTATATTTTTCAACATTAGGCAGTGGAAGGCCTGCTGTTCCAGGCAGTCTGCCATACGGGGCAGATCAAACATACTCTGATATCTAGACCCTGCTGTACTCTGGGCACCAGTTCGGGAACTTTCTGACCCCTAACAATGCAGTTAACTTTTCCTTATTTACTATTTTTATTAATTTTTGTGTGGGATCATAACTGCAGATGGCCCTAAGTGGAGCAGACGGTGCACAATGAAAATGTCTGCAAGGTAAAATATCCACTTCCAAGTTAAAAGTTCACTTCCTTGTGTCTACTTTCCTCTCCTTCTCCACTTGTTTTCAGCCCTGTCTCCTATTCCATATTATGACTATCCCGAACTGTGATGCCACATGAATGAAAATCCGCTGGGTGAATCTTCATTCGGTTCACATGACAAACTGAATTGGCTGCAACACATCACATCTAACATTGCTTGATAAAATACTGAATTGTGAAGATAAATTCTCCTCTGAGGATTCTGCTGTTTATCTAAAAAATAGTAGTGCTCCTGTTGAGGCGATAGGTTCAATTTTCTATTTGTTTTTAATTAATTCATTGTGACACAATTCTTATGTGATTTTCCAGACCAAATAATAACGGAAAAGGTATAGAATTAATGCTGTCTAAACTCCATTAAAAAAACGTTGCCCTGAAAGAGTTAAAACAAAAACAACAAAAAACTGCTACAGTTGGAAAAATTAACTGTAAAAAAAAAATACCGTACAGTAGAACTGATTTTATAACAAGCTGTTGCAGAAGGCATCGAGTAAAGAAAAACTGTCAAAGAATGTGCTAATGTGAGAAGGAGCTTTCATGTAAGGCATAAGGTAATAAAATAAAGTTCACAGAGGGCGTTATTGAAGGACAAAACTGTCAAAGAATGTGTTAATGTGAGAAAGAACTTTCATGTAAGGCATAAGGTAATAAAATAAAGTTCCCAGAGGGCGTTATTAAAGGAAAAAACTGTCAAAGAAGGCAATAAAATGAGGGGAAAAAATGTCACATAGGGCAAGAAAATAAAGTTCACACTCATGTTTTAAAAAAAAAAAAAATTCAAAGAAGGCATTATTGTAAGCATTTTTTTTTCATGAGGCATTCAGATCAGACAAATAAAGTTCACAGGAGGCTTTAGGAAAAAAAATAATCTGTAAAAGAAGGCACTGCTATAAGGAAACACTTTCAGATAAGGCATTAGGAGAAGAAAATAAAGTTCACACAGGGCATTCATGTTTTTGTTTAAAAAAATGTCAAACAAGGTAGTATTGTAAGGTTTTTTTTCCTATTTGAGGCATTAAGATCAGAAAAATAAAGTTCACAGAGGGCACTAAGAAAAAATAAATAAATAAACTGTAAAAGAAGGCATTAATGTCAGGAAAAACTTTCAGATAAGGCATTAAGATAGGAAAATAAAGTTCACAGAGGGTATTTATGTTTTAAAAACACTCGCAAGCACGGATGCAGGCGCACACGCACACAGACAAAACGGTCATAGAAGGCATTAACATAAAGGATGACAAAACAGATACACAATAAAGCAGGAACAAATGACCAACTCACATCATCTGGGCACAACTCAAATGCTTTAGCCAATGTTAGCCTTGCACTCTGTGACCTCTCCAGGAAGTATCTGTTAAGGAGATGAATATAAATCAGCAAATGGTAATATTAGATCCTAACCTACACAGGACTACATCACACTGGTGAAGCTTTTCTTTGCAGGAACAAGTATCTGGGATGTGCCCTGTTGGTCTGCGATCCAGACTAAGATTTTTAAATCTCTGGGTGATCAAATCTTCGTTTAGCAGCCTTGGAAAAGAGGACGGGAGGGGGTAATGGAAAGAAAAAATGTTAATTTCTATTTCCACATGCTAACGTGGACACTTACATCCTCCAATGAACGTAAAATTGTGACAACAGAAATGAAATGCCTTAGAAGAGCTGCAGGAGTTTCAAGGAAAGACAGAATATGAAATCATGAAATCAGACAAATGATAGGAATAAAGCCAGTCTTACAGGTCATCAAAGAACAACAAATGAAATGGTTTGAACACCTAACAAGAATGCCCTTGTACTATCTGCCACAGTGAGCCACACTAAAACATTACAATGGGTATAGAGCGAGTGGAAGACCTCAGAAAATATGGAGTGATGGCATTAAGAACAGCCTTACAGATTTAAACATCAGTCTTAATAGTGCTCTTGACAGAGCCCCTCAACGAACATGACATCTCCCCCCGACACTTCGATGAGGTATAAGGTGGAAGAGAAAAAGAAGAAGAACCTTGTATTTTGATTGCAGTTTCTAAACAGCATAAGATCAATAAGCAGGTCAACTGGCATTACTGAGAGTCTTTGAGGGGTCAGTTATGGGGGGCATAGAGCCAGTTTAAACATACGGCTGTGAATCCTGGACAATTCATAAACAAGCCAAACAATATCTTGAGGCCTCTGAGCAGTGTTGCCACTTTGGATGTTTTACATCCAGATTTAAATGTTTCCCCTTGCATTTAGATGGCATTTTTGACGTTTAGATGGTAGATTTTTTCTAAATGTTTTTCATTTGGAGTGAATTTATCAAATCTAACCTAAGAAACAGGATGAAATTTGACCTCTTATATGCTATCTTGACCAAAAAATTTTTAGGTCTGATGAGAGTAGGAAAAGGCTGCTCCACTTATCAGCTCCCTGATTGGGTATTAAAAGAAACTGGAACCGCTAAAGCATACCAGAGTCATTTGAGATCTGAAGCTTCAACTTCATCATCCAAGCTAAGTTTATCCTGTGCATCTTGTAAGGTAGACTTCAGTAAAGATGAGGACATGATTCTATACGGTAAGTCATATCAATTGCTATGTAATTTGTGACTCTTTCCATATGGATGTCTTTTCTAGATGTTTTCTACGCAAATTTAGATGTTTTTAGATATTTTTAAACTCCGTTTTGGATGTTTTTTGTCAAAGAAAAGTGGCAACACTGCCTCTGATATGTGGTTAAAAAAAAAGATTCCTTAGAATTCCTTGGACAGCTAAGAAGCGTAACCCAGATGTTTTGAAACAGGCAGGAGCCTGAAGACAACTTATAACAAACATCAAAAACAGACAGTCATAATTTTTTTTGTCATGTTATGAGAAGAGGCAAAAATGGAATATGTTGTAACCACTGGAAAGGTTTGTGGAAAGAGAGACAAAAGAAGACAACACAAGAAAATTCTTGACAGCCTTTTGTCATGGCATGGAGGGGTGTCAACACACAAACTGATGCATGCAGTTGCGGATCGCAGATTGTGGTGAGGTATGATCAACCACGCCAGTCTGCAAAGCACTTGCTGATAATGGGGGCATAACTTTTATATAGTCAAGTATTTTGAGGGCTGCCCTTCAAAGTGGCAGGCTTCCCCATCAAGATAAAAGTCCCCAATTTTAGCACATTCACTCTCCATTTCCTATGTGGTCAGACTCTAGGAACAACAATAACCCTGTTTCTGTTTGCTGTGTCGAGTACAAACATTGTTGTTCTACTCTTTAGTGTAGAGATAAGACCCTTGCTTGCTGCCCCAAAGATCTTGGGTCTAAATCCGTCACGAGGCGGATTTTTATAACTGACTGGCTCCTAGCTCTTTCAATATGAGAGAACTCACAATATGTTATTTAGTTGCTCTTTATTTATTATATATGTTTTTCCTAACTTATTGTTCTTTTATGTTAAAGACTATTATTTTAGTTTCCAATTCAATGACTTATGTACCATATTTATATTTGTAAACTCCACGAAAACTAAAAAAAAATAGTTTATCTAATATACATAAAGTTTGCTTGAGACACTGCTGAATTAAAAACTACCTCAGACTAATAAATGCCTAATGTTATGTTACAAGGAATCCAACTCTTTTTAGAAGCAAGTGCTATCGCACTACACTAAAATCATTATTATAAATTAAAAAAATAAAGCATTCATGTACACACAGAGAAAAAGACCGATGGACAAAGAGAGACAAACACATGGAGGACATACAGAGGAAAAAAGAGAGAGAGGCATAGACCAATGTTTTTTAATAGCCAAACCACATAAGACTGTTATGTATAAGTTTTTTTTTTTTTGAGAAGGCTAAGGGTGTTGTGCATGTGTAAGTGTTAGTTATACACTCACCCATTACTTGTCTCATTTGACTGCGCAGGAGGTGACCAATTGTTGTACGTTGTATACTGGGTGTTGCCTGGGTAAGGGCGCTATTGGAAAAAATGGAAAAGTACATTAAATTTTATTCAGTGGAACTAAATCTAATTTTCCCTCAGTGGTACTAGGCCCCATTTGGGAAGGAGTATTTAGACCCACTACCTCTTTACAAGCCAGGCTGTGATATCTGCGCCTTTTGATATATCTGACATATCTGATTTCAGCAAATCTTTAATTAATCAATCACCTTTTACGTCAAGCAGTGGATGTATTCTCCCCCCCCCCCCCTTCAGAATTGGGCTCTGGAGCAAACAAGCAGCATGGTCATTTGTTTCTCTTGTTGATTTTTACAGACTTTCTTAGTTATCCCAGCTTCTACACATGATAAATTTACAGTGAGACTGTCATTAAACCAGCTCATAAAGTGGATAACAGGATTAGAAGTGGGTGGAGGAAGAAGGACATCGCACACAGCCATGACCAGCTGGACATGGAACACAACAGTGTGTCTATTATAACCAACAAAACAGCAAACTTTCTATCTCATCTCAGTTCTCATCATTCAATAACTCTATAGCCCAGAGATGTGGTTTTTGAGAAGAATGCAAAGTATATCATTGAATGAAAGAAAAGCAAATGAGGCATTAGTATTTTTTTTTTTTTTTTTTTTTTTTTTTTTTTTTTAGAAAGATGAAAACCTTAAACTGATTAGTAAAACTACTCAGGGGAAATGTGAGACGGATGTACAATCAGACAATTACCGGCACCATTGGAATTGGAACTCTTCATTGATGGGAGACGGAGCGCTTATGGGAGTGTCCCGAGTGATGTGATGTTGATTCTTAATTCAACTTTCAATATAGTAAAATTAAACATATGCGGTCCTTTTTTTTTAATGACAAGAAATGGATTCAAGAACTTGGTGATGACTGACGGAAAGGGGATGGCTTGGCCATTTGGATGGGACGAGACAAGAACAAGAAGGAGATAATCTACATTCTTTGGTCATGTCATGAGAAAGGGAAAACTTTGAAAGTTGGAGGGGAAAAGTGGCACAGGGAGACACAGAGAGAAGATATTGGGCAGTTTGATATCTTGGCATGGAAAATCATGTGTGTCCGATTTATTTAAAAGTAAACGAGTCAGAAGGTTGTGGATATGCACAACTACCAATGCAACAATGGAAGGAAGATCATTTGTGTCTGAACTAATTGAAAGCAAATGAGACAGAAGGTTGTGATTCAACATGACTACCAATGCCACACAGCATGGACTATAAGAAGGAGAAACAAGAATATTGACCTGATCCGTGATTTTTGCCATCATGTAAGATGACAAAACATGACAGCCTACATTTATCATGATGGAACATGATGATGACGATAGCCCACATATGACAGCCAGTTGCAGTGGTACTATTCTTTGCTTCCCTTAAACACCTCGGTAACAACTGGGCAATTAAAGCATTTTATGGGTTATTCCATGTGGCTCTGTAATGTTTCCCAGGGTTCAACTGCTGGGGAGGGCAGTTTATTAAGACAGTTCTCGTGGTTTTCAGACAGTGGAGGAATGCAAATATCACCATGCAACATTCCCCCAGTCAGCAGTACATACATCACTGCCACTCTTCAGCAAGGGCACAAGGGCACTCATCAAAGACCAGTGATCAGTGGTTTTACTCTTGTGGAGTTACTGAGGAGGGGATCACAGCACCTATAGATCTGTCCGAGGTGCTAAAGTGAAGACGGTACACATATTTCAGGGGTGGGTGGGGGGAGGGGGGGGGGGAAGGTGTGTCAATCAATCAATCCTCAGTGTGCCCAGAGGCACACAAGGCAGAGACAAACTGTCGCCACTCAATTCGATCCTGAGCCATCCCCTCTGTCTCTAGTTTTGGTCCTTCGTTTAACCTTGAGTTCAGCCTCAAAGATTCACCTCTAAGTGCCTCTGGGCTTGCTTCTTCCTTGTTGTCCTTGTGATGTCCATTGCATTGCCTGGGTGGGGTGTATGTGTGTGTTATTCCACCAGCTACTGCTCACTTACAAGCTCTATTTGAGGGGGTGGTTCCCCTAATTCAGCCCTATTAGGCAGACAAGGAAAAAAGAATCATATACAAGTATGGCTGACTGGACCTAATGACAGACGTGAATTCAGGCATAGTGCTTATTATTTCATGAAAACAGAACAAAGTTACCCTTTCCATCTCATCATTCAACCAGTCTATAGCCCAGGTCCATCTGCGTTTGATGTCTCCATTGGTCTGCAGCATTGAGGCAGCAGTCGGACAGCTGTGAACATGTACAAAATATTTTATCTGAACATCTCATTTTTTATCACAACACTGGCAGCAGCTCCCCGTGTGGGTTTCAGGGTTCTATTGATGGGGGAAACAAGAAAAGACCCTCTGCCTCCCCAACAAGCATATTGTCAGAACCAATTAACTGGGGGAAGGGGGGTCTTCCTTTGAAATTGAAGTGCATCTGCCTGAGAGGCAAGGAACTAAAACTCTGCATACAAATAGGTCAATCTGTAAAACGGGTGTGCACGAGCAACACTCAGGTTCTGGAACAAGACTTAAGCGCAGAGGTGGACAAACAACCAGAACTTTTCATTGAGTTTACAGCCGGTGAAGAAGAAGGGGACTGGCAGTAGCAAGTACCTCAGCATCCTGACAGAAATAATGGAAACAGAGGGCTTGTGTTAAGCGTCACTGACAATGGTCTGGGCCTTCTTACTGTCAGCAGAACCCAGCTAGAAAGGTTGGACCAAGTGGAAAATGAGGCCATGAGACTCATATTTGGCTGCACAAAAGACACCATCTGCCACGCCATGCGATATGTTCTGGGCTTGCCGACGATGGCTACCAGACGTAAAGTTGCAGTCACACGTACATAAGGGTATTTTAAGACGTTAATCACCTACTGCACACACAACGTAAAAGACATGCGTCTCAAAAGAGGCCGCTCCTGGACAGCCAATAGTGAAGATTTAATCAAGCAGATATCTGACCTTGAGAAGAATTGACGTATACACCAGTAGACATGCATGGCATTTCTAAAGTTGTCATCACACTGGGGAGGTACTGCAGGGATCAGATTCCTGAGGCTGTACTAGCATGGGCAGTAAAGCAACAGCCACATCTGCAGTAATTGTATCAGACTCCATAAACTTGCTTCAGAAACTAGCAATATGCGCTCTGAATGGGTAGAAAGCATTCAAAAAAATCGCACTTAACCTCACTCACTTGGATCTAAACACCTGGTTATGCTGGCATAAAAAGGTAATGAGCGAGCGAACCAACTGGCAAGTATTGCATCAATTCAATGGGAAGATGCATGGACAGAGCAAATATCAACACTGTACGGACTGGCTAGTGGACAATGATGACTCTCTTAAACTAACAAGATTGCACAAACATGGGGAGCATGGTACACATCTATGTAAAGCAGATCTATGCCGCCTTTCGAGGCCCCAATGCCATGTAGTGGAGTTTTCACAAGCTGTTTCTTTTTCCTCCGTACAAGGTTACAACCTGGTCCCCCCCTCGGAGGGAGTAACCTCTGTGTGGGAACAATTAGTAGAAGTACCGTGGAGGGGCTGCTGCATAGGAGGACTGAGCACGCATGGGAATTGTGATAACATAACATAACAGGGGGTGACTATGAACTAGTATACAGGAATTCACTGACACCAAATGACTAGGGAGCTCCATGAGGGGTTAAGGAAAAGGACACACATAGCAACAACTAAATTTTGTGGTTAAAGCCTTAAATGATGAGTCATCATCAGCCTGTTTTGCCATTATTTGTTGCACAGGACATAGGGCTCAGAGTCTATTCCTCCATTCTGTTCTCTACTCTGCAATCCCTTTGAAATAATGGGTGGCAATCAGTCCAGCACCTTTGGCCTCTCTCATCAACGTTTGTTTTAAGGTTTCTTTTGGATGTCCTTGCTTCCTCAATCCCTTTATTTCTTATTTTAGTGCTTTTTTAGTGATTCTCTGTTCATTTCCTCTAAGGACACATCCAATACAGCGCAATCTTCTCCGTCTTGTCTCATAACTGTTGTTACCAGTGGCTGCCCAGACATTTCTTTTATTGAAGAGTACTCGCTGATAAAGAATTCAGTCAAAAAGTTCCAATGTTTCTGTGCGTGTCTTTTTCCTTTGTTCCTTACAAGACTGTAGGCGAGCCATGGTAGAGTAGGGCCATACCTGCCAACTCGAAGGTCTAGGATTCAAAGCCTCACTGAAGTAGATTTCCCCCACAAAACTTACCTAGTTCAACCCAGACCAAAATGAATATCAGGTGATGTCATCAGAAGTAAAGGCACTAGTGTGATGTTGACAGTGGTTTTGCAGTTTTATGAGGGATGAAACCTTTGAACAGCAGCTTACATGGGGGAAAATGGACTGGCAGTTGAAGTCTTACTGAACTGCACATTAAAGCCCTGGTTAAAAGAAATGTATGCAGCTTTTTTAAACAAAAGAGGTGGAATCAAGGAAGGAAGGCTAATAGGGTGAAAATATTAGGCCAAAGAGGCAGGTAAAGACAGAGAAAGGACAGCAAATAATATAACAAATACCAACTTCATTAATTATAAGTGATAAAGAACTGGTGACTCACGAATGACATACATTTTCTACAGCAAACAACCTCCTCTCTGGTGTGCACCTTACTGAATGAAGAGAAACACAGAATCATATTCTACAGTATACACCCATATACAACTCATGTTAGCGATATAAAGACAAAAATTATATGGCAACCAACCCTCTCTGTGAAGCACAACTTACTGTGTGAAAATAGCTACAGAAACATTCTACAGCAACCAGCCCGCCCTATCAAGCACAATTCACAGTGTGAACAGAGCTACAAAAAACAACAACTCTCTCTCCAACTGGTTCACAACTCACTGTGTGAAGAGAGAGACCATCAGCTTGATACACTGGTAGGCTCTCTTCTGGTAGTGGTTCTTGGATCTCTGGATGGTGTCAAACAGGCCATCTCTGTCGTCAGGGATACCCTTGAGAGCATTGTGGATGCGGTGTGTCTGCCAGGAATCCTCTAACAAAAGCATCTGTAGCAGCAGGTCCATGTAGGGCCTCAGTTCATACGTGTAAGAGTAGGCCACCTGCAGAAAAAACATGGATGAGATATACATTTCTATTTACAATAATAATTCTTCTTAGAAAGGACATCATCATCAGCTGGCAAAAGAGGAGATGACTAGATGTAACAGAGCCAACCAACTTATTGAGCAAATGACACCAAAACTAGGAAACAAACATCTATCAGTAGAAACCAAAAGAGCACTCTATCGCACAATCTTCTTGTCAACCCTGTGCTACCAGTGCCCAGACCCGGTCAATGACAGAAAAAGTGAAAAGAAAATTACAAGTGACATGAGATTCCTACAAGAAAACATAAGATCATGAATGAAGAAATCCGAAGAATAAGGGTAGCGGCAGATCTGGATTTCATTAGAAGGCACGAATGGGCACATTCCCGTAAAATTATTCTTTACCTCGACACCGCAAGGTACCAGAAGCCTGAGATGAAATGAGTCCAGGTAATCAGGTAATAGCAGTTTCAACATCACAACAAACAGGTCACCCATCAGTTGCCAGCAAAAACCACACACAATGCCCGCCACAGCCTCTTGTGAAAAACAATGGAGAAACAGACTGCACACTCTGCTCAGCCAAATAGTCTTCATAAATATTACATGCATAAGGCAGCCGTCAGAACTGCCGACAAGGTCCAACACTAGGAATGCAGTTCATTGTCGATGGAAACAGCAGTTACAACAGATCAGCAGTTGGACGCGCAGTTAATTGCTTATAGTCCACATGATGTAATGTTGGTAAGCATGCCTGTCCCGTTTTCTGTCTCATGATGTTGGTAATCATGCCTGTCCTGTTTTCCATCTCATGATGTTGGTAAGCATGCCTGTCCCGTTTTCTGTCTCATGATGTTGGTAATCATGCCTGTCCCGTTTTCTGTCTCATGATGTTGGTAATCATGCCTGTCCTGTTTTCCATCTCATGATGTTGGTAATCATGCCTGTCCCGTTTTCTGTCTCATGATGTTGGTAATCATGCCTGTCCCGTTTTCTGTCTCATGATGTTGGTAATCATGCCTGTCCCGTTTTCTGTCTCATGATGTTGGTAATCATGCCTGTCCCGTTTTCCATCTCATGATGTTGGTAAGCATGCCTGTCCCGTTTTCTGTCTCATGATGTTGGTAATCATGCCTTTCCTGTTTTCTGTCTCATGATGTTGGTAATCATGCCTGTCCCGTTTTCCATCTAATGATGTTGGTAATCATGCCTGTCCCGTTTTCCATCTAATGATGTTGGTAATCATGCCTGTCCCGTTTTCTGTCTCATAATGTTGGTAAGCATGCCTGTCCCGTTTTCTGTCTCATGATGTTGGTAATCATGCCCTGTCCCGTTTTCTGTCTCATGATGTTGGTAATCATGCCTGTCCCGTTTTCTGTCTCATGATGTTGGTAATCATGCCTGTCCCGTTTTCTGTCTCATGATGTTGGTAATCATGCCCTGTCCCGTTTTCTGTCTCATGATGTTGGTAATCATGCCTGTCCCGTTTTCTGTCTCATGATGTTGGTAATCATGCCTGTCCCGTTTTCTGTCTCATGATGTTGGTAATCATGCCTGTCCCGTTTTCTGTCTCATGATGTTGGTAATCATGCCTGTCCCGTTTTCTGTCTCATGATGTTGGTAATTATGCCTGTCCCGTTTTCTGTCTCATGATGTTGGTAATTATGCCTGTCCCGTTTTCTGTCTCATGATGTTGGTAATTATGCCTGTCCCGTTTTCTGTCTCATGATGTTGGTAATTATGCCTGTCCTGTTTTCTGTCTCATGATGTTGGTAATCATGCCTGTCCCGTTTTCTGTCTCAAGTGCTTGCATTCCTTTCTTCATGCTGTGATGCCAAACAGTTCAGAATCTTCTCTCGTAGACTCCATCTGCTTCTCATTCTCTCCAACTTTCCCAATGTCATAATGCACTCCAGTTCTCCCATTTTGACACAGTGACCAAAGATTGTAAGCTGTCTCTTCCGTGGTGGATGATCAATCATAACATTACAAGGACCCATGTGGACATACAATCTGGGATATGCAGGAGTGTGAGGAGATGAAAGAGTGGATTTTCTGGCTACAAAATTGAAAGCTACAGCAACACTCATACTGGACAAACTGTACATTCTGAAAACCATTAATGAATGAACGAGGATAAAAGAAATGAGATTAGATCAAATAACATGTGCAAGAAAGTGTGAAAGAAGAATTAGGTGTGGATTCAATAAGGAGGGACATATGAAATGATGAGAATGATGTGTGTATAAGCAGTAAGTACTATGGGAACATAGCTGGAAAGAGAGCAAGAGGAAGGCAAACAGATAAATACCTGGATGGCATGGCCATATGGATGAGGCAAGACAAAACACTGACCTGATCCCTGATTCAGGTGATCATGTGAGATGGCGAAACAAGAAAGCCTGTGCTTACCGGCACGGCACAAGATGATGATTCTGCACAGACACCAGCTATTGACTGTTTGCAGTTTATTAGCAACTGCCTTTTTTAAGCTTCATGTTTCTGTTCCGAACAACTGTACATGTTTAAATATCAAAATTAACTCCAGGTTTAGCACTGATTTTTGTGTTGCCTGTTTGACTTCCAGATGTCACAGTGATAAGAAAACTTCTCTTGCCTCTTTTATTTTATGGGCTTCCTGTCAATTTCCTGGTACCCAGTGTGTGTGTGTATATATTAACCATAAACGCATACAAATATATGTTGTTTTTTTAAACGCACCTACACATACAAATATATGTCAGATGCAAAAACTGAGCCAATGAGATTTAAATGACAAAGCCTGAGCTCTCACACGCACACAGAGAGAGAGAGGGAGGAGAGAGAGAGGGAGGAAAGAAGGGAGGAAGAGAGAGGGAGGGGGAGAGAGAGAGGGAGAGAGAGAGAGAGAGAGAGAGAGAGAGAGAGAGAGAGAGAGAGAGAGAGAGAGAGAGAGAGAGAGAGAGAGAGAGAGAGAGAGAGAGAGAGAGAGAGAGAGAGAGAGAGAGAGAGAGAGAGAGAGCACAGTTGCTTTAACTCGTAGGCTTCACAGGCCTGACGATTCAAATAATGACACATCCAATTTCAATCAGGTGCCGTCTCCACCATGCCGGCTGGCTGCAATAGATCTCCAGCATGCTCTGTCTCTCGTCTTGGTAGTACACTCTCTCAGACTGCTGTTTGTTAACCTCTCAATGTTTTCCTCCATCTTGCATTGTTGACAGCCCCTTGCTCTCTTGCCTTCAATTTTTTTCCTCCAGTATGACTTTTAATGTGGCTGAAAGATTTCAATTATTATTTACATTTTCTCCCCCAGTAACTCTCTTTTCATGCGCAGTCATTAGAAAACCTGTTTCTGGACTCGTTTTTGTTTCCATGAAATACTACCTATTCTTCTCTATGCCCACACTTCCAGAGAGACTTTTGATTTTCTAGTTGCCTGTATACTGTCCAATATAAACAAGGCATATTTCACTATTACTTGCCTGCCACAGCAATTCACTCAGCACCACTGAAGAAAAGTGGGGATTCTCCCAGGAACAGTACTGCAGGAAGAAAACAAACAAAAATTACACAAATGAATAAGATTACCTATTCACTCTGTATGACCAAACTACTAATTATTCATATATTCTTTGTCTTCGAGTTCTCCGGCGGAAAGTTCTGGTTGTTCACCCACTTCTGGACCTTGGTCTTGTTCCAAAACTTGAGTTTTACAGATCTGCTTATTTGTATGCAGTTGGTTTCTCGTCTCAGGCAGATGTCCTCCGATTTCAAAGGGAACAACCCTAATTATGTCACGTTTTTACAACATGCTGAAGGGGGGCAGAAAGAGTGCCCCCCCCCCCTTTCATCTAAAGTGGGGCTTCAGAACTCACACAGGAAAATCATATATTCAAAACCAGCCTACTGCTGTCCTTCTCAAGAGTGGCCCAAATGTTTAATCTTTGGGCTTATGCAATAAATCCCTGTTGCAGGAGGTTTAAAAAAGAATTATCGCATGCTTTATATAAAGCCAATATCAACACATGGTTGTGAATCCCAGACAATTAATAAACAAGCCAAACAGATGTTTTAAAAGAGGTTAGGGTCTGAAGACAACTTATGACAAACATCAGAAACAGTCAAATATTTCTGGCCATCTTAAGATAAAGGGGACTGCAGCATGTGCCCTGGTATGCTACATTAAAACTATATATGTCCCTATGTGGGATGCAATTTCTCGTTATCTGAAGCCCCCCCCCCCCCCCCCCCCCCCAATAACAGGGTGATCCTCAGCCAAATGGTGGCACTTTGTGTCTCCAGGTGTTTATTGCTCGGTGTGATGTCCTGGTGGGGTAAAATGTCAGTCAGTCAGTCAAGTGTTGCAAACGTGTGGGAAAGACAAAAAAATAGATAGAGGAAAGCAGCGCTAGAAAATTCCTTAAAGCCTTTTATCATGCCATGGTGGGTGTCAGCACATGAACTGATACATGCTGTTGGAAATCACAGGTTGTGGAGAGACATGATTGCCCATGCTGATCAGCAAGGCTAGAGATGATGATCTCTAGGCTAAACATGACATAGAACTTGGAGACAAAGTATCAAGGCAAGTGGAGCTCTTCAATGCTTGCTGATTCCTGCTGGACTGTGACTAAAGACACCTCATCGACTGACTACAAGAGGCAAGCAAAGAATGCTCGAACAGCGCCTGAATAATGATTGAAAAGTTCAAATGTTTCTTTTTAAAACACTTTATGTGAACTTTAAATATTTGTTATTTATTGTTTCTATCATTTTATGTTGAAATATCTATTAACTGAGCATGCAACAACAATTTTTTTAAAGCTAAAATAGAAAGACTAACTGTTCACTCCAGGGATTTAAAAGAGCAAACATTATTTGTATTAGGTGCACTGTAAATTCGACATTGAAAAAAAAAGCCAGTTGGTAAATTTCATTATATTTGAAATCAACAAGTCAAAATCAATCAGAAATGATGTATTTACATTCTGGCAACATTTTTTTTTTAAATTTGCTGACCAGTGTAATCTGTCGACTAGCTAACTAACTAACCGGGTCAGACAGAGTTAAAGTAACAACTGCCTGATACAGACAAACTTGGATAATAAATGTAACAATGTAGACTGGTTCAATACAGCAATGGAATCACTTTCAAAAGCTCAAGCGTTCAGATTTGGACAATAAATATAACAATGTGGACTGGGTTAAAAAACAGCAACAGAAACATCGTGTGCTTACCTTCAAAAGCTTTGTAGTTTCATCTACTGTGTTTGCTTCCTCAATTATCTTCTTGACGTAGACACTACGGCCATATAAAATCTCTGCAACCGGGTGCTGTATCGGCATCAGAGGCTTCCCACATATGGTGTCTCCGTGAGGGTTTGGTAGAGGCAGTTGTCCCTATAAGAAATAATGAGCAGTCTTTATTATTTAATAACCACAAGCAAAAGCATAAATATGAGAGCCGCCGTTGTGTAGCATTCAATGGATTGGTTGCATTCCAAAGGATTTCCTATACGGCGAACTGGAAACAGGGAAAAGACAGGCAGGAAGGCTAAGGTTACACTAAAAGGACCCAAATAAATGTGATTTGAAAGATAACACTTAGGAGGGATCAGCTACAGACCAACTCCTCTGGAAGCAGACAGGGAAATGCGGACAGTCACACTTTGAAAGAGGCCAAAAGCAGTAAGCTTTAGACGGAGAAATCTGACAGAAAAACTAGCGGCACGGCTCATGGTCCCTAGGGACTGATGGCTGCCTGTGAACTTTTCTTTCTAGTTAGTACTCATTCATTGTCCAGTTGTGCCATTATGTATCACACAGGGCATGCATTCCAGTCTCCATTGAGCTAACAGTATACAGTACTTGGAGAGCTGCCATAGAGCAGCGGCTGGAGGCAAGCCTACTGATCTGAAGGTTGTGCGTTCTGGCTCTGACAGTGCCTGGCTTTTGTCAAAATTGACCTTGGCTCCCAGGTTGACACAGCCCAGGTAAAGTCCTGGCAAGTAAAGGTGGCTGGCGTGATGTTGACCACACCACCCAATGAGTGTTGAATGGTCTATAAAATAAACGTCTAGCCCTATATAACCAATCCATCTAAAGGCACAGAAACGGGTCCTTTACTTTACTTTACATACAGTTAAAAGTTAGTTGTGTATTCTTTACGGGGCGTTGCAGAAACAACCCCAGCAATTGTTTTTGGCTGTTGTGGTTTCTCTAGTCACATTTTATATTCAGTAGTTTGCCACTGCTTTCTGAATGGCCAGCTCTCTGTACCACTGTAGAAACCAACGCAAAACAAACCATCCACAGCTGGGATCGGACCGGGCACACAGGCATTACAAAGCATGTTCACAACACCTAAGCCACAGATGCTGACTTGTATATAGTACTCGGCTTGAACTGCCAAAGTATAAGCCATTATCTGCATACATTTGATTCAATGGTTGTATATACTGGCTGTTGTATACTCTGGCCTTAGAACCTTAGAAGAAATACAGGAGTTTTAAGGAATGACAGAATATGAAATCACAAAATCAAAATAAATGCTAGGAATAAAGCCAGTCTTACAAGTCATCAAAGAACAACAAATGAAGTGGTCTGAACACCTAACAAGAATGCACTGGTACTATCCGCTACAGCGAGCCACACTAAAACGTTACAACGGGTATAGAGCGAGTGGAAGACCTCGGAAAATATGGAGTGATGGCATTAAGAACAGCCTTACAAAAATTTACATCAATCTTAAAAGTGCTCTTGACAGAGCTCATCAACGAAGGTTACATCTCCCCCCCAACACTTTGCTGAAGTATAAGGTGGAAGAGAAGAAGAAGGAGAATAAGTATATACATATACCATGTTATTATAATTATACTACTATCTACAGCACTCTATGCTTTAATTAGTCCTGATATTAAATTATAGATGAATTTTGTATAGAGAATTAATTAATCTCTTGTGTCTAATAAACTAGATGATAAATAGTTTTTTTTTAAACCTTTAAATTGCATTAACTATTGAACTCGGTTCAAATAAAAGCTTATTTATAGAATGCATTTTATACACATACATACGTATATACTTTTTTTCTTTTAAATTGTGTGATCTTTTCATTAATTTGTGTCTTCCTCGGTATTACGTCTCTCTTCTAATGATATGAGTGGCTTCCTCTGTATGATGAGTCTCTCTTCTAATGATATGAGTGGCTTCCTCTGTATGATGAGTCTCTCACTTAATGATATGAGTGGCTTCCTCTGTATGATGAGTCTCTCACTTAATGATATGAGTGGCTTCCTCTGTATGATGAGTCTCTCTTCTAATGATATGAGTGGCTTCCTCTGTATGATGAGTCTCTCTTCTAATGATATGAGTGGCTTCCTCTGTATGATGAGTCTCTCACTTAATGATATGAGTGGCTTCCTCTGTATGATGAGTCTCTCTTCTAATGATATGAGTGGCTTCCTCCGTATGATGAGTCTCTCTTCTAATGATATGAGTGGCTTCCTCTGTATGATGAGTCTCTCACTTAATGATATGAGTGGCTTCCTCTGTATGATGAGTCTCTCTTCTAATGATATGAGTGGCTTCCTCTGTATGATGAGTCTCTCTTCTAATGATATGAGTGGCTTCCTCTGTATGATGAGTCTCTCACTTAATGATATGAGTGGCTTCCTCTGTATGATGAGTCTCTCACTTAATGATATGAGTGGCTTCCTCTGTATGATGAGTCTCTCACTTAATGATATGAGTGGCTTCCTCTGTATGATGAGTCTCTCTTCTAATGATATGAGTGGCTTCCTCTGTATGATGAGTCTCTCTTCTAATGATATGAGTGGCTTTCTCTGTATGATGAGTCTCTCACTTAATGATATGAGTGGCTTCCTCTGTATGATGAGTCTCTCTTCTAATGATATGAGTGGCTTCCTCTGTATGATGAGTCTCTCTTCTAATGATATGAGTGGCTTCCTCTGTATGATGAGTCTCTCACTTAATGAAAAGAGTGGTCTTCTCTTTGTGATGTCTCTTTCTCAATGAGAGGAGTGGCCTTCTCTGTATTATGAGTCTTTTTCTCAATGATAGGTGTGGCTTTTTCCGTGTGATGAGTCTCTTTCTCAATAACAGTAGTGGCTTTCTCTGTGTGATGAGTGTCTTTCTCAATAATAGGAGTAGCTTTCTATGTGATGTCTCTTTCTCATCGACATGAGTGGCTTTCTCTGTGTGATGTCTCTTTCTCATTGATATGAGCCGCTTTCTCTGTGTGATAAGTCTCTTTCTCATCGCGATTAGTGGCTTTCTCTGTGTGATGTCTCTTTCTCAATGAGATGAGTGGCTTCTCTGTGTAATAATAAGTCTGTCTAAAAAAGATAGGTGTCTTCCCTGATGTGATAAGTATCTTTCTCGATGATATCAGTGGCTTTACTGTGTGATAAGTCTGTTTCTCATTGAGATAAGTGGCTTTCTCTGTGTGATAAGTCTCTTTCTCAATAAGATGAGTGGCTTCCTATGTGTGATAAGTCTGACTCAAAGAGATGGGTATCTTACATGATGTGACGAATCTCTTTCTCCAAGATATAAGTGGCTTTCTTTGAGTGGTAAGTCTCTTTTTCCATGATATGAATGACTTTCTGTGTGCAAAGTCCCTTCAACCATAGAAGAGTGGTTTTCTCTGTGTGCAAGTAATTTCTCAATCTATATGAGTAGCTTGTGTGATAAGGTGTCTCAAAGAGATGGGTGTCTTCCATGATGTGATGAATGTTTCTCAATGCAATATCTTCCTCAATGTGACAAGTGTGCCCAGGTGCCATGAGTATCTTTCATCTATGACAAGAATCTTTTTTGATGTGCTATTTTTTGTGTGTGATGAGTATATTCCTTGCTGTTATTAGTATTTTCCTTTCTATAATCGTACTGATCAGAAGGATATCTTCTCTGGCGTAGCACTTATGTCTCATTGTAGGAGTATCTTGCATCTTCTCAGCATAAAACTGTTCTTTTTAAATAAGCTTTTATTAGGTTTTGTTTTGTTTGTTTGTTTAAAAATAGTTTCTTTGTCTGCAAATTCTATGTGTACAAAGCTATACCTAAAAACATATTACTGTCTAAAGATATGAACATGTACTTACAGCAATGGATGACTGACATCTCTGAGACACATCACAGCATCTGATCAACTGGGATACTACTGAATACAACTTGCTCAGGTCTGCATACTGATACTTGATAGGCGGTCCTGTGCCTTCATCTAGAGCCACCAACATGAACTGAGCGGGAACTCGAAGCTTCAGAAGTTGAAGTTTCTGTTGATGAAAGTGATGTACGTATTAACAGAATGAAAATACCAGAATGATTTACCAATTTCATTAAAAAAAATTGTTAATGCATCACTATAATTCTCATAGAGGAGAAGAAGAAGCAGAATTGGAGCTTGTTTTGAAATCGGAGTGCATCTGCCTGAGAGGCAAGGAACCATCAGTCTGCATAAAATGAGTCAGGTCTGTAAAATGGATGCACACAAAACAATCAGGTTCTGGAACAGGACTGCAGTCCAAAAGTGGATGAACAACCAGAACTTTCCGCCAGAGTTTACAGCTGGTAAATGCGAGGAAGCAGAAGAAATGTGGGGTCTTCATCTGTTTTTTCACAAATCTAGGGGGTTGAAACCTATGACCACTGAGCAGATAGGCAGCTCCCCAATCACTAAAAAAAAAAAAAAATGGATATTTAGAATTATTATTTTGCGCATAGGTGATTTTTTTTTTTTTTTGTTTAAACATACCATGGAAGTAATCAATCACTAAATACAAGTAATGAAGAGAAAACTGCTTTCACTCTTTTGACCAAGAAAACCATGGTTTTGCAGACACAGCCACACAGGGCAAAGTGATGTCAGCATAAGTTTATTATGATGTCACAATGACATTTTATGACATCACTACTGTTTTCACCCTAAATTGGCTGGATCTGCAGCACTGGGTGGTGAATTGATACATAACAAGGCAGATGTGGTCAAGGCCCTTTGAGCACAAGCAAAGGAATCAGTAGAGAAAGAAGATTATTATGGCCTGGAGAGAATGAAACACCTGGGTGTAACCAGAGGGTCTGGCCGGCTGACTGAACTCAAGAGAAAAGGCAAGATGGAAATTTAACCAGATTGTGACCGGTACCATCAGTATTGGAACTGCACTGGCTGCTGAAGATGAGGACGGAGCATGCATGGGAATGCCCCGAGTGCTGTGATGTCAATTCTTTGACTGAACTCAACTCAACTCTAAATAATATTTAAAAATACTTTGGAAATGGGCTGGGGGGGGGGGGGGGGTGTGAGAGAATGTGATCATATACCCCACTGCTGCTTACTATGCAGTTGCAACCAGTACCAAAGTTGTTAAATGTAAGTGAACTGGCTCCTGGCCTAAGTGACAATACGTCAAATGAGGTTACCAAACCTTTCAAACTTGTTCTTCATTTGCTTTCAAAGCATACAGATCCTTTGATAAACAACTGAAATTATTCTGCAAAGATTACATCACCAGAAGTACAGTCAGTGAAGTTAAAGTGACATGGACTCGTGACAAGCTGTGGCTTTAGCTTCTTATTAAGCTACACTTTGAATAGCTAAAATGAAAAAGAAGCTGTTTCCCTTTGGTGAGGAATCAGAAAAGCCTCCCATCTTAGATGCTGTAGGAGAAACTGTAAGTCCTCAGGGCAACTAAATAACTGGAACCTCTACCGCTTTCAGACACAACCATTCAGAAGAGAAATACTGATATAACCACCGATATTGAAAACAAAGTTGTAGACTGGATTTCAAAAGTCAAGATCTTTCGCTTTCCAACTGGATGAACTTCTTTATTGCCTTGACTTATCTGGACAGACCACTATTTTGACTTTCTATTTGTGTGAAAATACTTTCTCAGCCATGTCAGTTATAAAACTAAAGGGCCAAATCAAATGCATGTCACTGTGGTGCTTCATCTAAAACAACATCCCAGCCATGCAAATAAGCCTTTTCTAGCCTTGAAGCAGCAGCAAATATCAGTTTGGCTGAAAATTAATTTTGTGTCATCAGACTTGACAAATAAACTGCTATCTAAAATAGTTTTTTCTTTCTGTTTTTTAGTTACCTGTCAGATTGTCCACGAAACAACTTTCGCTGTTCTACGGGTGCCCGATGCAATAAGACTGAATGAATGACACTGATCTAGAAGATTCAAAACAAACCAACTAAACTTTACCGCAGATTGTTTACATATGATTCCCTCGAAGTCGGAGTGCATCCGCCTGAGAGGCAAGGAATAAACAATCTGCATACAAATAAGTCAGATCTGTAAAACGGATATGCATACAACACCATGGTTCTGGAATAAGACTTCCAGAGATGAACGAACAACCAGAACTTTCCACCAGAGTTTACAGCCGGTGAACGTGAATAAAGAAGAAGACATACATATGAAACGACTGCTAACAGATATTCTGGGTGACCGAGGGAGGGTGAAGGAGAAAAGACGACAGACAGACAATCAGTGATTACATATACTATGAAGTGATCCACTCAAAGACAGCTCTCATTACAATTCCCATGCCTCCGCCAAATCCTACCACATACGAAACATACAAAAAGCACACATCTGTGGTAGTATCTATTTAACTTCATTATCTGCCTCACATACTTACAATTTTCATGTTGAGCTCTGGGTTGTTGGGGTTCATGTTCAGATACAGGTGGAAGAGGTGGAAATACTGCTGCAGGTGTCGGCCATGTTCAGAGATATCCTTCTTCAACAGTGATAAAGCTGCCACTAACAGGTGGTCACTCAAGGTAGCGTTGGGGTCATACTGCGTGCTGGCTGTCAACATAGAAGACATCAGGTGCTAAATACTGACAGAATGACACCATTTGATGACACATTAAATAAAGCTCTTGTCTACCAGTGGTCTGAGTTCATTCTGCAGAACTGACAGGATTCGTTTCAGACTAGAATGACTGGGATTGACTTTTGCTTTGTGACAACCTCCTTATGTAATGTTAACAATACTGAATAATACTTTATGCCAAGCTCCTTGTGTAAAGAAACCAATATTTAATACCTTTTGACAACCTGATCTTCAAACTTTAACAATATTTTATCAAACTCTATGCCAACCTTATCATGTTAATATTTAATCACACTTTATGACAAGCTCATAATGTAAACAATATTTAATACTTTTCGACAACCTTATCGTATGTTAACAATATAAAATACATTTTGGACATCTTAATGTTATAACGTTAACATAATTGTTTAATCACACACTATGAAAAATTTTCAAACCTTCCCAAATGCTACCCCCGGGGAAAAATCCCAACCTTTTAAACCCATTTTGAAAATTGCGAAATTTTTTTACCCTTTAACCAAATTTTTTAAAAATTTTTTTACCCTAAAAATAATTTTTATCAAATAAAATTTTTAAAACCCAAAAAAAAAAAATCACCTTTAAATTTATTTGCATTTTTCAAAAAAGTTCTTTTTAAAAGCGGGGTTTTTTTTTTTTTCCCTTTCTTTTTAATAGGGGAAAGGGGGGGGGCCTTGGGGCAAATTCTTTTTAATACTTAAAACCAAAAAAAACCAATACATTTCCCAAAATTTTTTAAATTAACAAACCCCTTTTTCCGGGTTTGGTTTCTTTCCAAAGGCTTTTCAAGGTTTTTTTCTGTTTCCTTTTCTTCCCCTTTTTAAAAATTTTCCCCTAAAAACCCAAAACCCTCTAAAATTTTCTTTTTAAGGGTAAAAACCCCCCAAAAAATTTTTTTCCCCAAAAACAGCCCGGGATTCCCCTAAACACAACCGTTTTACACAAACAAATTAAAAACCCATCCTCCTCCAACAAACAACCCCCAAAAACCATCCTCAAAAAAATAAAAAAACGCTCAACACCCAAAATAAAACCCAATAACGAAAAAAACCTTTTTTTTAAGAAAAAAAACCCAAGCCCCAAACAAAACAAAACCCCAATTTAAATTTAAAAAACAAAGTTCCCCCCCACCATTCCGAAATATTACTTTATGTCATTTTTCCTTTTTTGTTTCCTAACCCCCCAAAAAAACTTCCAAACCCAAAAAATACCAAGGGGGCCCTGAAAATTAAAAAAGCCCCAAACCCCCAAAAATAAATTTTAAAAAAAAACCCCCAAAAAGGCCCAAATTTTTTAAACCCGACAAAAACAAAAAAACAAACCCTCACCATAAAATTTTAATAAAAACCAAAATTTTTGAAAAAACAATTGCCAAAAAAATAAAAAATTTACCCCCTTTAACCACTAACCTCCCAGAATACCCCAATCAGCAAGGCATCCTGCTGATTGCACATACAGTTTCACACAAACAAATTGCAAAACCGCATCCTCCTCCCAAGCAAACACACACACAAAAACTGCATCCTCAACACCCAATAAAAACGCACAACACCCAAAATAGAAGCACACAAAACTGAAAACTGCACAGCACAAAACTGCACAGCACAAAACTGCACAGCAAATTAAATGCAAAATTACAAAACTATCCACCCCATCCATCTCCTGAAATATTGGACTGTCCCGTGACCTGTGATTTTTCCTTGTTTGTTGTCGGCTATTCAGAAAGTACTGGCCCACCACCTAGAAAAATACTCAAGGCCAGTGATGTAACAAGCAAACACAGAGAGAAAGAGAACTGAAGAAAAAAAACACAGGCAAAGTTTCATACCTGACAGAGGCAGTGGAGGACAGGGCCCATCAACCAGGGTAAGACTAGTAAGTATAACAAAAATCTTGACAAAAGTTGCTCGGACCTGGGGATACACAGAAAATGATGCACTTTACACACAACACTCAAAGTTCAATGTGTTCAGTGCTGAAGAGCTAACAATGATGATAACAGCACTAGGGACACTGCCAAAAGAGCTCTGTCCTCATTTCCAGCACCCAGTTCCAATTTTGATAATACTAGTATCAGACTGATTATATGTCCATCCTGCCTCTGCTCTGAGTGTAGAGTGGTGTAGAGTGCTGACCGGATCCTATGGTCACTAACACACATTATGGTCAGCAGGACAGGTGCCCAAGGCGTATGGACTCCTTCAGAACACTGCCTCTTCCCCAGCAAGCTGGCAATACTAGGTTGACCATCTACTTCCTGCAACTAAAGATTTTATCGCATTGATTTTGCACTTAACTCTTTCAGTCCCAACCAACGTATGGCTAGGTCTTGTGTGAATCCCACCCAAAATGTAACATGCTTTTGTGTATTTTTACATTTGACCAGAGCATACTTTAAAAATCTGGCTCTCATAGTTCTTACTTTCTCTGAAAGGATCATACTCACTGTCTGTGCTATTGGTTATTCACACAAATGGGATTTTCTCACAAATTTGTTTGGTACTCAGTGAGTTAATAATAAGAATTACAGAGCTCATGCTCTGTGCTTGATTGAATCTACAGCAGATTACACTTCAAGTAAACTGACAAACAGCTTCTTACACTCAAAGTGACAAACAGCTTCTTACACTCAAAGTGACAAACAGCTTCTGAGTACAATCTGATTCAACTAACTGAGGACAAGAGGCCCTAATATCAAATGCATTCATTTGCTGCAGGACCTGCCTCATCTTACAGATGCAGAAACTGTGACTGAAACTGTCAGACTAGTCGCTGGTGGCACTGTTAGCCTGCCTAGCGACACAACTCTTATAGTGCTGCAGGACCTGCCTCATCTTACAGATGCAGAAACTGTGACTGAAACTGTCAGACTAGTCGCTGGTGGCACTGTTAGCCTGCCTAGCGACACAACTCTTATAGTGCTGCAGGACCTGCCTCATCTTACAGATGCAGAAACTGTGACTGAAACTGTCAGACTAGTCGCTGGTGGCACTGTTAGCCTGCCTAGCGACACAACTCTTATAGTGCTGCAGGACCTGCCTCATCTTACAGATGCAGAAACTAGTGACTGAAACTGTCAGACTAGACGCTGGTGGTGGCACTGTGAGTAGCCTGCCTAGCGACACAACATCTTTATAGTGGCTGCAGGACCTGCCTCATCTTACAGATGCAGAAACTGTGACTGAAACTGTCAGACTAGTCGCTGGTGGCACTGTTAGCCTGCCTAGCGACACAACTCTTATAGTGCTGCAGGACTCAACAGAAGCCCACTTACTAAACATTACCTACCTAGTTCTTGTAGTCCGGACTTTACATTATCTGGTAAGTTTTTAAAAAACGCAGTCATAATGTAAACTATGCAAATTTATATTGTCTATAGCCCATGGTGGGAATCACTGTGGTGGGGCGGCTAGATGCTAGCCATGCATCCGAAGATCAGAAGGACCTTGGCTCCCAAGTCGACCCAGCCTTGAGTGGCCCGGGAAGTAAAGGTGGCCTATGTTATGCTGACCCCATCACCCATCTTTTGCCGATTGGTCTATAAAATATAGGTCTAGCCCTATATGCCTAAAGGGGTGGAAAAGGGTATTTACTTTTTACTTTTATACCCACAGTTCCCAACTAGATAAGGCCTGTGGACCCAGGGCCTGAGTTTTGTGTGAACATCTGTTTTACTGGCTTGCGTGTATGCAGCTGGTTGTTCCTTGCTGCTCGAGTAAGAGCACTGACTCGAAGGAACCCCCCAGTCGGTTGACTCCTATGACATGCTTGTTTGCGAGGCAGTGAATCTATTTTTGTTTTCCCACCACAGTGAGGCCCCAGAAGAGATAATTTAAGCGAGAAGAATTGCTGGAGACAAACTATTCACAACACAAAATCGCCATATCTGAGATTGCCTTAAGAGGTCTTCTTGTTTTAGAATCACAACAACAAACATTTTTATTATAGTCCAAGGACCATTAATTGAGAACCACTGGTCTACACCTTTTTGCAGAAGAAATAAAAACAGTTTCTGGGACTACTACAGTTTTTCAACCTAAAATGGGTGCCAAGAAATGCTCCAGGAAGTAAAGGCGGTCAGAATAGTAATAACCACATCTTCCATTGAGTTGTAATTAGTCTATAAAGATCCCAGCACACTGTATCCAGGGAGAAGCTGTGGCTACAAGGTCTGTTTGAGATCCCCAAGGTCATTTCAAATCTGTAAATAATGGGATTAAAAAAAAAAAAATTTAATACAAACTTGACTCCCAGGTCGACGCAGCCTCAAGTGGGTCCTAGCTAAAGTCATGGGAAGCAAAGTAACATAACATAGGAATGAAAGACAGGGAGCGACTTTACCTCAGAGGAGGGACACTCCAGCAAATATTCCGTAAGTATATTTGGGTTTTTGAATATGACATTCAAAGCAAACCAAGAACGGACATTCTTGCTGGTTCGCAGGTGAATATGGAGGGCATCTGACCAGTCTGCAGCAGGCCCCCTGTATCACAAATATCACACATCAAATCGGTTGTATGGAAACAAAAATACAATACTGATATAAACATTTTAGTCTAAAAAAAATAATATACCAACATAAACACTTTACATTTTAAAATCCCCCCCCCCCCCCCCCCAAATATACTGAAATAGACACCTGAAAGTCTCAAAGGGGCCTCAATGGCAAAGTGGTACAGTCTATTCTAAAAATCATGCTGAAACTTCAACAAACATAAAAAACTCCTGAATGAATCAGCACACATTTTTTAACATTGTCTTAGATTTTCCATATCCTTAAGATTTCATAATTAACAACTGCACAGGTGTCTGCTGTTTTCTTACAGTGGCAAATTTCTGTGATCTTTGTCAGACTAATAACTTGTGCACTCAAAAGCAACAACATAAATTAAAGAATGTACAGTAATTGACACAAATCATGTAATTTAGTTACACCGGAACAATTACTGAGATGCAGATTTGTAAACTTGGGCACGACTCTTGGAATAGACTATAAAACTATTTGCATCACAGAAGTTGTGGATTTTCCCTCTCCTGTAAAACTGTAAATCAACTGTACTCGTTACTAAGTTTCGCTGTATTAGCTATCTTCACAACTGTTAATTTTGTTTAACCTAGTCAATTATTTTTCAACAGGTTTTATATTTCTGTCAAGCACTCTGACGATGGTTCCCAGATCTTGATAGATTGGCAACCTTCTTCTCCTTGGCTTTCACCGGCTGTTAACTCTGGCAGAAAGTTCTGATTGTTCGTCCACTTCTGGACTCTAGTCCTGTTCTAGAAACTGAGTGCTGCATGCACATCCGTTTCACAGGTCAGACTGATTTGCATGCAAACTGGTTGTTCCTTGCCTTATCAGGCAGATGTACTTCGAAGCTCTCAATTAGTCAACTCTTAGGACATGTTTTAGGCAGGCAGTGGGTCTAATTTCCCCACCCCATAATGGGGCCCAAGAACCTATATGGGGTATCAGCAACACTGAAATGGCCACTGAACCCTTGGCAATGCTAAAAAAAAATGAGTCAAATACCTGTGTGAATTCTAAAAAAAAAAATCCCTTTAAAATAACAATTTTACACAGGTCACTGTGTTTAAAAAAAAAGTATTCATGTGTACATTTAACAATTCCCCTGAAATATAGGGATTACTCAATAAACATGAATACAGTGTAGCATTAAATGCAATACATTCCCCTGTGCCCTCAAAAATATATTTATCAGGTAACTCATGCTGCCGGGACCTCTATAAGTGAGGCTTACTGGAAGATGTGACCTCAACATGGCTTTGAAAACCATTCGGTTTGAAGGGAAAATCCCACCTCATGTTTGTGAAGGCACGAACACAGCCAATAGCATTAAATGTACGTCTTGTAAACAGGTAATTATAGACAAGTTATATTTGTGTAATGGCCACTACCCAAAGACCTTATGTATTCAAGAACACCTTAATGCCAAAAAATGGCTTTCTCGGGGAGACAGGGTTAAATATGTCAATGGCTAATGCTAAATGGTCACCTGAGAGATTTCTTTGTCTTAAAACCAACACTGAAGAGAAACTTGGATGCCAATTCTGTACTGATCATGGAAATTTGTTCTATTTCTGGAGTCTGTGGAAATACAAATGTTAGAATCATCTTTAATGCATATTTATGAAAAGCATTTTAAATGTGATGAGCGTGTAAGGTGTATATGCGAGCACACACGCACACCTTCTTTCACTTTGCCATTAAGAGTTGTAGGGAGAAACAGTTTGTGGTCCAGCCCTAGGTGGGTTACACTGGCCATTGTCATTTCATGCAGAAGTTTAATGTCTCTAAGATCACCAATTTTATCTTCTCCTCTGTCCCCTCTTGGTATGGTATCAGGAAGGAGAGAATAAAGATGGGCACATTATATGTGACTCCTAGGGTGTGAAAAAAAGCATGAGGCGGGAGGATCAGCAAGAGATCAAGTTTATTTTAGCCAGATCGTGATGAGAGCGACATTCTGCAATGGACCTGCTATATGATGATGGTGATGATGTGTCCTTTTACTCTAATCTTAGATCTTGTTAGGTGTAGCAGCACATGTAGCTGTGGCTGCATTCTAATGAGATGACCAAACCATTTGATTTTTTGCTTTCAAATGAATTTTGTGACAGGATATATATATATATATATATATGTGGAAGCTATAGTAGTTTCGTGGCTAGACACCTACCTCACGGCCCAAAAGCCCTGAGTTCAAATTTGCACTAGATCACAAAAAACTCCAGATGAACATACTGTTAAATTCAGCCCAATCCTCATGCCAAAATACCTCAGATTCATAGAATTTGGACAGACACAACTTCATATTTGTACATTTTTTTTACAGATACAACTTTATATTTGTACACTTTTGACTCATACCACTTCACATCTGTACCTTTTGGACAGATACAACTTCATATTTGAACATTTTCGACAGACATAATCTTAATGTCTTAACAACTCCCGCCATAATCACAAGACGCAAATGCAAGCAATGCCCAATGAAACTATGAAACCAAAACAGATACATACCACTTTATTCTCAAGAATGCTTTGATTGATGACAAACTGGTTGCAGACCACTAACTTCTTGATGAAAGTGAAGTACTCCACAGAGAACTGGCTCTTCTCATGCATGAAGCGGATGTTCCCACGTCTGACCACCTTCTCAATTGCTTGAGGCATTTTCACAATGGGGGTGGAAGTAGCTGCAGACAGACCAAACGGCTGATAAATTTGTGCTTATTGATTACTCCCTTTAGACATCTTTAAATAATTGAAAATTTAAATATTATTTTTTTTAGGTGTGGGGGGGGGGGAGGGGGGGGGGGGGAGGAGAGATACATTTTCAAACAATTTTCTAGTTGCTTGTGTACCAAATTGATGATAAATGTTTTATGTTTACTGACTACTCCTTTAATACATCTTCACACAGTAAGAAACTTATTCAAAAAGAAGAAAAAAAAAGTTGAAAAAATGTATTAGTTACCTGTGTAAAAAAGTTTTTTAAAATAGATTATTTTTAAAGCATTCACAGGGCAAAAGAGTTAGAAGGACAGTAGGCTGTGTTGTTCTGCATCTTTCAGTCCAGTACATCTGATTTCAGCAAATCCCTAATTAATCGTCAACTCTACGACATGCTTGCTAGGTGTGCAGTGGGTCTCACCTTAACCCTCCCCCTCCCACGCTCCGGTCTCTGGATACCACACGGAAATGTTACATTTATTTAATCTGCCCGAATCATTAGGTACTGTAAAAACAAAAGTTCCCGTAAAACTATATTTCAAATATACCTAATGTCAAATTTTTCACATCCTTGGCAATTTCGTCTTCTGTGACATCATCTATCCTCTCGTAGAACAGTATGTAAGCATTCCACCATCGTTTCTGGCGGCGGAATGCAGAACTGAAAATGATAAAAGGAAGAAAAGCATCTAGAATGAGTTTATGTAAGCTGCATTCTTATCATTTCAGAAATAATATTTTAAAAAATTGGATCAAATCTGATAAACATAAGCGAAGATGTCTGACCAATCAAAACAGTTGCTCTTCAACAGAGAAATGAAGGTTACTTAACAAACAACTGACCCTTGTGCAAACTAGTATGCCCTTCCAACAGTGTACAGGTCACCATTGTGGAAGCCTCTTCCAACAATGAGCTGGTCTTTCTTGAGGAACACAACAATTTAGAAATTTGTATTGTCCTTCTAACAATGAGCTGGTCTTTCATGTGGAAGACTACAATTTAGGAATTGATATTGTCCTTCTAACACTGTAATGGTCACCTTTGTTGAACCCTCTATAATTTAAAAAATGTTTTGGTTCAAACAGCGACCGTGATCTAGATGTTTTACTAGACACATGCACAACATACAAAATTTTGAAACATTTTTAAGGACGATCAATAAGTCTTGGCACAGGCAAAATATTATGAGTGGACAGTAGGCTTGTTGTGTTGTGGTAATTAATTAATTAATTATTTAAAATGAATATTACATTCTTAAATCATGCTGCAGAACATGGCCACTCCTTCTCTTAACTTTTGACCTCTGACCTGCAGACTGGGTCAGCTGATATCTTTGCCATAAAAGGGTCAGCTGCTCACCCTTCTCTTTCTCTCTCTCTCATGCATGCACACACACACAAAACTGGCTGTAATGTTTATCTAAGCTATCTGCTATCTTCACATAAAAACTTAGCTGTAATGGTTGCTCTCAGTCAACTGCTATCCTTTCTCTCTCACACACAAAACTGGCTGTAATGTTTATCTAAGCTATCTGCTATCTTCACATAAAAACTTAGCTGTAATGGTTGCTCTCGGTCAACTGCTATCCTCTCTCTCTCACACACACAACTGGCTGTAATGTTTATCTGAGCCAGCTGCTATCAAATAAAAAAAATTGAGTATAAAATATAGTTTCTAATGCTGGGTAAATACATCGACATCCCTACATGATCTGAGCATCGAGGAGAACTGGCGCAAAAACAGCATCCAATCCTGATAGCTGAGGTATCTGGGCCATCTTAAACCTCATGGTGGCCTGGACAGAACTGTGATGGAGGGTACAGATTTCATAAAATGAGGCAGAGAAACATGGATACAACACACTGAAGATGCTTTGGTTGTGAAAGCACATAGGGCTGGAGAACTGGCTAGAGAAAGAGAGACTTTCAGGCGCGCCATGAAGAAAGTGACATTATGTAAAGGACCTGCTGAGTGATGATGATGAGAAATGCTGGGAATAAAAAGAAAACTGAAGAGAAAGAAATATGAAGCAAATAAATGATAGATTTCAGCCACATTGAAAGACATGACAGTCTTCTTGGGAAGGAAAAAAAAACCCACATGGGAGGCATAGGTTGAAGACAATCAAGCAAGAAGCAGGCGGTGATAAACGGGGGATGACAATATAAAGAGATGTACAAACGGAAGTCTGCCAGAGTGCATGGAAGTCTGCCAGAGTGCATGGAAGTCTGCCAGAGTGCATGGAAGTCTGCCAGAGTGCATGGAAGTCTGCCAGAGTGCATGGAAGCCTGCCATGAGCCTGCCAGAGTGCATGGAAGTCAGAGTGCATGGAAGCCTGCCAGAGTGCATGGAAGCCTGCCAGAGTGCATGGAAGTCTGCCAGAGTGCATGGAAGTCTGCCAGAGTGCATGGAAGTCTGCCAGAGTGCATGGAAGTCTGCCAAAGTGCATGGAAGCCTGCCAGAGTGCATGGAAGCCTGACAGAGTGCATGGAAGCCTGCCAGAGTGCATGGAAGTCTGCCAAAAGAGTTCAATGACAGTAGGCCATGAGGTAGACCAACAAGATGTGGATAGATAATATATAGACAGGCCTACAAACACTTTTGAGTCACCAATGGAAACAGAAGTCCAATCACAGATATGACTGGTGATATCTGCAGCAAAGAACCTTAAGGACTCAGAATGCTGAAGAAGAAGATATTAGCACAACTAGCTCACAAAGATTATGGTCAAAGGTTCCTCACCGTTTTAGCATGTGATCATAGACCTCTCCCAGGTACTCGCCACCAAAACACTGATTCTTCATCTCCTCCTCATCATCCATCTTGCACTCGGTCACATCACCATCATCAAACTTGTACCATTTTGGTGTGGGCTCATTTGGACTTCTGAAACACAACAGGTCACA
>CAJHNH020003223.1:515798-525803 GCA_905116865.2 Candidula unifasciata
GTCACTTCAGCTATCTCCCCCTCTGGTCCATTTCACTATCTCACTATCTCCCCTCTGGGTCACTTCAGCTATCTCCTCTCTGGGTCACTTCAGCTATCTCCCCTCTTGGTCACTTCAGCTATCTCCTCTCTGGGTCATTTCAGCTATCTCCCCTCTGGGTCACTTCAGCTATCTCCCCTCTGGGTCACTTCAGCTATCTCCTCCCTCTGGGTCACTTCAGCTATCTCCCCTCTGGGTCACTTCAGCTATCTCATCTCCCCTCTGGGTCACTTCAGCTATCTCCCCTCTTGGTCACTTCAGCTATCTCCTCTCTGGGTCACTTCAGCTATCTCCTCTCTTGGTCACTTCAGCTATCTCTCCTCTGGGTCACTTCATATCCCTTTATTTAACTTCTGTGAAGACGTGTGAATGCAGAACCTCTACTGTTAAACATTAGAAAAGGTTGAAGACTGAAACCAGCCATGCAGTTTACTAAACAGCAACAGACATGATGGTCTGGCCATATAACAAGAATGTCCTGGTACCAACTGGCATAGAGAGCCTCACTGAAGAAATACAAAGGGTAAGACCACACAGAAGATGGAATGATAGCATCAAGAACAGCCTTAAAGAAATGAAGATCAACTTATACAATGCAATAATGAAAAGAGCATACAGAAGATACTCTCCCCCCCCCCCCCCACCCCCTCCCACTTTCCTGTTTTTCCTCTCAAAAACTTCCATAAAGTAAAAGGAGGAAATTAAGAAAAGGAAAGCTGGCAATAAAATAAACAATAAACTTTGTATCATAAACAAACTACATACCGTTCCCAGTCATAATCGAAACGCTTGAGCTGTATAGCAAGAATCTTTGGCAATTTTCTTATCACAAGTCGCTTTACTGTATCAACCTGAAGCAAGCAAACACTGACAAGGTAATGAGATGGATTATTATAAATGAGTTTACTGTATCAACCTGAAGGAAGCAAACACTGACAAGGTAATGAGATGGATTATTATAAATGAGTTTACTGTATCAACCTGAAGCAAGCAAACAGTGATAAGATAATGTGGTGGATTATCACAAATAAATTTACTGTATCAACCTGAAGGAAGCAAACACCCACAAGATAATGGGATGGATTATTACAAATGAGTTTACTGTATGAACCTGAAGGAAGCAAACACTGACAAGGTAATAGGGTGGATTATTACAAATGAGTTTACTGTATGAACCTGAAGGAAGCAAACACTGACAAGGTAATAGGGTGGATTACTACAAATGAGTTTACTGTATGAACCTGAAGGGAGCAAACACTGACAAGGTAATAAGGTGGATTATTATAAATGAGTTTTCTGTATTACTGTATCAACCTAATACACGCAAAAACTGACAAGGGAATGAGGTGGATTATAACAAATGGGTTTACTGTATTACTGTATCAGCCTAATACACGCAAACACTGACAAGGTAATGGGCTGGGTTTTAACAAATGGGTTTACTGTATTACTGTATCAACCTAGTACATGCAAACACTGACATGGTAATGGGGTGGGTTATAACAAATGGGTTTACTGTATTACTGTATCAACCTAGTACACGCAAACACTGACAAGGTAATGGGGTGGGTTATAAGGCAAATGGGTTTACTGTAATTACTGTATCCACCTAGTACACGCAAACACTGACAAGGTAATGGGCTGGGTTATAACAAATGGGTTTACTGTATTACTGTATCAACCTAGTACACGCAAACACTGACATGGTAATGGGGTGGGTTATAACAAATGGGTTTACAGTATTACTGTATCAACCTAGTACATGCAAACACTGACATGGTAATGGGGTGGGTTATAACAAATGGGTTTACTGTATTACTGTATCAACCTAGTACACGCAAACACTGACAAGGTAATGGGGTGGGTTATAACAAATGGGTTTACTGTATTACTGTATCCACCTAGTACACGCAAACACTGACAAGGTAATGGGCTGGGTTATAACAAATGGGTTTACTGTATTACTGTATCAACCTAGTACACGCAAACACTGACATGGTAATGGGGTGGGTTATAACAAATGGGTTTACAGTATTACTGTATCAACCTTGTACACGCAAACACTGACATGGTAATGGGGTGGGTTATAACAAATGGGTTTACTGTATTATTGTATCAACCTATTACATGCAAACACTGCCAAGGTAATAAGGTGGGTTATAACAAATGGGTTTACTGTATTACTGTATCAACCTAGTACATGCAAACACTGACATGGTAATGGGGTGGGTTATAACAAATGGGTTTACTGTATTACTGTATCAACCTATTACATGCAAACACTGACATGGTAATGGGGTGGGTTATAACAAATGGGTTTACTGTATTACTGTATGAACCTAGTACACGCAAACACTGACAAGGTAATGGGGTGGGTTTTAACAAATGGGTTTACTGTATTACTGTATCAACCTAGTACACGCAAACACTGACAAGGTAATGGGTTTACTGTATTACTGTATCAACCCAGTACACGCAAACACTGACACGGTAATGACTCTGCCACATCAGCACGATATCACTGTAGATTTTTAAACCCCATCATGAATGCGTTACTGTCAAATTGTCAGCACACATTGGAAGCTCCCACTACAGAAGCTAGATTTTCTTAATATGCTGTGTGCCAACATGTAAAAAGTCAGGCAAGCACTGAATGATTGTATGGATGTAAAGGGAAAGACTAAACTTATATCTTGCGTTCCTTGGGACTGAAAGAGTTAACACCTTTCGCCTCAAGAAGCTACACCCCATCCTTTTCCTTTATAAGAGGCCATGTGATCAATCTGCAGTAACGGCAGGCTCTAGGTCGACCAAACCTTGCAAGTAAAAGTAAAGATCCCTTTTTTACGCCTTTGGTGCATTGGGCATATGGGAATAGCACCCCATATTTTTATAGACCAATCGGCACTAGTTGGGTAATGTGGTCAGCATTACGTCGGCCGTCTTTACTTCCCCAGGACATTTATCCTGATACCCATTTAAGGCTGGGTCGATCTGCGACGCCCCATACCATATTAAAAATCTATGCCACCAGCAGTGGGGTTTGATTGCAGTACGTTAAAATTAGGAGCCGGACTTGTAACACCTAAGCCACGGACGCCACTAACCTGACGAGTTGGGTACCAGAAAGTCTCTGAGAAGACCAGCTAAGAATATCAAGACACCCTGTTAAAATAAGCACAGAAACATCACAGACACTTATAAGACATACAATCAGATACCTTTTTATTACACTTCTCACAATAGTAGGCATTCTCCCCTTCGAGCAAGTCTCCCTTGACATACTGTTCCAAGGACTCAAACAGGTTGGCATGGTTGCGAATGTCCACATTCAAGGTTGTGAAGGCTTCTTCTCTCTGGTACCTGTCAAAGTCAGACATTTTCTTAAACTTTTTCTCTCTGGTACCTGTCAAAGTCAGACATTTTCTTAAACTTCTTCTCTCTGGTACCTGTCAAAGTCAGACATTTTCTTAAATTTCTCCTCTCTGGTACCTGTCAAAGTCAGACATTTTCTTAAACTTCTTCTCTCTGGTACCTGTCAAAGTCAGACATTTTCTTAAACTTCTTCTCTCTGGTACCTGTCAAAGTCAGACATTTTCTTAAACTTTTTCTCTCTGGTACCTGTCAAAGTCAGACATTTTCTTAAACTTCTTCTCTCTGGTACCTGTCAAAGTCAGACATTTTCTTAAACTTCTTCTCTCTGGTACCTGTCAAAGTCAGACATTTTCTTAAACTTCTTCTCTCTGGTACCTGTCAAAGTAAGACATTTTCTTAATCTTCTTCTCTCTGGTACCTGTCAAAGTCAGACATTTTCTAAAACTTCTTCTCGTACAGGTAATCATTCATGCAAGCGGAAACACATGGTGGTCAGCTGAAAACTACCATGACAACCAACTCTTACACAGTTCAGTGATTCTTCAAGGGTGTCAAGACCAGTCAAGAGGAAAGAACCTGCTTCTTCAATAGGACTACATCTACTTAATTCCGGACATCTAATTGACACAGACAGTGCTTTCCGTGTGGTTTACCACACTTGTAACAGGAGACTGTTAGGAATTGCCGAAGCTTTAACAATTAAAATCAATAACCCCTCCTTTGTAAGCAGAAGGATTTTATTGTAAATTTGAAGTAACCCTGGTAATTCACGTGGCTACGGTGAGCTTCCAGAAGCCAAATAACACACACGATGAGTCGGAAGAAACTATTTGCATTTCAGTTGGATTTATTCAGTTTTGTGTTTCATTTTATGTTGATGTAACTCTGTAGTAACGCACCTGACGAGATACAGCGAAATAAGCCTGGCAATAAATTGTGCAATGTATTGTTTGTGTCCGCATTATTTAAACTGACACTAATATAGCGGACAAGCATATGCCACCCAAAAAACGATGAATGCATCTTTCTCAAGTTTGTGGTAAGTTGTCTTTGGGCCCATATTTCTTTAAAAACATATGAATCATTAATTTTGCTGTGTAAAAAAAAATAAAAACTGCAAGCATTCTTCTGTAAAGTCACATCTCTGAGGCTTGTTTACTGATTTTACAGGATTCACAGGCAAATGTTAAAAGTGGTTCAAAATAGCATTTAAAAATAATATTTTTATTTTTTAAATAATCTCAAATAATAGGAACTTATAGCGTAAGATGTCTCTCGCTCGCTCTCACTCTCATACACACAAGAGAGAGAGAGGGAGGGAGGGAGGGAGAGAGAAAGGGAGGGAGAGAGAGAGAGAGAGACAGACAGACAGACAGACAGACAGACAGAGAGAGAGAGAGAGAGAGAGAGAGAGCAAACTTTATTTCCAAAACATCACAAATTGGGCATGCAGGACCACTTTACATTCAGCCCTTTCAAAAAAATCATTTTTCGCAAGGAAATTGAATATATCAAGTATATTATATTCATACATCAAAATTCATAGTGTAAAATAATAGAACGAGAAAAAGAGAGTTTGTGAGAGTAGGCGGGGTGAGGATTTGAAGGGCAAACATGTCTGATAGTTCAGATGGTTATTAAAAACTTTAAAAAAATTTTTTTTTTAAAAAGCCTGATGTGAAAACCAACCAAACATACAAAGGATATGGCACTGCCAGCCAAAGTACATATATTTCCTTACACAAACTAAAAAAAAAAAAAAAAATTCAAAGCAGTAAAAAATGTTTGACTTTTATTTCAATGTGGGCAGTGAAGTTTCACAAACGCTATATTGTCTTCTCACCTGTGAGGACAGTCTTTGCAGATCTTCTGGTCAGCAAAAGAGCCTCCCATGACTTGTGAGAGAATACTTGGTTGATTCAGGGCTTTCAGAGCCTCATCCAGGCTGTCCACAAGGCTATTGAAAAACTCTAAAGCATCATGCTGTTCTCTCAAGTTGACAGGCTCACCCCATAACCTGCCAGATTGCCATTTTGAAAATGTTAGTCTGGATTGTCTTGTCAGTCAAATCAGGCCAGTTTTTTCCAGAATCCTTTTGGTATAAATATTGTGGGTTTTGCTAGAAACCCGGGGGGGAAAAATTCACCGAATTTGTTAACACCCCAAAGGGTTTTGAAAGGCCTTTCGCCATCCCTTTTAAACGGGGACCTGACCCCCCGGTTCCTTCCTCATTTTTCCCCCGGGCCCGCCAGGGGTTTTAGGGAATCAAAAACGCCTGGGAAAATTACAAGAGAAAGAAGACTTTTTTTTTTAAAAAAAGGTGAAAAATAAAAAAAAATTGAAAGCCAAAATTTATTTTTCCCATTTGTCATTGTGTTGCACTTGACAAAATGTTTTTAAAAACCTTTATTCTGCTTAAAAGGACATGAGTAAAATGTTAAATTAGGGGGTCAACACCACGCACTCGGACAATCCCAAAGGAAATTAACCGCCCACTCTTCCCAGCAAGCAAAAAAAAATTTCCCAATTCCGTTTGGTACCTGGTAACGGGTTTTGATTGACCATCGGGTCGGGGATTGTTATTTGTTGGCCAGACCCCATTTTCTTTTTTTGTGCGGGTTTTTGGGGCCACATTGTGTGTGTGGGGGTTTGGTGTGTGTGGTGTGTGGGGGGGTGGGGGGGGGGGGGGGGGGGGGGGGGGGGGTTTAGACCCACTCCCTGCTAAAAGCATGTCGAAAAAGGGCTACTAAAAAGGTTTTAATAAAAAATAAGAGTTTTGGGGCCAAAAAAGGTACACCAGCTGAAATCAAAACAAAACCCTTGTCCACAAGCCCTTTTAAGGAAAAAACCCAAAAGATGGGGAAATTAAACAACAAAATTAGGAAGGGGGCTGGAAGCGGGAAAAAAAAAGGATTCTGACCAAAAGGTTGCAAATACCTTTTCCCCTTCCAGAGTAAAATAAAAATTTAACTGCCAAAAAACCCACCCAAATTTAAAGTATAAAATTTTTTTTAACAGTAGTGTCAAAAAAGGCCCATTAGTAAATTTAATTTGCTTTTTTCAATTATTATGGAAGGGGGGCTGCGCCAAATGCTATTTTGGGCGGGAAGGGTAAAATGCAATTTTTTGAAATTAAAAAAAAAAAAAAGACCCTTTTTTAACCCCTTAGGTGCACGGGCAATAGGGGAAAAAGCATCCTTTTTTTAAAACGGCCCAAATCAGCCCCTAGGGGGGAAAAATTTGGTCGCATTCCCGCCGGCCATCTTTATTTCCCCCAGGATTACATCCGGGATACTTTTTTTAAAGGGTTTGGGTCGCCTGCAGCCCAAAGGGCCCATGTTTAAAAATCCACACCGCCCAGCAGTAGGTTTCGAGGTGGAAAATTTGGAAAATTATGAGTGGGGGTCATAAGCCAAAACCCAAAAATTAAATCCCCGTAATTATTGCATTTTGGGGCCTCAAAAAACCGAAACCCGATCAATATACCAGGTGGTTTTAAAAAAATTTTTTTTGGCCAGCACTGTATGTAAACAAAAGGAAAGGGGAAACGGGGGCTCTATATTTCCTTATGATAGTTGTGATTTTTTCTGGAGTTTTTATTTATATTTGGTTTTAAAAAATTTGGGCCCACCCACTGTTTTTAAACCCGATTGGAAAAGGGGACAGTGAAATAGTCCTATGAAAAATAGTGAGTTTCGGGGAAAAAATTTACTATGTGGTCTTAAACTTCGGGGCCGCACTTTATGTGCCCCAAATAAGAAAGGGGACAGTGCTCTCTGGTTTTAGATAAAGTAGTGAGTTCTGGAGATTTTACCCTGGTCTTAAACTTTTTTGGGCCCCCCTGCAAGGGGGCATATGCAAAAAATAAGAAAAAGGGGCAGTGCTCGCTGGTCCTTGACGGTAAGAGGCTTTGAAGAAGGGGGATGGCTGAAAAGGGTTTTAAATTTAAATGGAAAACTGAAAGAAAAATTTTTAAAAATGGCCCCAAGGGTTTTCAGATGCTTTTCGTCGATTTTTTAAAAAGGGATCAAGAGTTTTTAACCCTTTGAAAGCAAACAAAATAAAAATGAAAATTTAAAAATGTATGAAATTGTTTTGGGTTAAAATTTTTTGGGATTGGGGTTTTGCAAGTACCCGGGAGAAGTCCCCAACTAAGGGAAAACAGATTACCCCCGGGTTGAAAAAACGGGGAAAATGTAAATTTATTTGATTTTACTAAAAAATTAAAAACTGTTTATTTATATTTTATCCCGTAAGGGTTAAATCGCCCCTGTTATTAATTTATTTTCAACTAAATTTTTTTGGGGGAAAACCCGAATCTTATTTTTCATTTTCAAAAAAGATTCCCCAAAAGGAAAATTTAACCCGTAAAAGTTATTACAAAACCCGGGGGGAAAAAAGGGGGTTTAAAAACCCCGTATTTTATTAAATTTTACAACTGGGCTAAAAATTTAAAAACCGACTAAAAAATTACTGAACAAGCTAAAGGATTAAAAAACCCAAAGTTTTTCAGCGAAAAAGTGACCCAGGGGATTACCCGTAATGTTTCGGGTGATACAATTTATCCAGGGGGTTAAACTGTAATGTTGGGCAGTGATCCAAAAGGGCCCCGGGGGATTGGGGCCTTAATGTTTTTTTTGGGGTTTTTTTAAAATGGCCCCCGGGGAACTGAAAAACCCGCAAGTTTTCGGGTATAAAGGTTTTCCAGGGGGGTAAACCCGGAATGTTGTCAGTTTTTTCCGGGGTTCCCCGGGGATTTAAAAAAAAATTGTAATGTTTTCAGTGGTAAAAAAGTTTAAAACCCCCCCGGGGGGGGGTTGATCAGTAATTTTTCAGTGATACCAAATGGGCCAGGGAAAATTAAAACCGGGAATGTTGTCATTTATACAAATGACCCAGGGGATTGAACCCGTAATGTTGTCGGTGATACAATTTACCCGGGGAAAATTTAACCTGTTAAAGTTGTCGTGATCCCGTGCCCAGGGGGTTGAACCTGTAATAAATGTTTTTCCCGTCCGGGGCTTTTATTTTATACGGCCCTTTTTGAAAAAAGGGGTCAATCCAAAAAAAAAAGAGGCCCAAAAAAAACCACTTCCCTTTTCTTGGGTTTTTGACAGACCTGGGGCTCTCCCTTTTCTAAAATTTAAAACCCCCTCTTTAATATTTTCGCTGGCCCCCCAATGATAAAATCCATTGGGGGTGGTTTTAAACATAAAAAACTGTGGATACAAAAAAAAACAAAACCCAAAAGTATAAAATTTTTTTACCACACCCCAAACACAAAATTTAAAACATTAAAAACTACCAAAAAAAAATGAAAAAGGGTTGACCCGAGCGGGTTTAAAGATCGACTGGTGACTTTTTAACTGACTGAATGATCAACTGGCATTTATCTGTTTAAATTTAAAGAAAGGTGGGCTGAATGAGGGAAATTTAAAGATTGTTAAGGCCCGACTAAAAGCTGATTTAAAGGTTTTTTGCCGACTGAGAATAAAAGCCCAGTGACTGACCGAGAATTAATGACTGACCCGGGCTAATGCATGAATAAGGTTAGTACTGGGCTGATGAAATTTTACAGGGGTGACAGACTGATGAATTAAAGACTTTAGTGACTGACTGACTGACCCAAAAGCATAAAAAAATGGGTTTTATTACTGATGGGTTAATTTAAGGGCCCGAGTTCAGGGGGCTGATGAAAAAATTTAAAGACTGGGTTTACTTGGGGCGACTGACCTTTAAAGCTAACAAATGGTTGAGGGCTGCTGATGAATTTAAAGACCAAGTGGGACTGGTGACAAGGGCTATTTTTTAAAATGGCCCAATTCCCGAGTTGGGTTCCCCCGACCTTTTGCCGTAAATGGTTTTTGTAGCCCGTAGAACCCAGCAAATTTTTTCATCCCCCCAAGGGCCCTTTTGGGGTCCTTTCCCCCCGCGGGGGACCTACTCCCAGTTTTCCCCACCCGGGGGTGATTTTTCTAACAAATTTCCAAAACAAATTACCAACCCAAAAAAAAACTTTTTTAAAAAATATGAATTTTGATTAAAAAAACGCCCCTTTTAAAAACCCCCCAGGACCCTTTCCCCTAAGGGGCTCAGACCCCCCCTTTTAGCACTAAACGAAGGGGGTTTCCCAATTCCCAGGGGACCAATTTAAACCCTTGAAAGTATTCCATCTCATCTTTCCCCTTGGGGTTTGGGGTTTTAGCCAATCCCCCGGGAACTCCTTGCAGGCCCCCTTCTCCTTAGACCGTAATGATCGTCTGGCCTCCCAACCCACGGTTTCAAAAAGTTCCCCACAAAAGGGCCCCTTTACAATGTTTAAAAAATTTTTAAATCAATTCACCACCCAAAATGGGGGAAAAGCCAGCCAGTTTTTGCCCGCTAATTTTCCCCAAAACCTGGGCTAACCCGGGGAAAATTCCCCAAAAAAAGCTTACTACCCAGGACCTCTGAATTTATGCTTGCCCCCTTGCCCCCAAACATGCCCTTTTTTTTACCTTCCTCGACCCCCCGCGGGGGATTCCCAAAATGAGATCAGAAAATAATGTTTTTTTTTTAAAAAAATCCTTTTTTTTTTTCTTTTTTTTTTTT
>CAJHNH020003223.1:525820-640820 GCA_905116865.2 Candidula unifasciata
GTTCCTTCCTCATCTTTCCCCTGGCCCGCCAGAGGGTATGAGATCTCAAACGCCTGGGCAATTACAAGAGAACAGATACATTTTTTTAAAAAGTGAAAATACCCCCCAAAAAAATATGAAAGACAAATTATTAAGTTCCATTTTTCCATTGTGTTGAACATGACTAACATGTTTGGTCAAACCTATTCTGCTATACTGACATGAGTAAAATGAATTAGGAGTGGACATCACAGCACTCAGGACACTCCCATAAGCACTATCTTCCCCATCTTCAGCAGCAGGCAAAGAGTTCCGATTCTGATGGTATCAGTTACTGTCTGATTGTATATCTGTCTCACCATTCCCTTGAGTGCTAAGTGTTCGCCAAATCCCCTTTCTTCATGTGGGTTCTGGGGCCACACTTGTGTGTGTGTGTGGTGGGGGGGTGTTTAGACCCACTGCCTGCTAAAAAGCATGTCGCAAAAGGCCACTAATTAGGGAAAACACAGATGTAGGAATGTGAACAACCAAATTAGGAAGAGGCTGAAAGCAGCAAAAACATGGATTCTGAGCTGAATGCTGCAAATACACTCTTCATCCAGAGTAGATGGCAATAACTGCCAAGAAACAGCCAATGAAAGTATAATTTTAACAGTAGTGACGAAAAGACTACCTAGTGAATACTTGCTATTTTCACACTATTATGGAAGGGGCTGTGTCAAATGCTATTTTGGGCAGATTGATGAATGCAATTTTTGCAATAACAAAAAAGTAAAGATTCCTTTCTACACTTTAGGTGCATCGTGCATATGGGAAGAGCACCCATATTTTTACAGACCAATCAGCACTAGGTGGATAATTTGGTCAGCATTTCGCCGGCCGTCTTTACTTCCCCAGGATATACATCCTGGTACCCATTTAAGGCTGGGTCGACCTGCGATGTCCCAGACCATGATAAAAATCCACACCGCCAGCAGTAGATTTCAATCGTGGAACACTGGAATTATGAGTCGGGCTCATAATGCCTAAGCCATGAATGCCGCTAATTATTGCATCTTGTGGGCCTCAAAACAGCAACAGATACAATACTACCAGGTGGTCTTAAACTTCTGACCAGCACTGTATGCGCAACAATAAGAAAGGGACAGTGCTCTATAGTCATTTGATGAGTAGTGAGTTCTGGAGATTTATTTACTATGTGGTCTTGAACTTCTGACCAGCACTGTATGTGCACCAATAAGAAAGGGATGGTGCTCTCTGGTCATATGATGAGAAGTGAGTTTTGGAGATTTATTTACTATGTGATCTTAAAATTCTAGCCACCACTGTCTTAAAATTCTAGCCACCACTGTATTGTACTGTGCAACAATAAGAAAGGGATGGTGCTCTCTGGTCATATGATGAGAAGTGAGTTTTAAAATAAAAAAGGAGATTTATTTACTATGTGATCTTAAAATTCTAGCCACCACTGTATGTGCAACAATAAGAAAGGGACAGTGCTCTCTGGTCATATGATGAGAAGTGAGTTTTTGGAGATTTATTTACTATGTGATCTTAAAATTCTAGCCACCACTGTATGTGCCAACAATAGAAAGGGGACAGTGCTCTCTGGTCATATGATGAGAAGTGAGTTTGGGAGATTTATTTACTATGTGATCTTAAAATTCTAGCCACCACTGTATGTGCAACAATAAGAAAGGGACAGTGCTCTCTGGTCATATGATGAGAAAGTGAGTTTTGGAGATTTATTTACTATGTGATCTTAAAATTCTAGCCACCACTGTATGTGCAACAATAAGAAAGGGACAGTGCTCTCTGGTCATATGATGAGAAGTGAGTTCTGGAGATTTATTTACTATGTGATCTTAAAATTCTAACCAGCACTGTATGTGCAACAATAAGAAAGGGACAGTGCTCTCTGGTCATATGATGAGAAGTGAGTTTTGGAGATTTATTTACTATGTGATCTTAAAATTCTAGCCACCACTGTATGTGCAACAATAAGAAAGGGACAGTGCTCTCTGGTCATATGATGAGAAGTGAGTTTTGGAGATTTATTTACTATGTGATCTTAAAATTCTAGCCACCACTGTATGTGCACCAATAAGAAAGGGACAGTGCTCTCTGGTCATATGATGAGAAGTGAGTTTTGGAGATTTATTTACTATGTGATCTTAAAATTCTAGCCACCACTGTATGTGCAACAATAAGAAAGGGACAGTGCTCTCTGGTCATATGATGAGAAGTGAGTTCTGGAGATTTATTTACTATGTGATCTTAAAATTCTAACCAGCACTGTATGTGCAACAATAAGAAAGGGACAGTGCTCTCTGGTCATATGATGAGAAGTGAGTTTTGGAGATTTATTTACTATGTGATCTTAAAATTCTAGCCACCACTGTATGTGCACCAATAAGAAAGGGATGGTACTCTCTGGTCATATGATGAGAAGTGAGTTTTGGAGATTTATTTACTATGTGATCTTAAAATTCTAGCCACCACTGTATGTGTACCAATAAGAAAGGGACAGTGCTCTCTGGTCATATGATGAGAAGTGAGTTTTGGAGATTTATTTACTATGTGATCTTAAAATTCTAGCCACCACTGTATGTGCACCAATAAGAAAGGGACAGTGCTCTCTGGTCATATGATGAGAAGTGAGTTTTGGAGATTTATTTACTATGTGATCTTAAAATTCTAGCCACCACTGTATGTGCAACAATAAGAAAGGGACAGTGCTCTCTGGTCATATGATGAGTAGTGAGTTTCTGAGATTTATTAACGTGGTCTTAAACTTTTGGCCACCACTGCATATGGTGCATATGCAACAATAAGAAAGGGACAGTGCTCTCTGGTCATATGATGAGAAGTGAGTTTCTGAGATTTATTAACGTGGTCTTAAACTTTTGGCCACCACTGCATATGGTGCATATGCAACAATAAGAAAGGGACAGTGCTCTCTGGTCATATGATGAGAAGTTAGTTCTGAAGAACAGTGTGATGGCTGAAAAGGTGTAAATGAGATGGAAGCTGAAAGAAATTTGTATGAATGGCTAAGGTTAGCAGACTGCTTTGCGTTGATTTCAACAAAGGCATCAAGAGTTGACCATTTAGAAAGCAACACCAACAAATGAAAGTAAAACTGCCTAGTGAAATTGTATAGCTTAAAATGTTGGCACTGGTTCTGCAACGTACTGCAGAGAATCCGCAACTAAGGACACAGAGATTACCAAGGATTGAAACCGGGACATAATGTAATTGATTCAGGTGACTAAAAAGATTAAATCTGTTATATTATCATTGGTCCAGCTATGGGATTAAATCTGCAATGTTATTATTGATGCAACTACTATTTTTGGTTAAACCTGCAATCTTATTTTTCTTACAACTGATCAAAGGAATTAACCTGTAATGTTATTACTAATCCAGCTGACAAAGGGAGTTAACCCTGTAATTTTATTATTGATACAACTGACTAAATAGATTAAACCTGAAATAATATTATTACTGATACAGGCTAAAGTGATTAAACCTGTAATGTTGTCAGCGATACAAGTGACCCAGGGGATTAAACCTGGTATGTTGTCAGCGATACAAGTGACCCAGGGGATTAAACCTGTAATGTTGTCGGTGATACAAGTGACCCAGGGGATTAAACCTGTAATGTTGTCAGTGATACAAGTGATCCAGGGGATTAAACCTGTAATGTTGTCAGTGATACAAGTGACCCAGGGGATTGAGCCTGGTATGTTGTCAGTGATACAAGTGATCCAGGGATTAAACCTGTAATGTTGTCAGTGATACAAGTGACCCAGGGGATTGAACCTGTAATGTTGTCGGTGATACAAGTGATCCCAGGGAATTAAGCCTGTAATGTTGTCAGTGATCCCAGTGACCCAGGGGATTGAACCTGTAATACTGTTACTGATACGACTTTTATGTTACTACTGACTTTACTGACAAATGGGATCAATCCAAGAAATTAGAGGCTAAAACTCACCACATTCTCCTTATCATTGTTGCCGACAGACACTGCGCTCTCCTTCTCTAAATTCAACATCTCCTCTTCAATATTATCTGCTGCTCCTTCAACTGATAAGATCCCATTGCGGATAGGTTCAATCATAAATAACTGTGAGATACAAAAAACAAAAACAAAATCATAGTATATTTATGTACCACACACAAGCACAAATTAATACATAAAATCTACAAAAACATGAAAATGATTGACTGAGCGATTAATGATCGACTGGCTGACTGATTAACTGACTGAATGATCAACTGGCTGAGTGACTGATGAATTAATGACCGAGTGACTGACTGATGAATTAATGATTGATTAACTGACTGACTAAATGCATGATTAATGGTTGAGTGACTGACTGATGAATTAATGACCCAGTGACTGACTGATGAATTAATGACTGACAGACTAAATGCATGACTAATGGTTGAGTGACTGACTGATGAATTAATGACAGAGTGACAGACTGATGAATTAATGACTGAGTGACTGACTGACTGACTAAATGCATAACAAATGGTTGAGTGACTGACTGATGAATTAATGACAGAGTGACAGACTGATGAATTAATGACTGAGTGACTGACTGACTGACTAAATGCATAACAAATGGTTGAGTGACTGACTGATGAATTAATGACCCAGTGACTGACTGATGAATTAATGACTGATGAATTAATGACAGAGTGACAGACTGATGAATTAATGACTGAGTGACTGACTGACTGACTAAATGCATAACAAATGGTTGAGTGACTGACTGATGAATTAATGACCAAGTGACTGACTGAGTGACTAACTGACTGAGTGATCCACTGACCTGCTGCAGTACTGAGTTCATGTAGCAGGTAGCACCAGCATTCTTCAACCCCACAAAGCCTTTAGGAGGTCTTGGACCAACCAGCGGTACATACTCCCAGTCCATCAACGGCTGATTATCTGAACAAAGTGACAATACAAATTACCAACCCAAAAAAATTACATTTGGTAAGAATATGAATGTTGAATTAAAAATCGACATTACACCCCTCAGGACACTCCCATAAGTGCTCAGACCCCATCTTCAGCAGCAAGCGAAGAGTTCCAATTCCGATGGTACCAATAACCGTCTGAATGTATATCCATCTCATCTTTCCCCTGAGTGTTGAGTGTCAGCCAGATCCCCTGGTAACTCCTTGCAGCTCCATTCTCCTTAGACCGTAATGATCGATCTGCGCCTCCACACTGTTCACTCGCTCACAAAGGGCCCTCACAATGTTTAACTTGTTATACATCAATTCACCACCAAGTGGTGCAGAGCCAGCCAGTCTATCTGCCTGCTAATTTCCCAACACACTGGCATAACCTGGAGAAAATATCCAAAGGATGCTTACTACCCAGGACCTCTGAAGTGATGCTTGCCACTCTGCACGAAGCATGCCATTTTTCACCTTCCTCGACACCGCGAGGATCAAGATGAGATCAGAAGTAATGATGTTTTTTTTTAAAAAAGGATCCTTTACTTTTTTCTTTTTTTTTTAACTTTAACAGTTACTGCTTGGGGCCAAAATAGTTTATAAAACAACCTTACCTTTTCTTTTTCTTTTGTTTTAAACTTTTCCAAGTATTTAACCACGTAGGCCAGAATAGTTAAGTATTTAAAACAACCTTACCTTTTTGTTTAACTTTTCCAAGTTTTTACCGCCTGGGGCCAGAATAGTTAAAAACATAAAACATTTTTTTTTTAAACCTGTATTTACTGCCTTGGGCCAAAATAGTTGAGAAAACCTAACTTTTTTAATTTTTATTTTTTATTTTTCACATATTTACTGCCTGGGGCCTGAATAGTTAAGAATATAAAACAATCTTACCTGTATAATACATCTCCAAACATAAAACAATCTTACCTGTATAATACATCTCCGAACATAAAACAATCTTACCTGTATAATACATCTCCAAACATAAAACAATCTTACCTGTATAATACATCTCCGAACATAAAACAATCTTACCTGTATAATACATCTCAATGATCAAATTGGCTAAGTACTGTAAATTCTGCACACACTCCATACAGAGAGCCACCAGCACATCATATGCTGCTACCACCGTGTGGGGTGTGGAACACACAGGCACAGCATGCTCCGTAGGGAACTCGGCTTCATTCTTCCTGCACTGTGTGACCAGTTTGGAGGCTGGAAAGATGAAGTCTTCCACCAGTGTCTGCAGAAGTCAAAGCATCATTTCAGTTGTGACATCTGAACAATATAAAAACATGAGCCACTAGGTTGTGACCAAGAAGTAATGCCATGTTTTAAATATGAGACTTTCCTGTGTGGGTTCCAGGGCCCCATTGACTAATGACAGGTTTTGAGTGAGGCTTGACCAATGACAGGTTCTGAATGAGGCTCGACTAATGACAGGTTTTGACTGATAGACTTGGCTAATGATGGGTTTGGATTGAGACTTGACTTATGATAGGTTTTGACCAATACTTGACTAATGATAAGTTTTGAGTGAGACTTCACTAATGATAGATTTTGACTGATATTTGACTAATGACAGGATTTGATTGAAGCTTGACTAATGATATAATCTTTCAAAGGGGTCGCCTAACACCATCTAAAAACTCCTATTCGCTGAAGTTATAAAGTAGCAATGAAAATAACTTTATGGTTGGGTGGGGGGGGGGGGGGGGGGGGGGTGTGTGTGTGTGTCACCACAACATGAGAAACTGTATTAAAAAGTCATAGCATTAGGAAGGTTGAGAACCACTGAGCTAGTTGTTCTTCATTTTCATTCATTGTGTTAACTCTTTCTTTTCCCATAGTTCTTTCAAACATCCACATACTCATCGGTTTACACTGTGCCAAAGATACACATGTGAATTCCTACTCTAAAGCAGGTCAGTATTACTTTTCACCTACACAATTTTCCTTTAGCCACTTCAGAAAGAAATGGGGGGGAAAAAATGTGATTTTCTTGAACAAGCAAGGGTTTAGCACCAAGGTGACTGGCATGGTGCCAATGAAATATCCCAGCTGGGGGGGGAAAGGAGGAAAGAGAGTGGAGAAAGAGACAGAGAAAGAGATAGAGAGAGAGAGAGATTAAACTGACCTTGATGAGCTCTGCCCCACCACTCTTGCAGCCTATCTGATACTTCCTTTCTGGTGTCTGGAATGATAACAACTCTTTGGTAATAAACAGTCTTCCCTCCAGCAAAGAGTCCTCCACTTGGATCTCCCCATACTTTTGACACTGATTCTGTGGATACATTGTACACGTTTTGATTAAATCTTCAATAATAGACTTTCTGTAACTCTTTCGGTCCCAACAACAAAGAATGTGTTGGACTGAATTATTCCGCCACACGTCTCCAACATCACATTAAGTGTCTTTTTATAGTTAAATTTTGGTTAGTGTATACTAAACAAATCTGGCAACCATAGAGGTGTTTTTATTATTATTCACTTTTTATTCCTATAAGGCAGCTGATTTCGGTGATTTTAATTTTTGTGGCAATATTTATGAAAAAAATTATTTTTTTACAAAACCTGAAAATAGTTAATAGATAGACCGGCATGCCGGTGTGTTGGAAAATGAACAGGTGGACAGACTGGCTGGCTCTGCACAACTTGGTGGAATACTATCGCATGTAAGGCTGACATGGTTAGTGGCTTGTAGGAGAGCGTGTACAGTTCGGAGGAGCAGATGGATCACTAGTCTGGTGAGATTGATGCAGCGGGGAGCGACGAGAGGTTGTGGCAGATGCTCGAGGCTCAGAGGAAAGGCAAGATGGACGTTTAATCAGAATGCTACTGGCACCATTATTATCGGCTGCTGAAGATAGGGACGGAGCGCTTATGGGAATGCCCCGAGTGCTGTGATGTCAGTTCTTGAATCAAATCAAACTGTAAAAGTTATTTGGTTTTATTATCAACATTAGACTTTGCATATCACGAACTGATCTTGTTAATTACACGCACCATTGTCATGGACTGCCATACCCATGATACCTATAGCCCAGTGTAACACTATTATATCGAAAGGTGGAAAGGTACCAACCAACCAATCATCAAGCTGACCATATATGGCTCTGTCTCTTCTTGCAGAATCATTCCAGGGATTATTCTTGAAAAATCTGCACTCCCAACCCAAAGGATGCAGTGTGACAAGAAACCACAACTTTCTCAGCAGGTAGCAAATGGCTTTAATCATTCTGCCATGGGACCACCCACCGCCCCTCACCTTCCACCAAACCCTATACTTTGAGGTTTTGAACAACGGATCAACATCATGGCACACGGGTGTAACCCATAAGTGCTCAGTTCTTCTTCTAACTCACATCTGAGTCCGAAGAAGCTCAGCACAGGTTTTGTAGCACTGGCCAAGATCCTGAAATACTGTGGATAGATTTTTAACTCCAAATTTTGTATGGGCAGCGCCGTTGGGCTACTCTTTTCGATTTCTAACTGCCAAGGGATTTTTTATGTGCGCAACAATACACGCAGGCGTCCGATCTCACTACCCAGAGACCAGGTGAATTACTACAAGTCCAATTCCGAAAAAATCCCAGCCTTTACCGGGGAATGTACCCGGAACCTCTAGCACTCGAGGCGGACACCATGCCTCGAGACCACGCTGCCCCCATACTAAAACAATAATGCACTAAAAAATTGCCCCAAAAACAACATTTCTGGCAATGTACTTACTCTAACATCCATCAACCATGCAATCTCATTGTTCAGCTGTGGCTCCACTGTCATTGTTCCTTCTTTGGAGGCATGGCATAGCAACCTGCAATCACAATAAACAATGCTGGTCCATCTTCTAAAGGCTTAAGGATTTTTATTTCCATCAGCACCTCCTTTTCAATTCCTAGCCTCTTCTAAACCTCTGTATCTGACTATGAAAATGAAATAACCCATACTTTTACACATCCACATTTCCAGAGACTCAACTTTCTAACTACTTAGTGCCTTTCATGATTTCCCACATTAGAAAGCATCATCTCTGTCAGCGGTTTGTTTTCTCTTCGGACAATATTCCCCTTCAAATTTTGAAGAAACAGATCCAGTGTAATCCTTGATCACAAAGCTGATGGTTGTAGAACCAACGCCTAGGGTTCTGGCTACGGCCCTGTGTGTTTTGCTTGTGTTTATAGTGGGATCTCAATCTGTGGATTTTACTTGTGTTTATAGTAGATTTTCAATCTTCAAGCACTTTCTGTGAGTCATATCCATGTTGCACAAATAACCGTATTTAAAAATACTGATTCTTTTTCTTCCTCTTAGTGTAAACTGGCAAAAAGTTCTGGTTGTTCGTCCACTCCTGGACTTTTGGTCTTGAATGTACATCTACTTTACAGATTTGCATAATTTGTGTGCAGACTGTTGGTTTGGTTCCTTGTCTCTTATGCAGACGTACTCTGACTTTGAAGGGAAGAAAACACTGTAGGTTCCTCGTCTTTTATGCAGACGTACTCTTAACTTTGAAGATAAAAAATATACCTAATCAGTCATCTCCTACGACATGCTTGTTATGTGACAGTGGAGCAGTTGTGGGAGGGGAGGGGGGGGGTGTGTGTGTGTGCATCAAAACATGCACCTTCCTACTACAGGAACAAAAATACTAATCTGGCTGCTGCAGCGACTAAAGTACATCGCCTAGCTAAGCCCTGTATTCTTTTTTTTTTCTTTCTTTTGAGCGATTTTACTAGGCAGTTTTACCGCCAGCAGTTGCTTTCTGAACAGTTTGCACTCCATACCATTGTGGAAATCAATGCAGAGGGTCAGCTGTAAAAAACCACCCACAGCTGGAATAGAATCAGGTATTTCAGAATTATGGTGGCGCAGTGATTTCTGTCACAGGCGTGAGGCAAAGTTAAGTCCAACGTGATGGGTATAAGGAGTTACTCTGTATGTCATTCGGGCGCCAGTCCTGCACTGTTCTGGTTTTAAGGAACCTCACGCAAGACTCCTGCAGCATGTCCTCGTTGCGCGCCACAGATAATGTCTGAAATGAGACTTAACAGAGCTGTCAGGGTATCTCGGAGTTGGCGGTCCTTAAAGATGTAGTGTTCTTGTGGCTCTCATCAGCCCGCCTCCAAACGCATGGGTGAAAAGGCTTATCAAAACTCATTAGGAACATGAGTAAAGTGCTTGCCAAACGTAAAACTAAAATGACAACCCTTGGTTAAAAGCTTGTGGGGTGAAGAGAACATTGTGTTGCTGAGACTCAACCCTTGACCTAGAGATTTACCCGCAGCACAGACGAGTAACATCTCCTGTGGGTGGCGTCTCGCAGCAAGATTCTACCCATGTACATCCTCTGTCAACCCTCAGTGTCGTCGCCACCGCGCTGAGGTACACCAAGACAACAACCATCCACCGGCTGGTTAAGCCCAAATGTCTGACAAAAATAGATCCTACGGCACACAAGCAAGCTCAAAATCCGACCATCATAAATTGTACTGATTGAGGAAAAGTCCAAATATCCACGTCCCAAGACCCCACTCGCCCGAGTGTTGTGACCAAACAGATAAAGATATGCCTGACGCGCGATTCTCCATTCTGAAGGTGAAGAAACAGGTTTCTTAGACTTTTTTTTTTATTGGCTATATGGTTTGTTCTGGGTTTCCAGGATTTGTGGCTGTCTGACTCTCATTCTTGATATGTTAAACATACAGAATGCAAATTTGAAGGAGAAACACTAACAACAAATGTTTAATAGCATTAATGTGATGTTAATAAAGAAAAAAAGAAAACCTACTTGCATAACAAGGTGAAGTACTCATGTGACTGTCTGGCATTTTCCTTCACTGTTGTCTATTTGTACATGTCATTTATGAGAAAAAAATGTGTCAGTTGCCTTCTATGATATGAAATCAAAAATAATGAAGACAAACATATATCAGTTTCCTTCTATGATATGAAACAAAAAATGACAGAAACTAAAACATATATCAATTTCCTTCTATGATATAAAACCAAAAATAACGAAGGCTAATATTATGGCTAGCAAGCTTGCCTGCCAGTTTAATGGTTATAGATCTGAAGGAAGAAAACATGGGCTTTTGAGGTGAAATTTTTTAGAAAGATTCTCTGAATACCAGGTACAAAAAAACAAAAACAAAAAACAAAAAAGAAATACTGACATCTTAAAAGATCTGAAAATCAAGGAAGATTGGCAAGTAAACAGCATCTTGTCTCGGAAACTGAAATATTTTGGTCATATCAATCACAATGGTGGATTGGAAAAAAAAGTAATAGCAGAAAGCAAGGTATCTGAAAAGCGGGTGCACAGACCGACAGCAGGAAGATGGGCTCAGGATATAAGTAACACCCGAGGTAGGAATGTGCAAGAGGCAAGAGATCTGGCGATGACCGATTTTCTTTTAGACAGACCTTGATAAGAGCGACATCCTGCAAAGGACCTGCTACATTACAGTGATGGATTTGAATCCCCACTGACATGAATTTTTTAAATTTAAAGTGACCTGGGCTCTCAGTCTAAAAATGAACATGGGGAAATTTTTTGGGAAGTAAAGACTACAGGGGAGAATTTTTACCACTGAGTGCCAATTGGTCAAGATTTTGGGACCAGCACATTGTTCCCTCCAAACCTCAGGGTGGGGAAATGGGTAAGTTACTTGGCTGTAATACTTATGCTTAATATCTGCCCAAAATAACACTTTTGCTGCCTGGGTAAAAAAGTCTACATGGGCCATGTAAGTTAACATATCAAGATATTCCTCCGTACTGGGGACAGCTTTTAAAGACTGCCCCCTTGACGAGACTGTCGCAGTTACGTGGCCGACTTTCATTATCCCGCCCAGCTGTCAACCACAGCTGTAAAAAAAACCAGATCCTGCGTTGGAAATGGGGGGGGGGGGACAGCCAGCGAAATGGCCGCCATGAGCGGAAGTGAAGCCAGATTTGACAACAGAGTGCATATGAACATCCAAGACCTAAAGAAGGTGGCAACGAACCACCAGACATGGAGAGCTACAACTTCTGCACTGAGCGCCATGCTAGATTCAATAGGAAAGACTAACATATCTAATAATAGTACACAGATGGCATTTTTTTTTTTAATTTATGTACAATTTATAATTACCATTTTGAATGAAAATAGTGGTGAAAAATACAAATTCCGTTTATGACCAGTTAAACTTATTACCTGTTAGTTGGATCGGAACTCGGTCATAAGTTGAGGTGACCTTGTACTTGTTAGGGATGCACCAGGTCTATCCCCCCCCCCCCAAATGGGGCCCAGGTATCCACAAGAGGAATGAAACACTTAATACCAATGAAGTAAACATGGTCAAATTAGGCTCAATCCCAAACAATCTGTACGAATCAATATCAGACTTCTAATCTTCGTCAAATAAACAGATCCTTCACTTCAGCCATCAGCAGCTGTATCAGTATTGATAGGCGACACTCATAACATACAACATAATTGTTAAAAATAACTACTATTAGTATGCCAGAACAAACTATTAAAATTTACCTCAAGTTTTGTGAACAGAAGTGTTACCAGCCACTTAATGTTTCGAGGATTCATACTACAGCGTGAAAACATCTGGAAAAACTGCTCTGCAGCACAGGTTCGTATACTTCGACTGAAGAGAATTGGAATATAAATTAGTAGACATGTGAGGGTTCTGCAAGCACCTTGACGGTACCTGAAATGTCAAGGCTTCTTCATACACAACAGGCCATTACCAGATATGATGACAAGTTATATGCCTCTCTCTAATTTCCTTTCCCAACAAAGGGCAAAGAGGGGGTCTGGGCCAAAGTACTTAAGCCTTTTATTTTGCGCTCTGAAAGTTGTGGGTTTAGTTCTGAACTCTGTTCTTTGGTTGACAAGTGCAGGTGTTTCGATCCTTGACCACTGTCTCTGTCTGGGGATGAGAAGTTTGGAGCTATGTGCAACAATCTGTAGGTAAACAGCAGTTCAGTAAGGACAAAGTCAGATTGGGTTAGACTGCAATGAAGTCAATCCTTCTGCCTTTAAACACCCCCCCCCCCCCTTTTTAAAAAAAAAGGCAAAACAAGTTATTTATATCAAGATTTCATCTTGATATCTGTCTATTACAATGTGGATGTATGGAATGCCTGAAAGCTATCCCCTAACTAAAAACTCACTGTGTGATTTCACTTGGCCATTTTTTTTTTACATTCAATAGTTTGTCATTTCTTTCTGAACCACAAAGTACGCACATTGTTGTCAAAAATGTACTCAAAGCATTTGCTACCACCTTGACTGCAAAATGACTTCAAACCTCAATATTCCTCATGTAAGTTATGGGGGCTCCATTGAATTCTCGTGTGTGTGTGCACGCGTGAGTGTGTGTGTGTGCACGCGTGAGTGAGTGTGTGTGTGTGTGTGTGTGTGTGTGTGTGTGTGTGTGTGTGTGTGTGTGTGGGGGGGGGGCAGATCCATTGTCCCTTTACAAGCATACAATAAGAGGGTGTGCTGAAATCGGATGTGTAAAGGTACAGGTAATGTAGCTGGATGCAAACATCACAATGTGCTATTATTTAAAGAGTGAACATCATCATCATCATCAGGTGGTTTGCATCACAGTCTGCCTGAAAGAAACTGAGTCTCTCGCCAATTCTCTCGCCTCAAGAACTTTCATACCCAAAGAGTCATCTATCTCCTGTTCCCATCTTCGTATTGGTCAGCCCTTGCCACTCCTTTCTGGTACCATGCTTTCTGCTATTATTTTTTTTTCCAATTTGCTGTGACGTTTAAAATGACCAAAATATTTCAGCTTCTGAGACAAGATGCTGTTTATTAGCCATTCTTCCTTGATGTTCAGATCTTTTAGAATGTCAGTATTTTTTCTCCTTTGTCCATTTTCTGTGAACACAGGTAAAAATAGAAAAATAATAAACCCTGCTATGTCAGCATTATAACCCTGTGTTCACAACCTAAAAAGCTACAAGCACTGACAAGAATGAACAGGGTGACTGAAAACACATGTTGTGCTAGGAAACAGTTTACAACCACTACAGGAGGACTCACCTTGTTTTGCACAGCAACAATAGGTCAATAATGAAATTCTTCCATGCATTCTCCTTGTCCAGCTGGTCAAGAATGGGTGGGCAGAGAGCCACACAAACAGTCAGATTCTCTAAGCCTTCTCTAGCTACTATGATATCCTCATTATCTGATGGAACTCCCTCCTTGGGCTACAAAAATTTTTTAGATAGAAAAATGAAACAATAAAGGTAACTGCCTGTCAATTATCGGTGCCCTAAAGGGAATCAAATATTTCATAAAACAAACCAAACATTACATTTAGTACAATCAAGGAAATCACCTATCAGTTACTGGATGGACCCTTAAGGTATGCAAATATTTCAGAAAATAAACAATACATATATTGCAATCAAGGAAATCACCTGCCAGTTATTGATCCCTTAGGGGATGCACATATCAGAAAACAAACTAAACAATATGCATACTGCAATCAAGGGAATCACCTGCCAGTTATTGGACCCTCAAGCATGGTGCGAGACTGTAAGCTGTGGATTTCACTTGGAATGCTTTTTGACTGCGACCAACATGGTGTTGTGAACTGTAGATTCAGAAAATGTTGTGTGGCCTATTGCCACAGAAATAGTGGTGCCTCATGTGATTAAAATTGATGACGTGTGCATCTGCCTACCAAGATTGTCTTAAGAGGAGACTAAGAAGGACTGTCCTAGGACTGACTAGCCTACCCCCCCCCCCCCCCCCCTCTAACAACTTGCACTCACACCCTACAACATATGAAGGCCAAACATTTCATACCCCAGTGGCAGTAACTGCTATAGGACTACACTGACATTTTTACTTTTTTTATAAAGTTACAATTTCAAGTGTCAATGCCCAACGTGGACACTTAAATCCTCCAATGAACGTAAAATTGTGACAACAGAGATAAAATGCCTTAGAAGAGCAGCAGGAGTTTCAAGGAAATACAGAATATGACATTACGAAATCACACGAATGCTAGGAATAAAGCCAGTCTTACAAGTCATCAAAGAACAACAAATGAAGTGGTTTGGACACTTCACAACAATGCCTTGGTACTATCTGCCACAGTGAGCCACACTAAAACATTACAACGAGTATAGAGCGAGTGGAAGACCTCAGAAAATATGGAGTGATGGCATTAAGAACAGCCTTACAGAAATGAACATCAGTCTTAACAGCGCTCTTGACAGAGCTCATCAATGAATTTTGCATCTCCCCCCGACACTTCACTGAGGTACAAGGTGGAAGAAGACAAAACATTTCAAGTCGCCAGGATTGACTTCATTGCCCCCGGTTACCCCATTTAGCCTGGTCTTTCTCCAAGACTAACTGCCTGCGAAGAGTGTCGCACAAAGCGTGACTCCTTAGCTCCAATGGCGATCCCCAGGCTTCTTTCTCTGCAAAAACTGCACTTGTGAAACCAGACCACTGTCTTGACAGGCAAGCATGGTAGCTGCTATGCCACCACAACTTTGCTGTGGGAAGGTTTTCTAATTTTATATTTGGTATGTGGAGACCGATCTGTTCAGTCTACTCGTTTTTCAGTCAAATTACCCGTGGGAGTTCCAGGAGCCCCATTGTAGGGGTGAAAAGGGGGGGGGGGGGGAGATGAAAAGAATAGACCCACTGCTCCACTTCTGTAAAATGATCTCAAGACCTACCAAGCACAGAGAAAAACAAGAAAAAACACAATGCCTCACGTCTGTGAAATGATCTCAAGACCTACCAAGCACAGAGAAAAACAAGAAAAAACCCCAATGCCCCACGTCTGTGAAATGATCTCAAGAACTACCAAGCAAGGAGAAAAACAAGAATAGACCCAATGCCTCATGTCTGTGAAAATGATCTCAAGAACTACAAAGCACAGAGAACAACAAGGAAAAAACCCCAATGCCTCACGTCTGTGAAATGATCTCAAGAACTACCAAGCACGGAGAAAAACAAGAATAGACCCACTGCCTCCAACAAGATGTTGTAAGAGACGACTACCGTGTGTCAGTGAAATCATCTCAAGACCTACCGAGGTCGGTGAAAATGGCTTGTCCACTTGGACTCTCAACCCTGAACAACTGTGAACTGAACCCGACCAGTCTTGGCAGACAAAAACAATATCTGCTACACAACCAGGGCTTGCCTATTTCTTCTACAGCAATAAAAGTTGGCACACACAAAAACTCAAACTTACCGAGTCAAAAGCAGCATGGATGTCTTCGTACGAGGCGTGTATCAAATGAAAGCTGCAAGCACTGGCTGACCAAGCTAGCTTCATGATGGCTTTGACTGTGTTCAGATCCGGGCTTACACCAACGGCCTTCAAAACAGAAAACCTCAGCTGATTTGACATAAAATAAAACAGTAATATTGCTCTGCTTTGTCTCTTGTACATTCAACTTTTTCAGTCCCGGAAAGTTTTACATTAGACGTTTAGGAGTGTAATCATTGTTAAATCTCACAAGCACAAGCATTACTCCTGAGAGGCAAGTAACCAACAGTCTGCATGCAAATGATTCAGACCTATGAAACAGATGTACACGCAACACTCAGTTTCTGGATCAGGAAATGGGACCTCAAGGGACCAGAAGTGGAGGAACAACCAGAACTTTCCGCTAGAGTTTATAGCCGGTGAACAAGAAGAAGAAGAAGAAGAAGAAGAAGAAGAAGAAGAATGGTCACTGCATGTACTGTGATGAAAACTGAAAACTTAGAGAAGACATTTTTCATTATTAAAAAAAAGAGACCACAATAGAAGTGGTTTTATGACTTTCTAAACAAACGAATTACTTTGAAGATGCAAAATGACTACCTTAGAAGTGGCCAGTTAGGAAGCCAAATGTTTTTAAATATGCAGACCCCACCCCCAAATATCATTTAACCCACTCCACAATAAAAAGGGTTCAACAGCAAAAACCCTATGGATTTTTCACAATGATTAGGATTCAATTTATACATTTCACAAGCTACCTAGGACTGAAAGAGTCAATGCTCGAGATAATGTAGTTTTTTTTTTTTCCAATTTTATTTTTAATGCATGAAACATTGTAAACAGTGAATATATATATGAGATCAATGGAACAAATGTCAGGGATTGTAGTTGGTGGTTATGTGACAAATAACCTGCATTATGCAGATGACACCAACGCTCATGAAAGAACAGCTTTATCTAAAATTGTTTGAGTTACAGCCCTTGCTGCAACCTGCCACTTCCGCCCATCTTTCTGTGAAGTCCCCTCTTCCTGCATCACACGCGACTCAAAGAGTTGCCTATCTTTCTGTGAATCCCCTCTTCCTGCATCACACGCGACTCAAAGAGTTTCTATTTTTCAGGTGTGTTATGGCTAATTCTAAAAGAGACTTCTACTTACAGAAAAGTGATTTTGTGTATTCTTGTATGTAACTGTAAGTGTCTATTGATATGATGTGTGCTGATGAAGGCTTTCTAGCCACAACTGTTGTCATTTGTAGTTGTGACAATGTGAAGCTGACCAATTCTACTTCCCTTTCAGATTATCTCTTCATGACACTACAGCTTAACTCTTTGAGTCCCAGGGGGTCTAGCATCAGAGGCCCAATGGGTAGTAAACAGATGTAAAATCTACATATTTTACATTCACTGGGCTTCTAGGTAGGAACCTCTGAACGTATGATGCGTTCCTTGGGTCTCAAAGAGTTAAATAACTGAAGAAAATGAAACTAACTTTAAAACAATATAAAAGATCTCCGCGTGGGTTCTGGAACCCCCACTGTGGGGGAAAAGAGAATAGATCCACTGCCTTCCCAACAAGCATTCTGTAAGAGTTGACTAAGTGAGGGGCTTACTTCAAAGTCGGAGTGCATCTGCCTGACAGGCAAAGAACCAACAATCTTCAAACAATTTAGTCAGATCTGTTAAATGGATGTGCACAAAACACTCAGGTTCTGGAACAAGACTAAAGTCCGGAGGTGGACAAACAACCTGAACTTTCCGCCGAGTTAACAGCTGGTGAATGCAAAGAAGAACAATGTAAAAGATAGGAAAGATGCATGCAGATACAAGCAAATATTCACCATAAATACACACTTTTGTAAACACTCATACCAGACCCACCTGCTCAACTAACTGCCCGCCAAGTCGCGAGGCAACGTTCCTCATGCTGTACTCAGACTCTGGGTTGGGGATGTGCAGCAGAGCCTGCTGCAATGCTGCAGCCTCTTCATGAGCTTTCTGGGTCACGGTTCTCACGCCAGCCTCTGAAGCACATGCCTCTACAACAACCTGCACACGGGCATGACCCAGGACGGTCAGCATCATTTTGCTGATTTTCAACACAGTCTGGTATGCTGCTCTGAGAACATTTTAAGGGAAAGATTTCTGCTTATTTTCCATTTCATTTAAATTCTTGAGAAATTACATCATACTGTATTTTTGTTGTATACAACAAGCTGCATTTTTGGTTTATAACTGTTCAACAATTTTTACAACCTAAATCCACTCTTTTGGCCTTTTTTTTTTTTCAACAACATATACATGTCATGGCAACCTAAATCTATTATTCTGACACTTCTTAACAAAGTATACATGTCCTGACAACCTAAATCCATGATTTTAACAAATCGCAGCAAGATTTACATGTCCTGACAAGTTAAATCCATAACTCTGACATGTCATGACAACCAAATACACGATTCCTGGAAGAAGAGCAGTTGTCAACCAACATGAAAGGTTGCACAAAATACTGAAGACACCATTGGTATGAAAATATACCAGGCAGGGGGATCGAAAACGGACTACGAGGTCTTCCATCGGGCCTTGATGGTACTAACAAAACAACATTCTGCAAAGGATCTGTGATATAATTTCTCTCTCTCTCTCTCTCTCTCTCTGTGTATGTGCAGGCATGCGCATGTGTACCTGTAGAGGTGGTGAGGGTTGTGAGGAAGCTGGAGTCCCTCCAACTCTTTCTGAGCAAACTCTTCTAGGGCTGCTTTTCTTGTGTGCAAAGTTTAACTTTTTCCTGCCATGCTTTATTACAATGCCAACAGGTTTTTTTTACTGTATCTTTGGAATGCACCTGCACTACCTTCTATCATGTGCACTGCAAAGCTTTAAGTTGTTTTCACTTTTCTTTTCAAAAGATAACATTCTTTTTCTACAAGATTATACTATATACCACCAGAGTATACACCTGCTCGACTTACAATATCCCCCCTCCCTTCCACACACACAGACAGACAGACACACACACCCAAATATATATTTTTAAATAAATAGTACATTTTAAAAAAAAGGATTATACTGATAAGAGTCAAAAAGTTCCCAGAACCTATGCAATAAAGTACACATTATGTATTGTTCACATTGTGTACAATTATTGGCATATTAACATATGGCTGTGAAATCTTGGACAATTAGTAGGCAGGCCAAACAATTTCTTGAGGCCTCAGAGATGAGGTTTTACAGAAGAAAGCTTAGAATACCTTGGATAGCCAAAAAGAGCAACCAAGAGGTTTTGAAAGAAGCGGGAGCCTAAAGACTGACATCAGAAGGAAACAGTCATCATTTTTCGGCCATGTTATGAGAAGAGGGAAAATAGAACATGTTGTGACCACTGGAGGGATAGAGGAAGACAATGAGAGAAGATTCTTGACAGTCTTGTTGCATGGCATGGAGGTGTGTCAGCACACGAACTGATACATGCTGCAGGAGATCATGGATTATGGAGAGGCATGATCGCCCACGCCTGTCAGCAAGGCACCTGATGATGATGATAATGATGATGATGATGATAGGCATACAGACTGAATATTTATGTTTAAAAAACAATTAGAACAACATGTTTGAAAGAAAGTAGTGTTTAAATATATAAACTCAACTTATGACCAGTTCGATTTTATCACCTGTTAGTCGGAATGGAACTTGGTCCTAAGTCGAGAGAATCTGTATTCCTTTAACAAACCAAAAAAGCTGCCATTAGTGCCTACAGAGACATTTTTTGTGTGCTGTGCAAGAAAGTTGGGTCTTGAACCAGAGAATTTAGGACCACAAGGCTCGCAGTCATCATTAACCGTACAGGTTAGGATATTTATTTCTTTAGAAAAACTTCCACCGCCTTACCAAGGATTTAACGGGGGTCTTCTGCAGGTGTTCTAACCACTTGTCCAGCCACTCCTCTGCTAATATATTATATATACCGCTATAATACTACACTGGGAGCCGCTGTGGTGTAGTGGCTAGGCACTTGCATGTGGATCCAAATGTCGAAGGTTAAAGTCCTGGAGACATTATCCTTATCTACAGACAATACTGTCCTATGCCTACCTTCTAGAGGGTAGATCAGCATTGGGCATGAAGTTGTTCTTGGTCAACATATTGATGGCTAACTGGATTCCTCCACTGAGAACAAACTTGTACTGAAACTCAAAAGCCTCCTCACACATGGGATCCAAGCTGGGCATCAGAAGTGCGTAGCACACCTGAATAAAAAAAAAAAAAACATTATAACATTCTGATTAACCCTTGCATCCTGGCATTCCATTTCTACTTTATTAAAGTTCCTAGAACCAGGATTCCTCTGCATCTTTGAGACCTCCTGAAGAAGTTATAATTACACCAGATGTCAACTTGAATAATCAGTGATAACTTATAGTCAGGACACCTGAACAATACTGCCATCTTGTTTTTGTTATTCTTCTTCTTCTTTATCTTTTTCTTAGCATTTACCAGCTGTGAACTTCATGGAAAGTCCTGCTTGTTCATCTATTTGTGGTTCCTTGCCTCTCAGGCAGATGCGCTCCAACTCTGTGAACTTTGATGGAAAGTCCTGCTTGTTCATCTATTTGTGGTTCCTTGCCTCTCAGGCAGATGCGCTCCAACTCTGTGAACTTTGATGGAAAGTCCTGCTTGTTCATCTATTTGTGGTTCCTTGCCTCTCAGGCAGATGCGCTCCAACTCTGTGAACTTTGATGGAAAGTCCTGCTTGTTCATCTATTTGTGGTTCCTTGCCTCTCAGGCAGATGCGCTCCAACTCTGTGAACTTTGGATGGAAAGTCCTGCTTGTTCATCTATTTGTGGTTCCTTGCCTCTCAGGCAGATGCGCTCCAACTCTGAAGGAAATACTTCTAATTAGTTGCCTTTCCCGACAAGCTTGTTAGAAGGGCAGTGTGCCTATTGCTCCTACCTCCTTCCAACCAAATTGGGGCCCAGAGGGACCCACACCAGGACTCTCAATATTTTCCTGTCTTCCATAGATCCTGACCACTTCAAGATAATGGGTAGAACTAGTTTCTCCTCTCTCCCCCCCCCCCCACCCTCTAGTTTCTGTTCTGCTTTCTAGGTTTTCAAGAGGCATCTGGTGTGTGCGCTTTGATGTGTGCTGCATAGTTGTTGGTACGAATGCAAAGATATTATATCTATCCACTTCTTGCATGGACGACCTCTAGAGTGCTGCTTCTGCTATGACTAAGTGTCAGGGCTCTCTGTAGTGCACTAATGTTTGGTTGTCTTGACACATGTCCAAACCATTTGATTTGTTGTCTTTTGAGGTAGTCTAGCACCGGTTCCATCCAAACTTCTTCCTGATAATGTCGCTGATATTGTTGTAGGACTATATTTGGTTCTTTCGTAATAAGTCACCCCAGATGACATCACAGGGACAGTCCAATATTTTATAGGGTGGTAAGACCCGGTTTTCTGACTTTGTGGTGCTTTTAACTACTCCAAAACATCCAGAACAGGACCTAATCCCAACCCACCTACATCCCACAAGAGAGTGCAGCCTAGGTCCCACGACTGCATGAAGCCTATCTACCATCCCCAGAAATATTGGACTGTCTGTTAAAGGTGAATAAAAATGAAAGCACCCTATATTAATTAATTCAAATACCTTTATTATGATCATCTCCTATCTTGAACACACAGTAACAGATGATGCCGAAGTGAAACAGAAATCAAAAAGAGAATAGGAACAGCTAAATCAATCTTCACTAAGAAGTGCAGATTATTTATAGCCAGAGAGATAAACAACAATTTAAAAATAAGAATCGTCAAATGTTATGTATACTCAGCCCTGCTGTGTGGTGCAGAAACTTAGACAATAAACATGCAACTAGAAAATCTAACTGAGTCTCTGGAATTGTGGATATAAAGAAGATTAAATATGTTATATTTGGGGGGAGGGGGGTGTAAGAGAGAGTCCAATAAAGATATTCTGGAAGGACTATGAATAAAAAAAGAGAATTACAGAAATAAATTTTCAAAAAGACAACTGAAATAAATAAGCCACATTGAAAGACATAGTACGTTTTTTAAAAAAACCAAACTGGAGGGAAAGGTCGAGGGCAGGAGAGCAAAAGGTAGACACGAACACAAGTGGGAGGACAACATCAAGAGATGGACAAACAGCAGTCTGAGAGAGTATAGAACTAAGACAAGAGATACAGCATGCTGCAGATCTACTGCAGCCATCCTTCAGTGTGGAGATGGCACCTGACTGATTGACTGACTATGATATTCCCTCAAAATTTAAAAACCATTTCACATGTCAAATCCAATAAACAGACCCTTGTTCTCAAGCCTCAAGCACACACCACCCACCTCAATGTTATACAGTGTCTGTGTGGTTGAGTTGTTGAAGAACATGGTTTCCAATGCAGATGACATGGGCTGGTCTGAGTTAGCTCCCTCCGAACATATAGTGGTAAACTTTTTCACAGTATGTACATCTGAAATATACAAGCATACAAGTCAACAGATGTTTTAACTAACCCTAACCCCAACATCTGAAATATACAAGTCAACAGATGTTTTAACTAACCCTAACCTTAACATCTGAAATATACAAGCATACAAGTCAACAGATGTTTTAACTAACCCTAACCCCAACATCTGAAATATACAAGTCAACAGATGTTTTAACTAACCCTAACCTTAACATCTGAAATATACAAGCATACAAGTCAACAGATGTTTTAACTAACCCTAAAACTAACATCTGAAATATACAAGCATACAAGTCAACAGATATTTTAACTAAAGCTAACCCTAACATCTGAAATATACAAGCATACAAGTCCACAGATGTTTTAACTTCTAAAGTGGGTTTCGGGTCCTCGTCTGAGGGGAGGTGGGGCGAGGATGGGGGGATGGACCCACTACCTCCCTAACAAGCATGTCCTAGAAGGTGACTACTTAGGGGTGCTTCCTTCAAAGTTGCAGTGCACCTACCAGAGAGACAAGGAACCAACAGTCTGCATACAAATAACTAGAACTGTAAAATGGATGTTCATGTGAAATTCAAGTTCTGGAACAAAACCAAAGTCCAAAAGTGATTGAACAACCAGATTTTTTCCACAGTAAAAACTAAGAAGTATACGTGGTTAAGATCAGATAGTCAATATTTTAGTCAAACAAATCACTAGATTGTCAAGATCTCACAGTAAACATTTTAGTCATACAGGTTAACATTGTAAAGTATCCTACATCTATGACACAATTATATATAGGGTGTATGAAATCAGCATCATCAAGTAGCAGGTCCGTTGCTCTCATCATGGTCTGCCTGATCATAGAAACTTGGTCTCTCGCCAGCTCTCCCGCCTTGTGAACTTTCACATTCAAGGAGTCAATTATATCCTGTGCCCATCTTCGTGTTGGTCGGCCCCTGCCTCTTCTTCTTGTTACCATTCTTTCTTCTATTACTTTTTCCAATCAGCCATGACCAAAAGATTACAGTTTCCAAGACAAGATGAAATTTATTAGCCAATCTTCCTTGAAGTTCAGATCTTTTTTAAAATGTCAGTATAACTTCTCTTCTTTGAGGTAAACCAGTAGGCCTCAAAAAGTAATATTGAAAATATAACTTTACTTGCTGTTGTTTAAAAAAAAAAAAAGACCCTTTTGAAGCTGATAGCGCGACAGACATATGCTGCTAGACTCATATAAAAGAAAGTCATAGAGTACAACTTGTGGGATTTGGTGCTGCTTCACTGACTGATTAATAAAGACATACCTGCAGGCATGATTTTGAGTATAGCCCGGGCTGTATCCCTCAGTTTGGGCTCCTGGAGCTGACAGCCGAGATCTGACAGCTGGAACAGGAACTGGCTGTACTTGGCTTTCTGCGACATCAACTGCAGCACACACAAAGGCAAGATGTTGAGTGTAAAGAGATTCTAAGACCATACCAGCTGTGAAATTGTACCTTTGAGTGTACTGGGATATGACATGAGGTCCTTGCATACCATTTCCCTCTCAGAGAAATGAATATAACTCACTTAAAGAAATGCCCTTGTGAGATCTGGAGTCCTGTCGTAAAGTGGCCGTAATTTTCCAATCTTATCTATCCTCCCACAAATGAACTCTAGAATATTCGTATCACAGAACAAACTTCAAACTATGACGTATAGAATATGTAAAAGTGTCACTGAGCAACCAATCAGTAGTGGGGTTGATTTTTAAAAATGTCATCCTCCCCAACCCTTAACTTAGCAGGGCATTTTGCGAGGAAAACATCGGGAAAGGAGGTTGCCATCAGAGAGGTACAGAAGATGATAAGTGAATTACCAGTGAGACTTTAAATGATGCTAAGCACAAATCCCTCTCTGATGTAACGAATGACAAAAGCAACATCTGAAGCTGAACAATAACAAAATGAAGCAATACTGAAATCTGAAAAAAAATTGACCTTCCTGTCAAGAATAAAAAATCTCAAGAAAATTGAAGACTTATATAAGAAAATGAAGGTAATGTGAAAATCTGAAGAAATACTCCAACGCAGTACAGCAGCAATGGGTCTATGATAAAAAATATGATATATTTTATTCATTAAATGTTGTTAGTAAAAGAATGAAAAAAGAGTGTAGCAAATAATACTGAAATTTGACAATTTAACATGCTTTCTTTTAATATGACAAGTTGATGAAAATTTATATAAAGAAAAAGACACACCTATTAAAATCTCATATATTAACATCTTCTTTGTTATCCTGAGATATTTGAATAATATGTCTGTATGAAAGAGAAGGAATTTCTTAATGTTTTAAGTTTCTTGAGGGCAATAAGTAAACAGTGAGGTTACCCCAGTTAGATTTTAAGCCCACGGCATATCTTTATTAATGATAATAATAATAATGCTGACCATTTAACTCCTCACTTCAGGATTAGAAAACTCCTCACTTCGGGAGTAGAAAACTCCTCACTTCGGGAGTAGAAAACTCCTCACTTCAGGATTAGAAAACTCCTCACTTCGGGAGTAGAAAACTCCTCACTTCGGGAGTAGAAAACTCCTCACTTCAGGATTAGAAAACTCCTCACTTCGGGAGTAGAAAACTCCTCACTTCGGGAGTAGAAAACTCCTCACTTCGGGAGTAGAAAACTCCTCACTTCGGGAGTAGAAAACTCCTCACTTCGGGAGTAGAAAACTCCTCACTTCGGGAGTAGAAAACTCCTCACTTCGGGAGTAGAAAACTCCTCACTTCGGGAGTAGAAAACTCCTCACTTCGGGAGTGGAAAACTCCTCACTTCGGGAGTAGAAAACTCCTCACTTCAGGATTAGAAAACTCCTCACTTCAGGATTAGAAAACTCCTCACTTCGGGAGTAGAAAACTCCTCACTTCAGGATTAGAAAACTCCTCACTTCGGGAGTAGAAAACTCCTCACTTCAGGATTAGAAAACTCCTCACTTCGGGAGTAGAAAACTCCTCACTTCGGGAGTAGAAAACTCCTCACTTCGGGAGTAGAAAACTCCTCACTTCGGGAGTAGAAAACTCTGAACAATATTTTGTCCTCAGGACATTTCCCAAGACAGATTTTCTTGATCGAGCCATAGTTTCAGAAGTTCTTCCTTCCTTCACTTTATGACAGGTCTACTGGGGATGGCTACAGAGAATATACTTACTGATTTCCTAACAAGCACGTTGTAAAAGGGGCTAATTAGGGATTTTACTCTCAAGCCGGAGATCCTCTGTCCTCTGCCTGAGCAGTCAGGAACCAACCAACAGTATGCATACAAGAAAGCCAGATCTCTATTTGTAAAACTGATGTGTATGCAAAATTCAGGTTCTGGAACAAGACTGAAGTCCAGAAGTGGATAGCAGCCAGAACTTTCCACCAGGGTTTACAGCCAGTGAACACTATGAAGATGATGATGACAATGATGATGATGATAATATTAGTAATAACTTAACGGAGACTAGTTAAACTCTAGACCAAACATATAATGTATGCGTGTGCGCGCAGGCACGCATGCACGTGCACACACATATATATATATACTGAACAGACTTATGTCCTTGGCAACTGACCTAATGTGATCAGACACAGCCCCTGCTCTTCTGAACCAGCAGTCTCTGCAGCATGATGTGCTCTAAAAGTACTGGCATTACCCTTCCTGTGGATTCCCATGCCTCCTTATACCCTACCACACAATGCAACACTATCATCTAGTTTGCGGCTTCAGGAAACTCTATACAAGCATAACACTGACAACAACAACACCTACCACTCCCGGCAATGCACTTTCTGCCTCTGGGTTTGGCCCCTCATACTGATTGTGAGGAGATCCCACAGAGCTGTCACTGCTGCTCTCTGGACTAGAAGGCATGTTGCCTCCAACTTGCAACAGTTTCCCATTGAGTGTCTGAAACAACAGTGTAGGTAACAGGTTACTCACCAAAGACTTCATATCTTATTCTCTGTTAAGGTATTTAAATAATGTTAGCTGCCTATCCTTTACAGTAGACAGGTCAAACTGGGGGCCCGCAGGTCTCATGCAGCCCTGTGCAAGGGCACCTGCCTAAAGGAAGCATTCTGTAATAATGTTTATTCATTGACTCCATTTAGTTGTCTTGTGGGCTCTTCAGTTAAAAACAACAGTGGGACTGGCTGAAAGACCTGAAGGGGGTTCCTGGCAACAGGCTCCTCATTTGTGGGGATTTCAATGCAATGAAACATTGAATCGGACAGTACTGGGGAAAACCGACAGGTAGTTGCCCTTACTGACGCCAAAGTTGATTCAGACACGGCTATTGACCTGGCTCTGGTTACCCAATCAGCAGTACTGGACACAAAATGGACTGTCCTGGGCGATCATGGAAGTGACCATTTGCCATTTTTGGTATTGATTTCCAAATTCAGGAAAATCAAGGCTTCAAGAGCTCATAGGCCTTTCAAGTATGAGCGGACTAACACCCTTCTGGGACTCCTCCGACAGAGGACATGTAAGGGGGCCGGCAGATCTACTTTTCTGCAGCCTCCATGGCGGACATCAGAGGTTATGGAAGTTGAAGAGAGCTGCAGTAAAGCGTTTAAAGAAAGTGCGACAGACAAACCTAAGCTAACATGAGGAGTCAGAGAGCACGGAAAGAGATAAGAAAGATAAGAGTTTTTCATGCTCTGTGCAGCAGAGGCTAAGAAAGCAAAATGGGAGCATTTTATTGCTGAGATTGGGAGCGATAAGACACTGGGAAAGTTTTGGAAGCTACATAGGCAGATGCTCAAGAAAGATCGGCCCAGCGTAGTAGGAGCAATTCATAGGGATGATGGTATGCTATTAACTACAGACAAAGAGAAGGAGGAGGCTTTATTGAATAGGTTCATTTCACAGACAGACCACAATGATGGAGAAAAGAGTAGTAGAGTTACAGAATATCTGGCAGCCATCTTAAAGAACAAACATTATAAAGACATCATACAGTTGGAAAATGTAAAAGGCGAATGACACTTCTACCGGGACCGATGGGTTAGATATTCCCACATGAAAGACATGAGTGATGCAGACCTGTAGGAGATGACAGCTTGATTCAACCAGAGTATTAGAACAGCTTCAGTCCCAGAAGAGCGGATGCACAGCTTGTCATGCCTCTCTAAATATATGCTAACAGTCCCAGCACAGAAAGATCATTAATACAACTGGCAATGATTCCCGGGCCACTTGTTAGGCCACCCCGGGCCAGATTCGGCCTGTAGGCCGCCACTTGAGTAGCCCTGCCCTAAACCATAGACCCTGACAGCAACAGACAGATGACTCACCATTTTATCCCTTAATGGAATCTGAGAGATGAGCTTCTTGTCCTCGCTAGCATCTATCTGCTCTGCCCCTAAATATAGCTCCACTTTGATGTTTGGCCCGGCCTTCACCTTCTGCAATATATGCCGCCTCACCTGCCCCACAGTTTCATTGGAATGAGACCAGATTTCCACATCGTCCCCCTGACGGTTCTGACTTGGAAATCGCACTTTCAGCAGCATCAGTTTTCCTCGGCATGCTCTGTAATCATAAAGGCTAATTGGTTCACAAATACATACTTTCTTTACATTTGATTATCGTTAGCATTCACCACCGGCTGTATAGTCCGGTGGAAAGTTCTGATTGTTCGTCCTCTTCTTTACTTAGTCTTATTCCAGAACTTGAAATTTGCGTGCACATCCGTTTTACCGGTCTGTCTTAGTTGTATACAGACCTGTTTATTCCTCGCTGTTCAGACAGATGCACCCCGACATCAGAGGGAAAAATCCATAATTAGCTTGACTTTTAGGACATGCTTGTCAGGGAGACAGTGCGTCTATTTTCTCTCGTCAACTAAACAGCAGCCCTGGAATCCACACTGAGAGTTTTCTTCACTGTAAGTAAAAGTAAAGCAAAGGTTGCTTTTCACACCTCAGGTGATGATGTTGCTAGAGTCCCAGCATTTTCCCCATGCATGCTTTTTTTAAGTGATTCCATGAGCATGCCCAAGAAGATAGAGACAGGATTGATTCGAAGAAAATGGCTGGAGTCGCTGATGAAATCTCGTCTGAAAGGAATTACTTTCATTTTTTCTGCCAGCACACTCTGGGTAAGAGGGAATGAACGAGCGGACTGGCTTGCTAGCAGGGGCCACAGTAGGGACAGGAGGAGCAATGGACCGGGCCGACATTCTCAGTGCTCTCAAGGAGGCAGGACGAGAAGATGATTCAGGAGACATCACTGCATCGACAACACTTAAAAGATTACAAAAACTTCAGGTCTAAAGAGGTGCTGCCAAACACGAACACCATACACATAGCCAAAGAAGAATAGTAAGGCGATACAGAACTGGCATTATCAGTCGCCACACGCTGCAAGATATACTGATGATGGGATCCGAGCTCTTATGGGCCTGTCCCATGTGCAATAAGGATAATCTGTTGATTAACTAACTAACCAATTAACTATTCTTTTTTTAACATTATCAGCACATCAGGTATATGGTGTTAGACCCATATTTATATTGATCAATCAGTACTTGATAGGTAATGTGGTCATGTGGTTTCCAAATACCAGACATGTTTCAGTAATTTCTAAGACCTTTCTGGAAAGGCAAAATTCAGGAGGAAGGAACCTGGCCTTTGTATATCATGAGCTGTGTACATCAAGGCAGAGCGGGGGTCAACGCGTCGAAAAGGTCAAGCCGTTTGCCTCTCGCTCTGGGGGTTCTGGGTTTTGTTTTGCGGCTGTGTCACAGGTTCACCTGTTCACAGGTATAATTTTTATAAAGATCCTGGGAGATATATACCAGAGTTGCAGAGCCCGTGCTTCGTGTGACACTCTCGGCAGGCGACTAGCCATTCTGCAGAGAGAGAGACCAAGCCATATGGGGCAAAACTCAGTGCAACAAAGATAAATTTCTCAACTAAAAACAAAAAAAACACTTCACACCGGAACAGTACTAAGCACTATGGACTACAATTATCTTTGATTTTAAACAGTATAAGGGGCGTTTATCTGAAACCTGTTACAATGACTTCACTATAAAGCATGAAAGAAACACCAACAGATGTGGCAGAACTAAACAAAGCATTCAATTTTTAATGAAATATGCACAGTGAGTTGGTCAGAAAAGTCGCTGTAGGCATTCAGGCAAGCATCCCATTGCTTAAGTAGGCAATGAATGCCAACCGAAAAAAAAAAAACTTGTGGCTGCTCATTGAACTAAGTGTTTACCATGGTCGTCCTTCTGGTGGTCAGTCAACATTTCTGGTAAAACTAAAACTTGAAAGAAAACAATTTTCATTGTTAAAAAAAACACACACAAAAAGTGTACCTGTTTAAAGGTAAAATAGTTCTTTCTTCACGATACGCTTCATCACATTCTGCCAGGTATTCCTTCAACACAGTCAAAACACGAACCATCCGTGCGGTCTCTTGCAGGACACGCTCCTTGCTGGCCGCATCTGTATCCTGACCTAAGACGCTCACTGTATCGTAGGCAGCTTTCAGTCTGTCAATACAGGACGTGATGAGGTCCTCGTGGATGGCGACTTGTTTCTGCTGAAGCCGGGGTCCTAGGTTTGTGAAAATATCTTTCAGCAGAGCAACAGCTTTCTCTGCAACATCGTCAGGACTCCATAGAACAACCTGCATAAGGAGAAGTATTATTAACATTAATACACAAAGCAGCAACAAATTAACTCATTTAATACCAGTAAAGTTTAAAAAAAAAAAAAGCACACCTTCAGGCATATAGGGCTACACCTACATTTTACAGACCAACTGACACTCGGTGGGTGATGTGGTCAACATCACGCCGGTCTCCTTTACTTTCCAGGACTGCATCTTGTTAGGCCGACCTGGGAGCCAAGACAATTTATTTTTTAGAAGTCTGGCTCCATCAGGACCTGTACCCATGACCTTCCGATCTGCAGGCTAGCGTCTAGCTGCTACACCACAGTGACCCCCACCCCTTTCCTATTTTCAGAATCAACAACATTAAAAATAAAAACTCCTGAACTGCTAAATAGCCTTCAGCTCTTTCGGGTAATAGAAGACAGTTCAGGCGATGCTAACCTTTTGAAACTAAATTGTATACTATTTAATTTTTAGGTTCTGGTATGGTAAAGGGTTTTATATTGAAGACCTTAAATTGATAAAATACTGTCAAACAGACTATGTACTTAACTGCTCCCATGGAAACCCTTAAACAAACAATGATGAGAGGAGCCAAAGGTGCTGGACTGAATGTCATCCCTGATGTCGAGAGGACTGCACAAGACAGAAAGGAACGAGTCCTATATGACAGATAACACAACATGACAATGATGATGACGATGAAGCCTGCCCTGGGGCTGATGGTCTCAAGGTACGGCATCCCCCTCAAGTGCTGGAGGTCCCGGGTTCAGGTTGGGATTTTTTCACATGGACTTCAAGCAATTTCCCCTGATCTCTGGGTAGGAAGATTGGACGCCCGTGTGTACTGTTGCGCACATAAAAAAATTAATTCTTGGCAGTTGTATATCAAAAAAGAGTAGCCTAATGGCACTGCCCCAGCAAAATTTGGTGTTAAAAATCTACCCAAAGTATTTCAAAATCCTCACCGGTGCTACAGAGTTCGTGCACAGCACTCAGATTCTTCGGATCAGGCTTGAGTTAGAAGTAGAACGGAGCACTTATGAGTTACAACCCTTGTGCCATGATGTTGATCCGTTGTTTAAACAGAACAGAACAGAGGCCTGCCTTGACATCTACGAGTCTGCTCCCTTTCAGCTGCCAGATAGGACTTACCTTCCACAAATAATCCAGGCCTATCAGCTCAAAGTCATCCATCAAATAGCCGCCACGTCTCTTGGCTATCAGCTTGTTCTCCTTCAGGTTCACCTGCTTGAAGAATCTCTCAAAGCAACTGAAAAAAAGTACACACACCAGATGACAGGTAAATCCATTTTTTTTTTTTTATTTATTTTCTAAAAAAAACACACTCCCATGATACATAGAGCGGAGGAAGCCATTACAGCACAGGGGGTAATACAACTACTTGCTGGCAATAGGTTCAAATGCCCAGTGAGGCAATTCTTTAATTTAACTGACTCATCCTAAAACAGTTGCAGGAAATGTTCTGGGAAGCAAAGGCAACCAAGCACTAGCCCTATTCCCACTGAGAGCTGTGTGGTCTATACAAAATATAGAGCTAGCACCATAATGCATCCCAGTATGCCTTAGGGGATTGAAAAGGTTATTTTTTTGTTTGTTGTAAACTCATGAATGTACACAGTGCATTGTTCTTATCTGTATTGTTCCAGTTTTTCTGTATGAACCTGTGTATTCTAGTACACAATGCTGATTCTGATGGGGGGGGGTTACCATGTACAGTCATGGGAAGTAAAGGCGGTCAGCATGATGCTGACCACATCACCCATCAAGTGCCGATTGGTCTATAAAAAATACAGGTCTAGCCCTATATTCCCAATATGCCTAAAGGTGTGGAAAAGGGACCTTTTTCACTTTAAAGTGGCAGGGTTTCATTTATGCAAAGGATGGTATTTGTGGTTTTTTGGACATTAATATGAGAGCCACACCGTGGAAGAAATGTTTCTTTATTTCCCAAAAAACAAAAAAACAATGACCTCACGGTGGTGAACATTGATTGTGGGGTAGCACAGAGTTCATGAGGCGTCAAAGCAGGTTTCCTCTTTGTAAATTTGAACAAACATGACACAAACAACAGAGGGCATAACTGATTGTGGAGAGGCACACAGTTTATGAGGTTTTAAAGTGTTTCCTCTATGTAAATTTGAAAAAAAGATGACACAAACAACAGAGGGCAAAACTGATTGTGGAGATGGCACACAGTTCATGAGGTTTTAAAGCATTGTTTTCTCTTTAAAATTTGAAGAAAAAAAGATGACACAAACAAAAGAGGGCAAAATTGATTGTGGAGCTGGCACACAGTTCATGAGGTTTTAAAGCATTGTTTCCTCTTTACAATTTGAGGGAAAAAAAGATGACACAAACAACAGAGGGCAAAATTGATTGTGGAGATGGCACACAGTTCATGAGGTTTTTAAGAGTTTCCTTTTTATAATTTGAAAAAAAGATGACACAAACAACAGAGGGCAAAACTAATTGAGAGACTGCACAGAGTTCATAAAGTTTTAAAGCATTAGACTGCACAGAGTTCATAAAGTTTTAAAGCATTGTTTCCTCTTTGTAAATGTGAACAAAGACTCCTTACCGACACCTTAACCTAACCACGCATTCGTATTGATAATATCGTGGGGAAAGGAAAACATCGGAGAGTTTGAAAATGAAAAAGAAAGAAGCTGCCTTTTTTTGAGACGATAGAAGAAGTGTAATCCGAATCCAGAATAATTGAAATTCTCATTACCATCATGCAAGAAGCAACCATCAGAAACAACGTATGCCAGCAATGAACATCAAAGATATCGGGAAGAAAAAAAAACAGGTGACACTGAAATCATTTAGAGGAAATTCTGAACAGCAATCAATTCAGAGGTCGATGAAGTAAATATTAAGATGATTAGAAGAAACTGTATAGAGAAACATTTAAAGAATTTGATTATTTTGAAACCTAAATTCATAACCGAAATATTGTGTCGTCATTATTGTTAGAAATAAACTAAATTTATGATTTACTAGATTGGCAACCATCACTAAAGAAAATTTCAAATAAATGTTCTATGAATAATTCCAAACGTTTGAAAAATTAATATCGTTTTGTTACCATGTGTTGTTAGGATAGAATAAAACCACATTATTAGTGAAAGTTTCTTGGGGGCAGTACATATAAAAGCAAGGTCACCCTAGTTAGGTAAATAGCCCACAACTTATCTCGATTATTGACGAAGAGACTAAAGCCGACCACCTAATTCCTTGCTTCAGGGTAGGAAAATTCAGAAAATTATTTCTTTTCTTCTCAGGACATTTCCCTAGAGTAGTTTCATAGTTCGAGCCATAGATTCTGATTTCTATCCTGTACTTTTGTAAAACAAAAGGGCAAAATTTACTGCGTGGCATTATTTGCCATCTTCTGCCAGGTGTATTATGGCTTTGAGTGATGCCCTTGTCAAATGACTCAACAACATGGGAGCGGTCATACCCTCAAACCACACATGCTACACTGTTTCTAAACTGTCACCACACATAACAAAGATTGATTCAGCACTCACTTCATGCCATTCTCTGTCAAACAGGTCAGGGCTCAGCTGCAGGATGTTCCTCTCAAAGAAATCTCTGGTGATTTCTGGATCAAGGTCCGGTTCTTCCCCCATCAGCTGTTGAAAATTTAAAAAAAAATTTTAATAAATAAATGTCACTACTATTTATCTATATGGGAGTAATTATTGCAGCATTGTGGTAAACACAACCTGTCATAGAATTTAAATCCCACTGTGGTAGAAAGGTGTAAAGTAGGGAGATGTGAACAAGCGTCACTGCACACAGTTATCAACCATAAGTGCTCTGCCACCAGTACGGACAGCTGATAAGAAACTGTCTGCCTGTGTCGCTGTCCAGACGTAACTCTGTAGCTACAGCGACATTCCTCCATTTACCCAAGAGTGTCACTCTGATACCCATTTCCTAGAGGCTGGGTGAACCTCAGGAACCACCCGGTTTCGAATACCGACCGTGGCTGCGAGTAGCAGCTGGATTTGAAAGCGAGCCTCCTATTGACTGCGCTAACGTGGCCCTGTGTGTGGTAGATTTTTGACATTCATTTGGAAATCCTCATAATGCAGGTTAACATACTTGTCTGGTTATTGGTGTCTGTGACTTAGGCATTGCAAACGCGCTTTTTAATGCCAGAGTACCAGGTTCGATCCCCTGCAGGCAATCTGGCAGCAGATCACCCTTCATTGGTTTTGACAATGGTATCAAGAGCTGACTGTTCAGGAAGCAATGGCAAAGTGATCTGCCGACTGAATGAAGAAGTCACCTGCAAAAGTATTATGCGACGCAGTACTAAATAAGTGTGTTTAATCATCCTTTCGTATTAACAGCTACCCTAGAAAGTTGTTTTCTCAAATGAGGAGAAGCAGATTCATGATCAGTAAACAGTTTTGATCAGCTGTTTGTGTTGACAACATTTTTGTCCATCTTGGAGTTCTTGCTTTCCTCATGTGTGTACATCAAGAAGTTATGTCAGCACTGAGTCAACTAATTAGTGCATTACACCTGGTGTGAACGAATCCTGATTGTTAAACATATTCTTCCAGTTCCCCACGTGGGTTCTAGGTCCCTGTTATAGGGAAAACAAGATAAGACCCAATGCCTGCCCAAAAGCATGTTGTAAGAGTAGACTAATTGGGAGCTGCCTTCAAAGTCAGAGTGCATCTGCCTGAGAGTCAAGGAACCAACAGTTTGCATACAAATTAGTCAGATCTGTAAAATGGATGCACACGCGGCACTCAAGTTCTGGAACAGGACTGCAGTCCAGGAGTGGACGAACAATCAAAACTTTCCACAGAGTTTACAGCTGGTGAACGCGAAGAAGAAGAAGACCCAACCATGTATAATTTCTTCTTCATTCATGCTTCTCTAGAATTAAATAAACAGGCAAATAAACCAAAGTTGTGGTTACTCAGTGACAAGTCTCAGAAACACAGAAAAACACAGAATCAAACACACTAAAATTACTTTGGCAAACCACTTGAAACACGCCTCTCTGTCCGAGGGATAGATAGCATTCTCAGCCAAGCAGTGCCATATCTAAGGAAGAAAAATTACAAAGTGGCAACACTGTGTTAAGATACACTCACACAAAAACTTTAATGTAGAATAAACAAAAATAATAATATTATTAGCTGTAAAGACAATTATCTGTATCAGAGCCATTTAGCCCCCTCCCCACCTTTTACTTACCTACCCACCCACTCGCATGCACGCACACACAATTACACAGCGTTGTAGCCACAGCGGTGTAGCAGCTAGGCACTCGCTTCCAACCTAAAAGTTATCGGTTCAGATTTTTCTTTTTAAATGATCTTGGCCTCCGAATCAACCCAGCATAAAATGGGTACTAGGTAAAAGCCTGGGAAGTAAAGGTGGCTAGATTATGCTGACCACAAAGCCCATCGAGTATTCTAAAATATGCATAAAATATGTATAATATGTCTGATATGCCACTGGCGTAAAAAGGGTCCTTGTCATTAGTTACTTAATTACAGAGACTTAAAATATTTAAACAAAACTTTTGAAGTGCAAGAGAATGAGAAAGTCAGAAGATACACAGAGAGAGACGAAACAGTTCTCTACAGAAAAAAAATATATATATATAAACAGAAAAACAAAAAGAGTCAGACAGAAAGAGACTTCAGAATGACAGATAATTCAAAGAGAGAAAGAGAGGGGGAGAGCCAGTTCCCTACACAAAGCATCAGAAACAAACATAAGAACAAGGAGTAAGAGAAGGACAAAAAAGGTTATTCGGGAGAACAACACACACATACATGCAAGAACGGGGGGGGGGGGGGGGGGGGGCAAGCTGGTTCCCGCCACATGAGTAAGATGTGGGAAAAAAACAAGGAGTAAGAGAGTGACAGAGAAAGGAGAATCTCTCTCATACTCTCTCTATAAATTCTCCCCTCCCACACATGCACACGCGCACACACACACACACACAGAGGCAGACTAAGAGACAGCCAGATCATTAGATACAGACACAAAGACAAAGCTAGAGACAGAAAGAGACAGGAGAATAACAAGACAGGCAGGCAGACAGCCAGTCAGGTACAGCGCTAGACCACGCATGCGCGCACACACACACACACACACACACACAACAGGCAGAGAGAAGCAAAAAGAGAGTGAGGATATATATAAAGTGAGACATGACAAACGGAGAGACAGAAAGAGAGGGGACGAAGAAGGAAACAGTCCAAAATTTCCGGGAGTGTTTGTAACTAATACCTGTCTAGCTTGAGCCTCACAAAGCCACAGCTGCCCATCTTTCAGCAGGAATCTACAGATTAATCCAAAAAAAAACATAAACAAGACTTCCAACAATCATAGTTATCAGTTACATTTTAGTATTTCCCTGTGTGGGTTCCAGGGCCCCACTGTGGAGGTGAAAGAATAGACTCTCTGCCCCCAGCAAGCATGTCCTAAAAGGCGAGTAACTGGGAAGATTTCTTTCAAAGTCGGAGTCTATTTGCCTGAGAAGAGAGGAACCTACAGTCTGCATATAAATGAATATAAATGTTTCGTCTCTGTAAAACGGATGTACAAGCAAAACCCACATCCTGGAACAAGACCAAAGTTCAGAAATGGACAAACAACTAGAACTTTCCACCAGAGTTAATAGTCTGTGAAGGCTAAGAACAAGACAGCACTGAAAGAAAAGGAGGGGGGGGGGGGAATGTTGCTAACTAAAAGTTAAGTAAACGACCCTGAAAAGGTTGAGTGTGCTCAAGCTGTGTAATGTGTAGATTTAGAAGGGGGAAAAAATATTAACAAAACACTTCCTTTCAAGACTAGGAATATTTTGCTGATATGGTCTTTCTTCTTTTGTCTTACTGCTTGAGTCATAAAGAGTCAAAGAGAGGAGTTTGATGTAGTTTCCTTTAATTCTGATCTTCCTCTCTTCTCATCTCGAGCATGTGCGCTTGAACAATTTAAACCTTTAACTAGGCCTGTCCTAGAATCCTTTCTAACTGCACCATTTATCGAACATTAACACTTTTATTCTACTTTGAAAACACAAAGGAAACGCTTGACTTGTTTACACCGCCACCTTGAATCATCTTTGGTGATACGACAGTGGCCCTAAATTTGTAGACCAACCTGCACTTGGTATGTCAAACTGGCAGTATTACATTTGTTTGTGGCCCATACAGCACCAGCCGACTTTAATATGGGTCTCATCTTTTGACGTCCATCTTAGGCCAGGTTGACAAAAAGCCCAGGTATATTTATTTATTTTTCAAATAAAAAAAATTAATTTAAACTTATGACAAAGTGGTCATCACAAGCACTACTTCTCAGAAGATCAGCTACAAGAGCAAAACGATGGCCGCGAAAAATGTGGATCGACAACATTAAAGACACTCTACGCCTTCACGGCATGACAACTAACAGTGGCAGCCAGCGTGCACTGGATCGCAAATTATTCCTCCCCACGCCACTTAATGGCAAAAGTGGTTTATGATGATGATGATGATAATGATGACAAAGTGGTACGAGTCTGGTCCCCTATAATGAAGGCTGGCTACAGTATACTGTCTCTGGCAGTAGTGCACACTCAGGCCTCAATCTCTTCCAGGGCGCGACCTTCATACCACCTTCCAAAAACCAAAAAACCAAAGTAAGTGTTTTTTTTTAAAAAAAAACATCTTTTATTTTCGGTCTGGCACGGAAATTGTTAAATTCATTAACTAATCTCTAATCCACTTGTCCAGTAACGTCTAGTATGTTCAATAAGATCCAGTAACACCCAGTAACAATACAATAGTAACATATACTGAACAATTCCAATGTGCAAAATAAATCCACAGAAAAACAAAATAGAAAGCCATATAAGCAAAAGTAGATAAATAAAAACTGGCAGGATGCAAATCCACTTTCCAAAAGCCCTACCTGAGAAACCTAAGCCTTTCAGCCACTTGCATGTTGTGGTTAAACCGACCATCTGGAAGAATGGTAGTTGGATCTTCATTTGGGTGCGCTGTAAATTATGTTGGGGGCAAAAAAAATTTCATAAGACATTATATTTACTATCATTAAAATAAATTCAGTGGTTATGAAAAAACATAAATCTGAAAAAATATTTATCACAGCTGGCTCTTTGACCCCAGTAAAATAACCAGGTTCAAGTTCTTCAAGTTATTAAAATAAAAACTGCTCCACCCTCTCACGCACATAAATACAATGAGAGAGAAAGATAGGTAGACATACAAATATAGAGAACAAAGAGAGAGAGAGGGAGGGAGGGAGGGAGGGAGGGAGAGAGAGAGAGAGAGAGGAGAGAGAGAGAGAGAGAGAGAGAGAGAAAGAGAGAGAGAGGGGGAGGGGGGGAAGGGACATGAGAGATAGAGGAGGTTCTCTTTTCCTCCATTTCTCTTCTAGACACTCCACACACAAAAATTTCCTTTCTCAGCCCACAATTAGCTAACAATCCCTGACCATATCAACTGATCAATCAACTTGTTCCATCCAAACTCCTTCTAAGAGTTCAAAATACCATCTATGTAAGGAATGTTCGTGCGCTTTTTTCCAACGCACTGTACAGGCTGGTGTTCATTTCTGTTAGGTTGCTCCTTATGGTATTGCTCCATATCTTTCGTGGTGTCCCCATTGCTCTGTGTTCATTATATTTCTTCAGCGTGGCTCTTTGTGGCAGCTGGTACCAGGGCATTCTCGTCAGGTGGCCAAACGATCTCATGTTTTGTCCTTTAATGAACTTTATGACTGGTTTCAGTCCTAGTCTTCTTCCAATTTCTTCACTCCTGATTTTAACTCTTTTTGTCACACCGGCAGCTCTCCTAAGACATCTCATTTCTGTTACAATCTTCCTCTCATTAGCTGTAGTAAGGGTCTGTGTTTGGCACATCATCATCATCATCATGTGTCTTGGTGACTGGCGTAGGCGATCATGCCTCTCCACAATCTACGATCTCCTGCAGCATGTATCAGTTCGTGTGCTAACACAACTTCATGCCATGCAACAAGACTGTCAAGAATCTTCTCTCGTTGTCTTCCCCTATCCCTCCTTCCACAGATCTTTACAGTGGTCACAACATGTTCCATTTTCCCTCTTCTCATAACATGGCCGAAAAATTATGGCTGCCTCCTTCGGATGTCTGTGATAAGTTGTCTGGCACATACACCTTAAAAAACAAAATGAACAAGCAGTAAAAAGCTGAATACAGCCTCACCTTCTGCATAAGTTCTCATCTTGTTCATGTAAGCTGAGAGATTCCCGGACACCAGGACAACAATGGAATGCTGGCTCTGAAGCTGCCCGATCACTGTGTTGCGGTAATACATGTGAGCTCCCCTCTGGGTGTGGGCTGGGTAATTCTGTGGTGCCTGGTGGGAGTGACAATAAATAGTATACATCATTGCCGCCACTGCCGTGCCCAATGGCGTGGGTGATCATGCCTCTTCGCAACCTGCGATCTCTGACAGCATGTATCAACAATTATTACATCTTGAAATATGTAAACATGTCATCTTCTTCGTCTTCCTCTTCTTAATCTTTAGTCCTGTTCGGCCTTTCAGCACTGCAATTTGAAGAGGCATCAGGTACGTTATTAGTCTGATTTCTCTTCTTATTGTTTCTTCCAGCAAGATTTAATCCACTGCCGGCTTGCTAGACTTGAGGGAGTATTTAACCAGATAGGAGGCTCAGCGGTTTCTCGGTTTAGTGTCCACCTCAAGTGCTGAAGTACCGGTTTCAGGCCCTGGTGAAGGCTGGGATTTTTAAACGTGGACTTATAGTAATTTCCCATGGTCTCTGGGTAGTAAGATCAGATACCCGTCTGTACTGTTGCGCACATAAACAATCCCTTGGCCGTTGGAAATCGAAAAGAGTAGCCTAACGGCGCTGCCCCGGCAAAATTTTGAGTTTGTTCACCTGGTTTACAGCACAGCTTAATCTTCTATCCCTTGATACTTATCATGGATTGCACTCTTTGGAGATCAACAGGGAACAGCCCTTAGTCTAAATAAGCACAAATTGGGAGGGAAATGTTATTTCAAACACAAGACAGTTAAAAAAAATCAGATTTAAAGGAGAATATGTACTGGATCCAAACCCATCACCTTAGTAGGGGTAGGGTTGCCTGGCTGAAGTAACATGAATATTCAAAACTTGACCAACCAGATATAATACCTTTGAAAACATCATCAGCAGTCAGGTCCGTGATCTACTGAACACACTACTCAAAGGGGCACAGGAACAAACACGGGGAAAAAGGAAGAAATAAATGTGGAGAAATAAATGTCAGAGAAGCTGTCAGTCCTAGAATAATAATAACAGCGTCATTTAGAACAGCGAAACAGAAGGTGAACAAGTTGGTAATAGAGTGTTATGCACCAACAAATTATAAGGTAGTCCAGTCCACACTGAGGGAAACAAACCGACATTGATTCTGAAAGCTAACTGCAACACGTCAAATCATCGCTTCAGCCTGTCCAACTGCAGCAGTCTACTAACACAATCTAATGAGCAGCAATATCATTTCTGCTTAAAATATTAAGGTGACATCACAAATAAACCTCTTAAAAACTGCACACATTTACTAGATCAACGGTTCTCAACCTGTGGGTCGCAACTCTATCACAAGGGTCGCCAAAGACCTTTGGAAAACACTTATACACTGAAGTTATGAAGTAGCAATGAAAATAACTGTATGGTTGGGTGTCATCACAACATGAGGAACTGTATTAAACGGTTGCGGAATCAGGAAGATGGAGAACCACTGTACTAGATGAATGTACACACAGGTAACTCTCACCTCAGGGAAAAGTGTACAGATCTCTTTAATCTGCTTCAGTGCTGGCAGGACCCACTTGTCATTTTTCAACTCCTCGACAAACTTTGAGATCCACTGTTGCTTCTGAGCATCTCGATCCTGCAAAGATAATTTATCAAAATAAACATAATTACATTCTTCACAATCTGATTAGCCTTATCATGTTTCTTTTCTCCACATAAAAAAATTTTTTTTAGTAAACTTATTCTGTGAGCCGTAGAAGTTAACCAGATACAGATCGCAGACTTCAAATTCAAACCCGAATGAAGAACTATTTTTTTGACAGTCTTTTATAATGTACTAGATTTAACTTCCCAGGCTTCGCCCGGAATAGTGAAAAAAAGTCCTATTATTGTTATTCTCCAGCCCTCTACCTCATCTTGATCTCCACCGCTGCCCTACATATAAGCCTAGTGGAATCAAACACCCTAATTATAACCTACAAACACAGGTTGAATAGGGTCAACTCACAGGAAAAGTCTAAGGGATATAACTACAGCTAAAGTTTACTTTTACTGATTGTCGCAATAAATAATACGCACAATAACCTAGGCCATCAATGTGACTGTGACTGTTAAATTACACTGTAGTCAAAATGACAAATAAAAATTTAACCCGTATACTGGTCATGGTTTGAGAGGAGTTTACACTTCATTAATGATAAACACACGAAGTACAGAAATGGTTTGTGATTCACAGTATAAATACAAAAGATATTTAACAGATTAATCAAGCATATATTACTGTACCAGCGCAGCAACCAGCATGAGGTAAACCAAGCACTATCAACAATCAGCTAAAACCCACATATACTGATACTAAGAGAACTGGACCAGACCAGACCCAAAACCCCAAGTACCACACAGGACTTAGGAAGACAAAGAACAGGAATATCAGCTGTGACTTCACACCGCAAATAATAGGACCCAAATAAGATGGCCAAGGAACCTTCCTTCATATAGGAGGCCTCCGGGCGGCTATAAAAGGATCAAATTTGGAATTTTTGTTGGACAATTGGAGTTGCAAACAGATGTAAAACACTTTTTAAGTTGTGTATCATATCTAGTCATCTCCTTGTGAGATGCAATTTTTCATTATTTGAAGCCCTACTCTGGCTCTTGCCAGGGGCCGCAATATAGCCCGGCCATAAATGTGGTCTTTCTGGGAACTCTCCACGGGTGATCCTCATCCACATGGTGGCACTTTGTGTCATCGGGTGTTTATCGCTCGTGTGATGTCCTGGTGGGGTAAAAATCTACTACTACAACTACTTTTTAAGTAACTAAAATATCCTGTGAGCCAAAGAAGTTTATCAGATATGGATCACACAGACTTATAAGAGTAACAATCATAACTTAATCTCAGAGGAAGAACTATTTTCTTGACACAGATGGATCGCACAGACTTATAAAAGAAACAATCTAATTCAACCCCAGATGAAGAACTATGTTCCTGATGCAATCGTTTACTAAGTATACAAGTACAAGGGATATACTACAGATATTTTGCACTAAGGTTTGCAGCTAGGCTGTGATATTGACCCCTTTTGACTCGCAACAGTGGAACATAATGTCATAATTCTAGCTTATGTAAAGTACTATTATCCCTATTCCAAATTCCAAGTCACCATTTTGGTTCCTGGACACCTGTGAGTGTGTGTGTGGTGGGGGGGGGGGGGGGGGGGGGGGGACAGATCCACGTCCGACTATCAAGCATGTCACAAAAACTGGACTAATTAGGGATTTTTCTTTAAAGTCGGATTGCATCAGCCTGGGAGACGAGGAACCAACAGCATGCATACAAATAAGCCTGATCTGTTAAACAGATGTGAATGCAAATTTTCTGGAACAAGACTAAAGGTCAGAAGTGGGGGAACAACCAGAACTTTCCGCAGGTGAATGCTAAGAAAAAGAGAACATTCTAACAGCAAAACCTGCCACAAGACAACATGTTACACAGTGCGATAAAGCCAGACTCACCTGGGAGCAACTGTAATCCAGAATCTTGTAATGAGCACTCAGTGCCTGGTCCATGATGTCTGTGGGCACATCATCACTATGTGCCAAGTTCCACAGCAAAGTTAATACCTGCAGGAAAAAAATTCAAAACAGTTTAGCCAACAAGCATTAAAAAAAAAAACTATTGAAATTTAACTTCTAGGATGCGGTTCTAACTTTTTCATTATTTGTGTTTTAAGGTGCAGCTGTACTGTGTCTATTTACTTTATCATTGTAGCAGGTCATTAACAGAATATCACTCCTATTGTTTATTCTTATAGCCCACTTCATCTGGCATTGATAGTCATGTCTATCCACAACCTTCTGTCCCATGCCATGATGTCAAAATTTCTAAAGTCTTTTCTGTCTGTCTCCCTCTGCCTCTTGTTTTTCTCCCTCACACTTCCCACCGCCACGATGCACTCCAGTTTTCTCCTTCTCATGACATGACCAAACAATGCAGATTGGTCGTCTCCTGATGTGGGCAGTAAGGTCTCTACATGAGCCAGTTTCTATCAAGACATCTTCATTACTCTTGTTATCTGTCCAGGGTATTATCCTGTTGCAGGTTCTTTATAGAATATTAGTCCTGTCACAGTCCACCAGAAAGACACCCAGCCCCTGGCCAGCTCTCTCACCTCATGCTCTTTCTCAGTACCATGCCCTCTATTTCTGTTCTTTCTAAGCCATTATGATGACGTTTGCTATAAAAGGTATTTCAGTTTCTGAGACAAGGTGCTGTTTATGAGCTGTTTCCTCTGATACTCAGTTCAAGCATTACTTTTCACACAACGATACATTTTCATGTGCTCCTTTGCAAAAGCAAATTATTAAAACTAAATTTTCTCAAACTAAGGATTCAGCCTTTAGGCAATTTTGACGTAGTTTCCATAAATAATACTTCTAGAGAAAAGCTAAAAATCTGTTAATCACACCATATACATCCAGTGCACTTTACAAGACAGGACACAAGACATGCACAGAACACTGTGAAATAGGCAACACAAAATGCCTTCCAAACAACAAAAAACAGGCTGACGATAAGCATGAGACATTTACCTTGTTAGCCATAACGCCTTCCTTGTCGTCCTCTGCCAGACGTCGTATCAACTCCAACAGTTTCTCTCTTTGTTTTTTGCTAGCATGGTGCCAGGATCCCTGAAATAATAACAACAGCAAATCAAGATAATTCATACTGCTATAATAGTGTTGTCTCCCCCCCCCCCCCCCCCCCCCCCCCCCCCAACCACACAAAATAAAACCTAAACCTGACAATATGCAATAGGATTCTGGTACAAAGCCAGTGAAAATAAAGAAGAAGAAGAAGACTGTCAGCCAGACAGACAGATCTCAATCATCAGCTGAAACATGACAAAACTGGGTTGATTTCTACCCACATCTGATGTTCGGTCCTAAAAGGACAGTTAGCATGTTGTGCTGTGGTTTACAGCTAGGATGTTATTTGTGCCTTTTTGGCACAACACTCCACCTCTTCCCCTTCCACAAACTCTGACCTCAGAAACCACACCAAGATCAACTGTAACAACCCCTAATATTGAGATGAAAACTGATCTTACCTGAAAGCAATCAAAGAGATGATCCAGCTGTTCTGGAGTAAAATCCCATGCCAATTTGGCCAGCAGGTCATGAACATTCTTCACGATTGCATCATGCTTCCCTGACTGAAGACAAAGAGATCAAGGTAAATATCACTGCAAATACAGCTAAATGGTTTTTTTTTTTAAACTCTTTTCAAATTTAGAATCATCTACACACATATTTATATAGACAAACTTGCATTTGATGAGTGATGTCGTCAATACGACTATCAGATTTGTGTAGGATTCTAATCACTTTAGGTCGTGAGTGCAGGAACTGGGCAGCAGGTGCTGCAGAGTCAGTTCAACAAATGATTCATGGTAATTCCTAACAGGTGATGTGATTATCTATACAGATGGCTCTGTGTTGAGAGGCAGTGAAAGTGCATGGGGGTTCATAGCAAAAGCGAATGGACCTCATTCAGTGCAGCAAAGCCTGGCATGTGATATCACATCTAGTTTGAGAATGAAGGTGGGGGCAGTCACTGCTGCTTTACACTGGCTTAAGAATCAGCTGTACACGAGTTATAACTGCAAGTGACTCACAGAGCATGTTGATAAAGGTGAAGACAGGCATGCATCGTGTGGAGTGGCAAGCATCGCTTTGGAGTTTCAAGGTAGTTGGCGTCCTTTGGATAATCTTCGCCAGGTCATGGGAAATGAGCAGGCTGGTAGATTTACCTATTCTGTACCACTTGGTGGTAAATAGATGTATGACAAGCTAGATGTTGTGAGGGCCCTTTGAGAGCGAGTGAATAGTGCGGAGGCATAAACAGATTATGGTCTGAGGAGAATGGCCCTGCCAGGAGTTACCAAGGGATCTGGCCAGCGCTCAACACTCAGGGAAAAGGCGAGATGGATATGCCATCACACAGCTACTGATGTCATTAGAACTGGAACTCTTCGCTTCCTGCTGAAGATGGGGATGGAGCGCTTATGGGAGTGTCCCAAGTGCTGTCATGTCGATTCTTAATTCAACACTGTCATAAATACCAGAAAGGTTGCTTCAACTTCCTAGAAAATGCCCTCTACCTATTTCAACCTACGAACCCAGATCAATTACAAAAATCAACCTCAATGCAGATTCGAACCCAAGATCTTCAGGCCAGAAGGCCAGCATACAGTTATAGTTCTCCCATGGCTCCCATTGCTATAAATATCAAATACATAGTTGTAATTGTTTCATTCTTCTTCTTCTTCGCATTCACTGGCTGTAAACTCCGGCAGAAAGTTCTGGTCGCTCATCTGCCTCTAGACTTTAGTCTTGTTCTGGGTCACAAAAATGGCCTAGCAATAGATATGGCCACAAAGGCTGAAAGGGTTTTCTGGGACCTCTCCACAGGTGATCCTCATCCACATGGTGGCACTTGGTGTCACCGGGTGTTTATCGCTTGTGTGCTGTCCTGGTGGGGTACAACTACCTGCCTACTGCTAGACTACAATATATCTGCCCCCTTTTGGTCGAACACAGCCAATTTCAGCAAATCTTTCGCCTTTTACAACGAGCTGGTTAGGGCAATGTCATTTTCTGATGTAGGCAGGGAGATATTTGAGTCTGAGGATTGAGGGCCATATGGCTAGTTAGGATTTTATTTCTGCCTCTGACAGAAACAAAATATCCATAACCTTACCCATGATTCAAACCTGGGTTTCCCGCATGAGAGGCCAGCAGCTCCTGTTAAGGTATAGTGAGTTTTTGTTTGTGCGTGTCCGTGAACGTGTCTGTGTTTGTGCATGCGGGAGCGCGCGCACGCCGCAAAGCGGGGTCATGGAACCCACATGCGAAACATGGGAATTTTAATCTCTCAGCAACAAAATATGAGACTGCAAACACCGATTCACCCATGCTTATGAGGATACCATATGAAGATGACTGCAGTGGCAACTGCTGTTACACGAATACTTAAGCTAATAAAGCAATGAATGTCACAAGTTCCATCCAAATGAAAATACCTGAGCATCCCACAGTCTGTCCAAGTCCTCCACTGTCAAAGCTCGCTCCTTGATCATAAAACGGAGAATCTTCTCCAGTTTTTCAACATACTGCGGCTGATGTAAGCTGTCCTTCAGTACAATGCTCAAGACATTATTCTGTTGAATCCACTCCTGGTAGTATTGAAAAAAAAAAAAATGTAATTACAAAACAAAAACAAAATACCAAAGTTACCGCAATCACCTTACAATAAAATGTTTTATGTCATATATAGGAACACCTTCATCTAATGTTGAAAACCTATTTTTTAAAATTATTTTTTAAACACACAAACTTGCATACACACGCATATATATATATATATATATATATATATATATATATATATATATATATATATATATATATATATATATATATATATATATATATATATATATATATATATAATTAAATATATATAATTATAGCGCCATCATTGAAGTATATTCACATACCCTTAATAATCATTAACTCACACACACACAAAATACCCTTCTGTTATGTCATTTACACACTGATCATTAGGGTAGCCCAGGAAGATTACAGCCTCCTTCAATGATTACAAAAGTTACCAGTGTACAAACTACAAAATTTACCCCTGACACTGAAGTACATACAGACTATAAAAGTTACTAACAAAACATATATTCCAAACATCCTACAGGCTACAATAGTTACCCATGAAACATACATAGCAAATTCTATAAAATATAAAAGTTACCTGTGAAAATTACATTAAAGACTATAAAAGTTACCCATATAACTTACAGTTGGATATAAAAGTACCACATAAAACCTACAGTAACAACTATAAAAGTTACCCATAAAACTTAAATCCTAGCTGTTGTGCTTACTATGAGAGGTCACCCATGAAAATTACAAACTCTAGTACTGATCATGAAAAACAAACAGAAAACATACCGCCATCTTATCTGCCGTGAGCCACTCATCCTCATCAACGCTCGAGTGTCGACTGCTGCCCTGGAAACTGACACTGCCTAGCACTTTGTTCACTTCATTCAGTGCGTTCATCTTTCCATTGAATGACGATATCTGTAGCAACCTGTTAGTTACAAAGAAAGGTAGTATCAATGTTAAAGCCAAATCAGTACTACTTGTGGGTCAGAAACATCAATGACAAATACACTTATTAATAAATTACAAACAAAACTGCTGATAGAAAAGTCTGGTAATCTCTCGGGCAAACCTCTACATCCCAAGACAGAAGTGGAGCAATGAAGTAAGTAATAAATTATAAACATTTATTTACAAAATATACTAAAGACATAGAACAACAGTTAAATGCGTTTGAAAACAAATGCCTGCGGAAAATGATGGACAAAAATGGGATGATTACAAGAAGAGTGAAGAAATAAGAGATATGTAAACAGTTATAACACAGAGAAGATGGCGGTATATTGGACACATTCTGAGAAGAGATGAAGAGAGAATCACCACACAAGCACTGACATGGGAAATGGATGGAGTGAGGAAACAAGGACATCCAAGAGAAACCCTATGGCAAAGGATGACGAGAGAAGCCAAAGATGCTGGACTGGATTCCATCTATGACAGTGAAGTGATTGTAGAGGGTAGAATGGAACGGAGAAACAGACTGCGAGCCCTATGTGACACAATGAGACACCAGGAAATTGAATGAATGAATGAATACACACAACGTACATAAGACCTTTCGTACTTCTGCACAGGGCAAACATCATGCTCATGTGCGTTTATGGGAAGAGAGAATCTGTGTATTAGGTAGCAGTCAACGGAAATCTGTAGTCTGCCCTTATTTAACCCTTTTGCCCTGTAAGGATCTTTACAACAACTGACTTTTTCGCAAAGCATGTCACAAAGGAATTCTTTGAAACCATAGCGTAAGAAACTAAATGAAGAGGAGATGAAGAAGCATAAGAAATTCAGAGTCATGATCAAGAGAGAAGAGAGGCAAGCGAGCTAGTCACTTGCAATATCCCGGCCCCTAAGTTGTTGTTTTTTTCGAAAGGAAGATACGAGTGTTGGAAATGCAATGTTTCAGAAAAATTATTGGCATATCATACAGAGATCACATTACAAACGAAGAGGTTCGCCATAAAACTATACAGCACACTGGCAACTATGAACCTCTTTTAACTACAGTAAAAATGCAATGGTATGGACTTGTAATAAGATCTAACGGCCTCTCAAAAACAATATTGCAGGGCTCAGCAGAGGGAGAGAGGCTAACCATGAAAGAATATGTTCGCAGAACATGGCTGACTGGACAGACCTCAGGCATGCAACCATCAAGTCCATCGCAACTGACCGCCAAAGGTGGAGAGAGCTGATCAGACAGTCAACAGAAACTGGTGACCCAACGACATGTAGTGTTACTGGTATAGCAACACCTGAAGGAAAGCAATCAACAAACACAAATGGAGCTGTCTTATGCTTGTCTATGCTACTGGATTTGCTGAGACCGCAGTCTGTGTCAGGTTTTCACAAGGGCCAGCAATCAATATTCCGTGTGGTTTTCGCTGGCACAGGAACAGAGCAACAATGGGATGTCACATTTGCAAAAAAAAAGCTGGAACTGTGATTACCTGATTATCAGAGCTGAGAATTAACCAACACTAAGTTTCAGACAAATTCCAATGAATCAAAAGGTGAAGAAAAGATAGTGATGCTGGAGAGGACACACAGAGAAAACATGGCAATAATTACTTTGTCCTGCAGGGCAAGAGAGATAGAAGATGATCTAAAAAAGAAATGGGAAAGAAAATTTGAAGTCAGATGAACAATCTGAGCAGGATGTGGAGTGACTACTTCATCACAAATAGGTCTCTGCATAATTGCTTTGTTTCTGTGCCAATTAAAACCACACAAAATATCTATCACTGTCACATGTGAATGTCAAACAGACAACAACTCACATATATATAAACTGCATAAGGCAGCCACCAGAGGTGCCAACACCAACAATCTGTCATAAAAATTGCAATGTATAGTTTATGGAAGATGTCTGAGCTGCACAAGATGGCACATGGTAGGGTAGGATAGCCATGAGCTGGTGGAGGGTCTATGCTTCAATGTGGTATAAAGGGCATACACAAAATTAGGCTTAGTAATAGAATAGTGTGATGAGCTCATCAACAACGTCAGCCACCAAGAGCAACAACTTGACAAAACCAGACTTCATACATTTACCTGAGAATCATTTTCAGTCGGAAAATTTCCAGATTTTTAATAACTTCTTCCTGATTGGGCAGTCTACTGGCCAGCTGTTTCAAAGCCCTGATGATGGACGACAGAGCATCATTCTTAGCCTCAGTTTTGGATTCTCGTTTCAGCTCTTCATCTGTCAGCTTGTCCAGGAATTTTGGGACAACATCCTTCGAAGAGACAGGGTAAAACAAATTAGGGGGTGAAACCTTGAAATGCTACGCTAGTGGACTTTTCTAATTAAGTAAAACCTGTTGTAAATCACTGTTGAAAATCTTTGAAAACAAAGTCTTATGACGAATCTTTGGACCCACCAAAGAAACAAACAGCGGGGAATGGAGAATGAAAAGCAATAACAAAATTCATAATCTCTTTAACTCACCAGTGATCACCCTCAAAAGGGTCACGACCCACAGGTTGATAACCGCTGGCCTAGTTCCTGAACTTGAGTTTGGGGTTGCACACCCATTTTACAGATCTGACTTATTTGTATGCAGACTGTTGGTTCCTTGCCTCTCAGGCAGATGAACACCTACCTCGAAGGAAGCACTTTTAATTAGTCACATTACATGGCACACTTGTTATGGAGAAGGGGGTCTATTATTTTTCCCACCCAGTACCCATATGTCATAATATGTCTGTAACATTAGTTAGAATTCCAATGAGATCACAGGCTCATGGTATAAGTCACACTCAATACATGTTTTTAGGCTCCAAAGAATGTATTCCATGTTAATGCTTCACTCCATTTCTGTTTACTGATCACTCCATCAAAATATTTTAAAAACATATTGTCACCAAACTATGAATGAAAAATATTAAAAACATGCAGCCAACTATTTTGTGTAAATGTATTTGTGGCCTGTGTCAATTTTTAGTTTTAAAGTGTTTTTTTTTTTGGGGGGGGGGGGGGGGGGGGGGGGGGGATCCTGGGAGAATTCCCATGGGATCCTGACTTTTTCATCAGTGCTTCCGGGCAAAAGGGTTAATGATGATGACAATTTCCTTTATTCTTTAAAAAAAAAAATTTTTTAAACTGTCAGATACTCACCACAATAGGCATGAAGTACTTTTCTACTGTGTGTGGTGTGAGAACTTCACTACACATACCAAAGGGCCTGAAACACAGAGGGAGAGACACTATAAAAAATTTAAAAACTTAGCACTCTCAGGAACCACAATAGCCACTTATTATAGTCCACGCCATGGGGTGTTGGTAATCCTATACTGTCCAGAGCCGTCTGTTTTGTGTGCGAATAGTCATCTCTAAAACAGATGTTTGTCCATGCCATGAGGCTGAACTGCCCAATTAATTCTCTTGTCCCCAACAACAATACAATTGTCAGATAGGAAGTGTGAACAAGGCACAGTACTTGAAATTCAGAGCAGGTCAATGAACAAGGCAGTCAAAATCACAGAATTTTAAATTCACAGTAGGCCAATGAACAAGGTGGGTGCTTTCTTAATATCCTACCCCAAACAGGGGAAATCCACAGGTCAAGGGACAGTCTAATATTTTGGGGGATGGTAGATAGGCTGCATGCAATCGTGGGACCTAGGCTGCAGGCAGTCGTGGGATGTAGGTGGATTGGAGTTAGGGCCAGTTCTAGATGTTTTGGGGTCGTTTAAAGCATCTAAAAAATGTTGGACTGTCCTGTGACGTTATCTGGGGTAGGATATTGCGAAAGAACCGGCAGTCACATACACAGAACTTGAAATTCAGAGCAGGCCAATGAACAAGGCAGTCCAAAATAAATCACAAAACTTGAAAATCAGAGCAGTCCAATGAACAAGGCAGTCAAAATCACAAAACTTGAAATTCTGAGTAGGTCAATGAAATAGCAGCCAAAATCACAGATCCTCTGTAATGTGAAGGACTGTTTTCTATCAAGGGCAAAAGTAAAATCCTAACCTGCAGTCTGTCATGGTGACTGCACTAGCAATGCTGCCCTAACTCCTCAGGCTCACAATCCCTCTGTCCTACACCACCCTCCAGTAGTACATACAGACATTAAAGATAGTTTTTTTTTTTTTTTTGTATATTATCTTTATATATATGAAAAGTTATGATAAATCAATGCTTAGTAATGATCCTTCTATCTTTCTCTTGTGTAGTCAATAGCACAAACACCAAACGTTGTTAACAGAACTTACACACTCATCCCCACACATGATCACAGCGCAAAATGAATTCAACTTACTTGACCAGATTTGCAACTACAGGAACTGAGAGTGGTGGCCCATTGAAGAACCTCTCTTGTAGAATCTTAAACCCATCCAGCTTTCCAAAATGGTTCACCAAATCTACAAGCCAGCCCTGGTATGAGCAGATAATACATGAGAGGTAACACTCACTTTTACTATTGCCATGATTATACATAATAACTGGATGTTTGTTATGACATTTATTCTCGGTGGCCACACATGTGTCATTTATTCTACTGGCCGGACAGCAATGTGGTTTCTATCGGAGATACCTCAGCTAAGGGATTCTTGAAATTCTTGAGTTTATTCTTGGTGGCCACATTGTGTCATTAATTCTACTGGCCAGACAGAAATGTGATTTCTATCGGAAATATGTCAGTTTCAGGATTTTGGGAATTCTTGTGATTATTCTTCGTGGCCACACAAGTGTCATTTATTCTACTGGCCAGACAGCTATGTGATTTTCATCAGAAATACATCAGCTAAGGTATTCTGGGTATTCTTGTTTGTACTCATGAAAATGTTGATTTATATTACGTGCTGATAAAGGCTCTCTGGCTGCGACGTTCACTGGTCATTTGTGTTTGTGATAATGTGAAGCTTACTGGTTCTGCTTTTCATCTGGTTTAATATCTTTTCATGTTTTTATGTCACTTTCACTGTGCCAAAGTTACCTAAGTGAAAAGTCTTTGTTTCAAGAAAATCACATTTGAAAAATGAGATCTTTCTGACAAATCACTTTGTGGTAAACGAAAAATGTGTAGATGGGTGACAAGCAATACTTCATCTTGACCTGTTTGGAGTAAGGAATTTACAAGTGTAAAGTGGCAAATAACAACCCTTAAAAATCGCGACAGCACTAGCCATAAGGCCGTAAATCCTAAGGCTCAACCCGCCCCCTTTATACCATAAAAGTGGCATAATAAAGGCTTTAATAAGCAGTTCTTTTCTGGCAATTATTTTTAAGAAAATTATTTTTTGTTTATATCAGTTGTGCGGCTTAAAAGGTTGATTAATGTGCTTCAGAAATTTCAGAGCAATTAACTCTTTCAATTCCAAGCAGCAAGAAGCAGCTGGCCAAGTGGTTACAACGTCAGGCTGTCATTCAGGAGACCCGAATTCAAGACCCAATAAAGTGGTGGAGATTTTCTGTCTGGACAAAATTAAATATCCTAACCTGCACAGTCCACGGTGACAGCACTAACCATGCGGCCTTAAATCATCAGGCTCACAATCTACACCATCATAAAAAGGGGTAAATACAGACAGTAGTGACAGTCCCAAGGAGCTCATCATACGTTCCCAGGTTCCTCTTTAGAAGCTCAAGGAACGCAAGATGCAGCGATTTTATGTCTCTCTTCACAACCCCATGGGTCTCTGATGCTAAATTTCCTGGGACTGAAAGAGTTACAGCACTAGGGCTCAGACTATCTATTTACAAATAATTAGAGCACTCTAGTGGTTTTCGGATAATGGTACAAGCACTGTGTCATGGAAGAAGTTAAGGTCTCTCACTACATAATGTTCACAATGACAGCAGTATGTGCACTGCAACCAACCTTCACTGTGGAGACGGCACATAAATTTATTATTTTATTTTAATCAGATTTGCAAATGTTTCCTCCACGCGGATGTTGATGATAATGAAACCAATGTTAAAACTCCCTGTCTTCCTCCTAATTTCCCCTCACTTTCACCCATTCTAAAGATATTTACTCTGCCACTTGTTCACACAGTCATGGAATACACCATCTCACCTTGGGAGTTCTGTGATCTGGGGGCCGTGCAAAGAGGGCATCATCCGGTAGCTGGGTGCCAGAGGGCACTGTCTCTGATTGGCGTGAGGCATTGTATGTGTGGAATCTGCAGTGACAATTGACATTACAACATAAGTCAGGTGTACTGTAGCACAAATACAGTTGCAGAGTCATAGCAATAAAAGCAGACCAAAAAACACACACAGAGAATGGAATCAGAGAGTGAAGTGGAAAAACAGGAAAGTGTGGGGGAGGGAGGTATTGGGTGGGCTTTACCTGACAGAAAAAGATAGGATGACTTGACACAAGTTGGTTAGAGGTCTGTGCTCCACTGGGGGATAAAGGGAAGAGGAAGAATATAGAGAAGGAGGAAGATAGAATGATGAGCAGAGGAGGAGGGACTAGAAGAGGGAGGAAGAAGGGGCAAATATATATGTGTGTATGTGTGTGTGTGTTGTGTGTACTGCTGAATTAACATAATCTGTTTCTAGATAGAATACAACTGTGGTGTGAGAGAGGAATGCTTCAGAGGGCCATATCTAAGACAGGCCTGCATGCCCAATTTGCGACCCTTTGAGAACAGAGTTTGTTTGCTCGTTAATTTCTATGAGTGCCAACCAATACACTTTAATCTGTTTAACATACTGTTTCTATGGCCTCAGGGATTCCCCAACTATTTAATCCTGGATTAAATCAAATTCTGCTGCATTCTGGTTATCAGCATCTCTTTCTTCTTTTGCGTTCGGCATCAGCCATGATAAACATTTCATCCTGTCTGGGTTACAAACAAAACAGTGTGTGTAAGGTTCCACCCCCACTTGTCTTCGTAATTGTGACTCCGTTAGTCTAGCAAGATCCCCAACCTCTACCAGGGCAGCTATGGCAATTCTGCAGCACATGCTCAAGAGTCTGTTAAACAGCCACAAGAAAAGACAACAGCTAGCAAACTTACTTGCAGGTCGGGTTCAGAACCATAGAGAGAAGCTCCAGTAGAGGAAACCAGTCCTGAGACAGCTTGTGCACACATAACTCTATCAGTTTCTCAGCGTTCTTCAAGATACATTTCTGTGGGGCATAAATACAAATAGTGGCTAGATATAGGCCTGCTATCTTGCAGGTTTTAGGTTCACATCTACACCGAGAAGATGTTATCACTGATCAGGTCGATGTAGCCTAAAATGGGTAATATTAAGTGTCGTGTAAAGTATAGGTGGCTGACATAATGACACCTATTTGACCACATTACCCCTATCAAGTGTCAACTGGTGTATAAAAATATTGGCCAAGCACTACATGCCACATTTGTGATCTATGCTGATGAATTACATGTTATTTAATGTGTGTGCGCACGCGCGTGCTTGTAAACCTTATTACTTTTGTCAGGTTTTAGTCAGATATGGCTGAACTACCATACAACACTAGTTGGTGCTACTTGTTCTTTTCTTTTTTTAAATACTGCATGGGGGGGGGGGGGGGGGGGGGGGGGTTGTGTATACCAAACCTGACATCCCACATTGTGCGATGAAATGGGAAAGGTGTGGAGAGGTAGGGAGAGCACTGAAGAGGATACTAAGGTTTAGCCAAGGAGGAGGAAATGAAACGTGAAAACAATGTTAATGGAGACCCTTAGCCTTGGCTGGCAGCTGGTCTAAGAGTGAAATGCCAGTAGATAGATAAGATAAGAGAAAACTGCTCTTCTGATCCAGCTGCCTTTGGTCAAGCAGCTCGGTAGCATTTCAAAACATACTGGTCTACATTTCCTTTGGAGTGAACAAGGCAGATCAAGAGAGGAATCATGCTACATGGGCAACATCTGGTCTCTATTATACTGCCCAGCTTTTGTGTTATGGAGAAGAGATTCCTGTCGCACAAAATTACACTATAATCTGGAATGACAGAGAGGTGTCAACCAAAATTCCACTTATCAAAATTATAATGGGAGTCATATACAGTGACCGGTACAATGACTAGCTTGCTAGTCCACTCCATGATCATCATTCATCCTCCTGTAGCTGATCCTTTTCAGAAAGTTACTTTCATAATGATCCGCCTTAAAGAAACAGGGTCTCTCACCAGCTCTCCTGCCTTATACATTTTCTTACCCAAGGTGTCCCTTATACTCTATGCCCATCTTTTCCCTGGACGCAGCCTGCCCTACTTTCCTGTACAATGTGTTCTGATATTCATTTTTTTTCTTGATCCGCTAAGGGGGTCTCCATGGTAAAGATGTCAAGCCCTTTGCTTGCACTTTGAAGGTCGTGGGTTCATTTCACAGCGGTGCTGTTCAGTTCACGGCTGCAGAGACCCCTGGAGATCGTCGCCAGAGCTACATTGGTCGTGCTCTGTGTGGCGCTTTTGGCAGGCAGCTAGCTGTTCTGTGGCGAAGAGAGATCAAGCCAGATGGGATTAAACCCGGTGCAATGAAGCTGATCCTCTCAACTTTACCTTTCAGATTTCCCATCATGCCCGATATGGCCAATATTTCAGATAACCCCCACAATCAGATTATGAATTTCCTACAAGGAAGAATTTTTTCGTAGTAAAATCCCAGTACAATCTAGCATAATACTGGACAACATGTGTGTCCAGGAAAGTCGTCTTCTGCATTCCCTCTCAAAAGGGTGGTTGGCATCTTGTGTTTTTGGTTTATAGCGAGGATGCAATATCTGCGACTTTACGCAAAAAGTCAGATTTAAGAAAACTCTTGACATGCTTGTTGAGGGGTAGAAGTTGTATACATTTTTTGTTTTCAAGAATGGCACCATGGAAGCCACGTGAAATCCTGAGAAGTAAGACCAACAGCATGATACTGACTACATCATTCAACATCTGGGCTAGCATCATATACCCCCCCCCCCCCCAGCCTTTACACATAGGACAAGAAAAACAGTCCACAGTTATAACCAAAACCTATTTTGATAAAGAAGCTGGTTGATCTATCTGGGTTTTGCCATCAAACCAGCCAGCCAGCCAATCATATACCCAATATGCCCCATGTGTGGAAACTGGTTATTTTACAATTATAAAAGCAATATTTATTATTATTATTTGTATTATTATTCGTGTTCACCAGCTGTAAACTCCGGCAGAAAGTTCTGACAGTTCGTTCACTTCTGGACTTTAGTCTTGCTCCAGAACTCGTATTTTGCATGCACATTCATTTTACAGATCAGGTTTACATGTATGCAGACTGTTGGTTTCTCATCACTTAGGCAGATGCGTTTACATCAGAAGGGAGATCTCTAATTAGTCACCAAAAATGAGACCCTGGAATCCACATGAGCAATTTACTGTTCTAAAATAGCCATGCTGCAAAAGATCAAAGTAGTCAGTCTCACAAGAGACATTACTGCTGGGGTGTGAAGTGTGAAGCCCTCACATTCTAGGCTATGACATATAAGGTAGGGTGAACACTTCTCTTCCTGGTTGCCTTTACTTTTCCAGACAATTTCCAGAAACTTCCTGTCAAGGGAGAAATCTTGCTACTTCTGGGGATCAGGGAGCAATGACAGCATAAAGGCTAAATGCTTGCCAGTCAGCCAGGAGATCTTGAGTTCAAATCTGCACTGAGGTAATTTTTTTTTCCTTTTTTAATTGATACTGGCTCCCAAGTCGACCAGACTAAAACAGATACCAGCTAATATCCTGGGATTAAAAGTGCTGGTCTCCTGTTAACACAGCTTCCTCTAAATTCTAGGGAGCTGTAGTGCCTACACAGTTTCATCATATCCTCGAGTGACGGCCCCTGGCATATCCCTGGATAATTATTTTCCTGGCCCCACATGCCTTGCCAGACTATTGTCTTGACATCGACCTGGCTGCCACGAGATACGCAGATAATTGATATTGTGTAGTATTGTCTAATCTACGTATGTGCTTGAAAAAGGCTCCATAGCCGCAACGTTCATGTTTTGTTTGTTATATAGTGAAGCTCGCTGATATACTTTTCATTCGGTTTCCTATCTTTTCCCGTTGACCACATGACACACTGAATGCAAACTGGTCTATATAAAGTTGAAGGTCTAGTATTGAAGCTTGATGGGGAGCCGATGAAGCGTGCTGGACAGACATTCAATCCCCCTGCCAGCCTGAAAGTCTTGGGTTTCAAATCAATATCGAGTCTATTTTCTTTTCTTCAAAATTAACCACGATTCCCAGGTCAGCCGAGTCTAAATGGGTACCATGTGATGATGTGGGAAGTAAAGGCAGTCAGCGTGATGCTGACCCACGTCGCCCACCAAGCGTCAAGTGGTCTATAAAAATATTACTCTAGCATCATCTAGTGCCGTGGTTTTCAACCTTCTTTAGGTTGCAACCCTTTAATACAGTTCTCTCATGTTGTGGTGACCCCAAACATAAAATTATTTTCATTGCTTCTTCATAACGTCAGTGAAATTGTGTTTTCCAATGGTCTTGGCAACCCCTGTGAAAGGGTCATTTGACCTACAAAGGGGTCGCGACCAACATGTGAGAACTCCTGATCTAGTGAGACTGTCATTAAAAAAAAAGCAATCCTTTACTATTACAGGGTGTCCAATGTTTCCATATATAAGGAAAAAAATAAACATAATTTTCATGAAATCTTTTTATTTATATAATATGCTTTATTTAAATAACTACCATTACTTTGAAAACACATTTTGATGCATATCCTCCACAACAGAAGAACACGTATAAGCACAGCTAGAGTTATGCTTGTAATGGCATTGGTAATGTTTTATTTTCCTGTGTCACTGCTTCACCTCATACAATCAGACCACAAACACAATCCCCAGAAATTATTCTAAGACCAAGCAACACTCTACCGGACATGAATTTACAGAGGCAGCCTTACGTGGATTTCATACTTCCAGCCACTCACTGCTTCATCTGTTAGGATTTTTGTGAAAGAGATCGTTAAGCCTTCACGAAAGAACCTCTGGCATGCCTCACTCCTGGTATCTAATCCTGAAAATAGCAAGAAAAGCATGTAGTAAACAATGAGAAACATGTTTCCCACTGTGGGTTCTGGGACCCATTTTGGGGTGGGGGGTAGCTAAGTTTCGATACTCACGAACCCTCGTGCAAGTAGCACAAAGTGCAAATAATCATGCAAATGAATGGTGACAACACGAGAAAAGAGGAAACGGTTAAACCCTTGAAAATAAAGAAATACATCACACCCCCACAACACAGGACAGAATGTGGGAATAGCCACAGCATGAATGGGAGGGAAGGGAACTCTTACACAATGGTTGGCAAGCTCAGAAGTACCAAAACCATTTTACACAGGTTTCCTAGTCAATTGTAGAAAATTAATTTGTCTTCGTTAAAAAAATTTTTTTCTGAAATATATAAAGATATATAAAAAGGGGTAATTAATCATCACAGAGTGAATCATTAAATGGAATAAATTTCACTAGGCCTTAAAAAAAACATGACTCCTATAAATGAGCCTTACTGGAAAATTTGTAATCAACTTGGCTTTTTTTAAAAAGCTATTGGGGTCATTACACCTCCACTAAATGCTATTACTATATTCCTAAATACTAAGTTACTATATTATGACTTCGAAAGAAGCTCCCAATTAGTCGACTATTAAGACATGTTTTTGGGTAGGCAGTGGGTCTATTCTTTTTTCCCCCCCTATAATAGGGAACCCGAACCCACACTGGGAGGTAATCTGTCGATTAGCTAACTAACTGCGAATCCCCTCCCCCAAATACTCAAAGAAAAAAATGTACATGTAAAAACTATCAAAAACTAATGGATGTTGGCCAATGTCTTTGCTGCAGAGAGATTTGGTTTCTCAATTGATGTTGAAAACAAAAAAAAATTGAATTTTTTTCTCACTCTCCTGCAAGCCCTTAAGATCTTGCCCTTGATTCTGCATAAAGGTAAATGTTTTTTCAGAACTGACTTTGGCTTCTTGGTCAACTCAACCTGCAACCAGGTAATGTACTGGGAAGTAAAAGCTGTTGACAACATCACTGACCAATGCCAGCTGGTCTTCAAAACAACAACAAAAACAGGATGAGCCTGATGAACCATTAGCATGAGAGTGTCCTTCACTTTACTCAATACTAATTAATTAGTGAGTAAGATAACATGTTTCTCTTTACCTTCTTTGCTCAGCTTGATTGCAGCATCCAGTAAGACTTCTAATTCTCCCTTTGGTAAAACAGGAACAACCCAGCGAGGTCTATTGATCATCTCGTCTAGTCTGCCAAGCTCTAACAAAGGGAATTCTGGTTCTGCATCTCCGGCACCTTGTACTTAAAGAATGAGAAAATGTTAGGGTTTAGAAATTTAAAAAAAACTGTTAGCCCAACATAAAATACACAAAATAATGAGTTTAATGCACACCAAAAAACTGAACAAAGCTGGACTTTAAAAAAATTTATCTCGGCTTCAGGTCGACCCATCCTTGAGTGGGTACCAACTAATATCCTGGGAAGTAAAGGTGGCTGGTGTGACCCTGACCACATCACCCACTCAGTGCTGACCGGTCTATTAAACATAGTTCTAGCCATGCATGCCCAACATGCCTGAAGGCGTGAAAAATGTGTTTTTTTTATACGAAAAACTAAGTTTCCTCTTTTGTTGTTAAAGCAACTGTGTCTCAATAATATCCTACCAAATGTGGCAAGTATTTCTACGATAGATGTCTCCAAGTTAAATCCTAATGAAGTGGCAGCACATTTTCTATTAAGCTATCTATTACTAAGGGAACTGTGTTCGCACGGTGGTTGGACGCTTGCCTGCAGATGTAAAAGTCTTCGATATGAATCTTCCAGATTTGTCTTCCAATTAACCCTGGCTTTCTAGTCAACCCAGTCTAAAACAGGTACCAGGTAATGCCGATAGGAAGTAAAAGCGGCTGGCGCGATGTTCATCACACTGCCTACAGAGTGCCAATCAGTCTATAGACAAAAATAAGGAGTCTGGCATCACACACATCAGCACCACCGCCATTATAAGGGTCCTTTACCAGTGATTACTCATTTCATTCCAAGTCTGAAACAGGTCTGTCTAAAATCTCATTCTATTTAATATTTAGGAAATCAGTCCACCTAGCTGATTATATACTCTGCTTCCCTGTGTGTGCTCCAGGGCCTCACTGTGGGGAAAACAAGAAGCATGTCGTAGGAGTCGACTAATTGGGAATTTTCTTCAAAGTCGAAGTGAATCCATATGTGAGGCAAGGAACCAACAGTCTGCATACACATGTCAGATCTGTAAAATGGGTGTGCAAGCAACAATCAGGTTCTGAACAAGTCTAAAGTCCAGAGCTGGATGAACAACGAGAACTTTCTGATAGAGTTTACAGCTGGTGAATGCAAAGAAGAAGATATACTCTGCTTCTTCTTCTGTCTTTTATCCCACAATGGAAATAAGCCTCAACCAACTCATACCAGGTCATTTTGTGTGTGGGAGGGGGCTGGTGTATGTGTGTGCTCTTGTGAGCAGCTTATTCTATGTCCAACATCTTTTTCAGTTTATTTTTTCTACTCTCAGATGTTAACTCCAGCAGAAAGTTCTGCTTTTCATCCATTTCTGGACTTTGGCCTAGTTCCAGAACTTGAGTTCTATGTGTACATCCGTTTTACAGATCTGGTGTATTTATTTGCTTACTGCTGACACCTCGCCTCTCAGGAAGATGAACTCTAAAGTAAACCCCCCTAATAAGTAGACTGAAACCTTTATTCATCAGCGACCGCACATTGGCTTGCCGGTAGACGACTGCATCGCTGGTCGGTATAGTATTTGGGTCTGTCTCGTTTGATTGCAACAAAACTACAGAAGTCCTTTTCAGGGATCTTGGAGGCATGCAATAACCTAGGCACAATTCTAACCTAAAACTCCCCCATTCGGAGAAGCTAGGTGAACGTGATGATTGTTTTTTTTCCCCTAGCAAAGCACCTTCTTCTTCTTCAGCATTCCGAGCCCTTGAGGTTCATTGCTGCAGATATCACCTGCCTCCATTCACCTCTCTGGTTGGTCTTCTCTTTCCAGTTGATGACACCAAGTGTTTGCAGGTCTGTCTGGACATTATCCCTCCATCATCTTCTTGGTTTGCCTCGTGGTCTACGACCAGCAAAGCACCTACTTACCTTTATTCAGATAGTCATGTATAATAAAGGTGGCTGAAGTAGAGTAAATTAACTGGACTATATTGGCAGAAACTATTCACTGGCCGGCAAGCTGCATTAGTGAAACCATTGAGTGTTGAAGGTCCTTGGGCATATTGGGCATATCAGGCTTGACTCATTTTTTTACTGACCAATCTGTTCTCGATGGGTGATGTGGTCCTCAATGGCTGATGTGGTCAACAGCACACTGGCCACCTTTACTTCCCATCACTGTACCTTATACCCCATTTGAAGTTGGGTAAACCTGAAAGCCAAGGTCATGTGGATTTTAACCCCATACCTTCAGATATGCAGGCAATCATCTAGCCGCTACAACACAATGGCTCCCAACAAGCACAAATACAAGTTATGTTATCAAAATTGACGTCACTGCACATTAGGCATTCCCAAGCGTGCCCAGTCCTCTGATGCAGCAGCCACTCTGAAGTACTTCTACTAATTGTTCCCATGAGAAGCTGGTTATATTGTCTCCTTATCGGCACAGACGTGCTTCACCATGCTTTCCTCCTATGTCCCGCAATTGTGTTAGTGTCAGGGACAAATACAAGTCTAACATCACATGCTCGATATGCCACTAGCATAAACAAGGTCACTGAACAAACAAAAGCAAACTCAATAAAAGCTTGTTTTGTTTTTGTTTTTTTTAACTGCTCACCTGCTGTGTCACCTCCACCGGATGATGGCAGAGAGGCAGAAGAAACCTCAGCCTCCTCATTTGGTGGCAGTGCAGTCACCACCGCATTTGTAGAATCCACTGAGCTACTACTTTCTGTGGCCACTGCGGTGGTGGTGGTGCTGCTGCTGCCGCCAGCTGCTGTTGTGGTCACTGTCGTTGTCGACGTCTGACTTTGCTGTGCTGTAGTGACACCTTGTTGTTGTTGTTGTTGTTGCTGCTGCTGCTGTTGTGGTTGAAGACTGGGAGTGGTAGCATTGTCCTGTACTGCATCCCCACCTGCTGAGCCTGGGTGCATTTTTATGGTCATTCTCGTTGACCCTATTTGATACTGCAAACAGTTTACAAGAAAACAATATAAGAAATAATAGAAAACAGCAAAGAAAACTATTACAAATATCTCCTTAGTCTAGATTCCTGAACAAATATCTTACTCCTAGATTTTCATTTGTTCGTTTAAGAAAACGTAAAGGACTCTTTTCATGCCATTAGGCATAGTGGGTATATAGGGCTAGATCTATATTTTATAGACCAATCAGCACACTGTTGGTGATTTTCTTCTTCTTCTTTCGTTCACTTTAAATAGATTATCTATATCTGCAATGTCGTCTCTAGTATGAACTTCATTTCTTTTCACTCAGCGACCCTAAAGTTTGGCTTCAATCAGTGTTTCTCTTGATCAAAAGTTGTATTTTGGACAGTCTTGAAGGACGTGATCTGTTGTCTCAGATGCCATTCCATGTGTGTGTTCATGGCTGATTTGCAAATCTTAAATTTTGTATACATTTGGCTGTGAAGTTGACAGTGGCATATAATAATGACATACTCTGGTCTCTCCATAATATGGTAATCATCTTGTGCCTGTTTTAGTGGCTCTCTGACTGATTTAATTATTCTCTTCTTCTGTTGATAAGAGACCGGTATGTCAGGTTGTTCTTAATTAGCACCTTCATTAACTAGTTTATCAGCTCTCTCATTTCTGGGAACTCAACAGTGTAATGGTATCCACAGTATAGTCAACTTAAATCGTTTGCATAGTTAGTACAGTAGTGCCTGTATACCAGGTAATTTCCCAGATTCGAAGACCTGAAGTACCGCTCAGGACTACTACAGGTTGTGAAATACGACAGGTATTTAGCAGTTTCTCTGCTGCTATCTTGATGGCTTGAACTTCTGCATTATAGTTGTGACAGTGTTTTCCTGTTGGTAGTTTAGCAGCATCTCTGTTGTTACTTGGATGCTCAATGTACACTCCTGCTCCGTCATTTCTGCTAGCGTTTTGTGCTGACCCATCTGTTTAGACATGAACCCAAAAGATCCTGTGGTTGGTTATTCATCATCAAGTAGACTGAGGGTGGTCATTTTTATCTTGCACACTCTTTTGTTTGCCCTTATTTAATACTCCTAGCTTTATTGCCCAGGATCACATGGTACCCACTTAGGTTGGGTTAATTTGAAAGTGATGGTAATTTTTTTTTTTTTTAATCAGCTTGATGCAGACTGAAACCCTTTGGGCCCACAGGTAAGTGTCCAGCCACTACACCAAAGTGGCTACCGTTTAGGAGAAAAACATTTAAGGGAATAAAACTGTGACCACTTTCTGCCTTCTGAGCACACTAGTTGGTACAAGACAGAAGGAAATGGAAAACTACTGGAGACTTATCTGATGTATGCATAACATGATGATGATGATATTGGATCGTATCAAGCCCGTAGGGGCCTAGCAACTCAGCAGATATGCGAGGCCAGGAACCAGGAAACCAGATCTCCAAATAGGTAGACAACAAATCAAATGGTTTGTTCATGTAACAAGACTGGCATCAGACAGGACACCATAGAGAGCAGTGTCATATAGATACAACAGTAACCAGACGTCGACCACACAGAAGATGGACTGCAGAAATATCAGAGACTCTGAAAAGTACTTTATACAAAGCAAACAGAGTTCCAGAGATATCTTCCTGTCCTGATACAGTGAGGCATTCCAGGAGTAGATAAAAGAAGAAGTGCCAGAACACTGTTAATTCAACACATTTTAAGCAAGTTAGAGGGTTAATGGGCCAAACAAGATTGAAAGGTCTTGATTAACAACATCCATTTGAGGTTCTGGAAAGCAATTAGGGGGGGGGGGGGGGGGGGAGAGAACAGACCCACTGCTCTAAAGATAAGCTGTAATTGGATATATTTACATTACTGCTGCCTTTGATAAGAATCCATACAAGTAGTTTTAACACTGCCTATATCACTCCTCATCGTATGTAAAGGTTCTGTGAAGTCTGGCAGTCAGTTTTCAGCTGATAAGAGAGATGGGGGGAAAAGACAAGAGGAGAGATGGGAGAGACAAGTGAAGAGATGAAAAATAGAAAAGTGAAGAGATGAAAAAGAGACAAGGGAAGAGATGGAAAAGAGACTGGGGAAGAGATAAAAAAGAAAAAAGTGGAGAGAGGGAAAAGAGACAAGTATAGACAGAAGTGAAGAGAGGGAAAGTTGATACGCACAAATAGATGGAAAAGAGACAAGTGAAGAAATGGAAAAGTGGAGAGAGACGAAAAGAGAAAAGCAAAGAGAGGGGAAAAATCCTAGTGAAGTTACAGAAAAGAGACTGAAGAGATGGAAATACACAAAATAAGAAACATGAAAAGAGACAAATGAAGATCTGGAAAAGAGATGATCTGGAAAAGAGACAAATGAAGATCTGGAAAAGAGACAAGTGAAGAAAGGAAAAATGACAAGTGAAGAGAGGGAAAAAGACAAAACTAGAGACAAGTGAAGAGATGAAAAAGAGACAGAAAATAAAGGAGACAAGCGAATAGATGGACAAGAGAAGTTCTTTGGCAACAATGGAAGACGTGACACCCTTACAGAAACCTTGTTAAGGGAAGGTTTGAGGACAGAAAAGGGGGTGAGGGTGGACCGTGATTTTGTGGGAGGATAAAACCATATGGAGATTGACAGGTATGTTGGGCAGAGCCAGGGCAAGATACATGGTGTTGGAGATCCCCTGCAAACAACCTTCACTGTGAAGAAGGTCCCTGATTATGTAGTATCCTACCTGTGTTACAATGTGTTAAAAACACATTGTAACATAACTTCACTGTGAAGATGACACATGGTTAACTGTAATTCCTGTGTTTATGTTTTACACTATGTCATCTGATTAACTATTATTCTGTATGTTAATTTCATACTATCTCCTATCAATTTAAAATAAGAATAATAAACTGCATAAAAAGTAGTCAGCTTCTCAAATAAACTATACTATAAGCAGATGTAAACTGGACTGACATGGCAAATGGACAGAAAATACAGTAATCCTAACTGGAAGTTCTAACGTCACTTGTAATCATAACTAGACATTATAGTGTAATGTAATATTAATAACTGTTGTAGTTGTTTTTGGTTTTTTTAAATGTTTGATTCACTAGTCACTACTCTTTTGATAGAAAGTAGTAATCTGTCATAGTTTTTAATTTACAACTGCTAAACTTGTCTAGTAATATACAATACTAGTAGTCATAATATGAATATGAATATAAGAACATTTCACAGCTTAACATTGTTTGCATACAAAATATTCTTGAGAATAACGCAGTATTACATTATCATTAAGTAAGAGGAAGGACACCAATTGCAATAAGTGGACTAACAAAAACATATCATCAGGACAAACTTCACAAACCCATAGCTAGCAGAAAATTTCTGAGAAATGCAACTGACAGACAGTCCGAGAACAAACAATAATTAGGTGGTGGGAGGTAATTACGTACTTCACATGTACTTCGTCATGGGTGATACTAAAATGGGGATGACCAGCCACCTTAAACTTAAACAATGTCCCTTTCCTTCAAAACGACGTTTGTGGCACCAACTTTACGAAAACTGTGGAACTTTATTCACAGATCACAGACACTACCTACTCTCCTCAAAACCACCGAGAACCGACAAGCAGAATCAATAAACTACGATGAATGACGTGCAAGATTTCTACTCTAAACACAATTATCGCATCGAATGTCCTGTATCTTTACATTGTAATTTCAAAAAGCTGTATTTTACTTGGAGTTACTACGTGTTAAGTCCCAGAATCTGCCTCCTAGACGCAGAAAACGCTCAACGAAAGTGGGAAACCCCGGATTCACTTCATTAAAAATGGCCGACAATATCAAAACGGTAATATTTCACATTCTATTCACTTTTACGTGCCAACCATGAGATATATCGTTACCTAGCTCGTCGTGGGAATGGGATGGTGTTGAAAACAGCACATCAGTTCCACATTTGCCACAGGTAAATGTGCTCAGCTACGATATTTACAATCTGATTTCCTCAATATAAGTGAGCACACACAATGGGCTAAAAATACACTACACTGTAGTATTATGGTAATGAAACTGGTCTCGTCACTACGAGACTTCACCATGCATCATAATTAATGTCTGTTTTTGTAATAATATATGTTGATTTTCTGTATTTTTGTTAACTATTTTTGATTCTTTGTGATAATTGGGATATGTTGTTGTTATTTAGAAATTGTAATATTCGTTTAGTCGTAAAATGGTGGGTTTGTTTAAAAAGTGTGCTCTTCCTTGTGGCTGCTGCTTGGTGCCAGTGATACTGTTTTGTTTTCATTTTCCCCTACAGGCTGTTTTAAATTAAAATTTTGTAATGCAAAATGAAAATATGTTGATGATTGTGTTAACATTCATTTGAACCAACAAGGCGAAAGAAATAAAATAAGACTTCAAAACAAATTAGAAAGGGCATTAAAGACGGACGAGTGAGGACATAAGAGTGAGCTGCACGATATAGTAAGAGATGTGAAGGTTGAGGTTAAAGTCGAGAGGATTGACTTCATTGCACTAGGTTTTATTCCAAAATGGCTCAATCTGCCTCCACATAACAGCTAGCAGCCTGCTGAGACCGATGCACAGAACACGAACTCCGTAGCTCCGGCACCGATCCCCTGGAATCTGCGTAAAATTTGCACTCATGGGCGCAGCCGTGAAACAAACCCACAACCTTCAGAGAGCGAGGCAAACGACTTGACCACTTCGCCACGGAAAGAGATGTGAATGTTGTGAGGTTAAAGTGAGAGTTTGTGAGATTGGGGTATACTACCCCCTCCCTCCCCCCCCCCCCCCCCCCCCCCCCCCCCCCATCCCTACCCTCCCCCTAAAGTTTGTAAGAAGACCAAGGTAGGTTGGTAAGTTGTACCCCAACAGGACATTACACAAGCGATAAACACACGGTGACAAAAGTGCCACAGTGCGGATGAGGACCACCCGTGGAGAGGTCCCAGAAACCCCGTTCAGCCGTTAGGCCATATTTAAGGTCTGGCTGTTTTATTAGGCCCCCGACAAAAGCCAGGGAAAGCTTCAAATTAACTAAAATTGCATCAAAAATGGAGACGACATGTTGATAAGAAGACTAAGAGGTTCTTGCAACCATGTCAGAAATTGTCTCTAGAAGTAATTGCCTATCATCATCATCATCATCAGGTGCCTTGCCGACTGGCGTGGGCGATCAAGCCTCTCCATAATCCACAATCTCCTGCAGCATGTATCACTTCGTGTGCCGACACACCTCCATGCCATGCAACAAGTCTGTCAAGAATCTTCTCTCGTTGTCTTCCTCTATCCCTCCTTCCACAAATCTTTCCAGTGGTCACATGTTCTATTTTCCCTCTTCTCATAACATGGCCGAAAAATGATGACTGTCTCCTTCTGATGTCTATGATAAGCTTCGGGTTCCCGCCTCTTTCAAAACCTCTTGATTGCTCTTTGATTGCCTCAAAATTGCCTCTACATTTCATATTATTTTAATTTTTTTTTTCAATTATTTTTACTTGCCATTCAGCACATTATTACTAGTAATAATGTACTTAGGGCAAATAAATAAAAAAAAAATCGGCTTGAAATAATATAAAATGCATATATACTTTCTTTTTCTTGTTTTGTCATGTTACTGATCCCAGATTGTAACCCAGTGTCGTGGTTTTGTTATCTTACTGATACCAAGTTGTAGCACAGTGTCGTGGTTTTATCATCTTACTGATACCAGGTTGTAGCCTAGTGTCGTGGTTTTGTCATCTTACTGATACCAGGTTGTAGCCCAGTGTCGTGGTTTTGTCATCCTACTGATACCAGGTTGTAGCCCAGTGTCGTGGTTTTGTCACCCTGCTGATACCAGGTTGTAGCACAGTGTCGTGGTTTTGTCATCCTACTGATACCAGGTTGTAGCCCAATGTCGTGGTTTTGTCACTCTGCTGATACCAGCTTGTAGCCGAGTGTCGTGGTTTTGTCATCCTGCTGATACCAGATTGTAGCCCAATGTCGTGGTTTTGTCACCCTGCTGATATCAGCTTGTTGCCCAGTGTCGTGGTTTTGTCACCCTGCTGATATCAGCTTGTTGCCCAGTGTCGTGGTTTTGTCACTCTGCTGATACCAGCTTGTAGCCGAGTGTCGTGGTTTTGTCATCCTGCTGATACCAGATTGTAGCCCAATGTCGTGGTTTTGTCACCCTGCTGATATCAGCTTGTTGCCCAGTGTCGTGGTTTTGTCATCCTACTGATATCAGCTTGTTGCCAAGTGTCGTGGTTTTGTCACTCTGCTGATACCAGGTTGTAGCCGAGTGTCGTGGTTTTCTGTCTTGGTTCATACAACAGATAAACATCATGGCAAAAGGAAAGTAACCCATAAAGGCTACTTCTAACCCAAGCCTGAATCCCAAGGTTCTCAGCGCAGTGCACGAGCTTCGTAGCACAGGAATACTTTGGGTAGATTTTAACTCCAAATATTGCCGGTATAAACCATAAGTCGTGGTTTTCTGTCTTGCGCTTTTCGGGTGGTTTTGGCTTGGATTTGTTCATCTTTTTACAGGTTTCAGCTGCACCATTTATCCCTCTTTTTATCGGCCTTCCTCTCAGATGTGAACATATACTTTAACAAATCATTTCTATACATAGTTGAAGAAGAAGAAGAAGAGGAGAAGGAAGAAGAAGAAGGAGAGGAAGAAGAAGAACAGGAGAAGGGGGAGGAAGAAGAAGAGAAGGAGGAATAGTTGTTTATTGACCAGACAACTGACAGGTGCTACATAAAATCACAGCCATCAGTCCCCAACTTTGAACCATATTCAGAAATCGCGCTTGCTATATATCATTTTCCCGAGATATACGCATCCAAATATACCGATTGTACTGTAAATGAACGTATGGATCAGATAGTAAGTAATTCACTAATCCAACAGGGAAGGAATGTGAACTAGACTGATACACTCACAGCACTACTTCTTCTTCTTCTTCTTCACTTCCTCTTTTACCGCTGTGAGTGTCGATGGAGATATAAGGTTCTAGTTCATCTGGCCGCCTCGACCATAGGCACATCGTGCTGTTGTAGAGCACTACAACGGTTACAATCGCTGGGTTCTCATAAGGGAGACCCACGTTAAAATCCTCGGCAAGGCTGTGGGTTTTTTTTAGGAAACATCTGTGTGGTGTTAGTCTCTCCCCCTTCCCCATTTCGCAGTTAGGGAAACTTTAGGCAGAGGCCTTAGCCCCACCCCACCTTCCCCCCTCCCTTCTCCCCGTCTTCGAGACCGAGATAGGAGACAATATAACCAGCTTCTCGTGGTAACAATTAGAAGATGTACTTTGGAGTGGCTGCTGCATCGGAGGACTGGGAATACCCAATGTGCAGTGACGTCGATTGTGATAACATAACATCCCCCCCCCTCCCAACCACATCTTCCTTACCACTTAGGCATCAATAAGGTGAGGGCTCAAATTCCTTCACCCCCCCCCCCCCCCAATAAAGTAAGAAAAATTCGAGTGTGCGGGGTAAAGAGTAGGCTGATAGACTGGCTGCTGCGGCTTATGCCACATTACTGTGGGCAAATGTGCCTTTCGGCGCAGCATCCCAAACACTGACTACCTACGTAATTTCTCTACAGTTTCAAGTTGGTTGGTTATTTTGTGGCTATTGTTTTTACATGATGCGGTAGCCAACTCCAAGCCCAACCATGCCCTTTGTAGTCTCTTACGACATCTATGGTAGGTTGCAGTTTTACTATTCTTTGCTTCCCACGAGGGCCCCCGTAACAATTAACTTAGTAAAGGCAACATTTTAAGACATGAAATGTCGAATTCTTCATAAGGAAAAGCTTATAGATACATTTGAAATAAAAACAGGTGTGCGACAGGAATATCTTTTGTCATCCCTCCTATTTTTATGGCAATATACGGGATTATGAAGATAGTAGCAGATGAAACCAAGAATGTAATTCAGTGGACCCCTACAAAACAGCTTGACACTAATGATATTTCTTTTCTGTTCCACTCAAGAGTCAGATACAAGATAAATTAAATATACTTGATGCGAGATCACAACAGCTAGGTCTAAAAATCAACAAGGGAAAAACACAGATAATGAAAATAAATCAGGCAAATAGTAATGTGATTTCTCAGAGACGCGGAGTCGTACATTTATCTTGGCAATAGTTTAGATATAGATGGGAGAACTGGGGTATTAAAATACGAATACAAAAAGCAAAAGGAGCTTCCGTGACACTAGTAAATTTGTGAAAGTCAGAAGACATTAAAACTAGTACTAAACTTACAATATTTAAGTAAGCTAGAGAGTAAAGTTGAAAAGACAAGAAGGACATTAGGTGCACTCACTGTGTGAAATAGCGAAGGATAGAACAACTTGGCGAGGGGTTGGTTGAGGGCTTGTATTCTTCTAAAAACTAAAATCGCTGGGAGTAGATGTTTTTCAGTACTGATTACTATCTGTGTATCACGTATGCATACGCCAGCACAGGTTTTTCTGGGCAAATTTACGTCCTGTAGTTTGCTTTCTGGACGGTCGGCTTTACGATACCATTGTACTCTAAACGGAGACAACGCGCAAGGCTCGCAGTTGAGATCGAACCCGACACCCCGACATTATGAAGCACATTCGCAACGCCTAAGCCACATACAGTTTAACTTGGAACAGAAAATGGTTCACCACAGTCTGGTGAAATTGATGCGGCGGAAAGTTTTTTTTTTTTTTATCGATCACCGGCTGTGAATTCCAGTGGAAGGTCCCGGTTAATCGTCCGCTTGGACTTTTGGCTTTCACCTGGACCTGATTTTTGCGTGTACAACCGTTTTTCATTTCCCTGCCTCATGGGCAGCTGTACTCCGACTTCGAAGGAAGACGTCAGGCCTATTTCTAGGTTGACTGTGGCCATTGTTTTGTGTGGGTCGAGACGTTGCCTGATTTGTGTGGTGTCCACTTTGTCTCCTCCGCAGGTATTGCCCTCGGAGAACCCCTTTGGGGCAGCCCCCTGTGGAACAGTTAGCCCTCAAGGGAAGGCAGGGGCAGATCATGGGCATTCCCCGCCATCCAAGGAGGCTTCCATGCATGCAGAGCCGGCACATGGCGTTCTGGTTCTGGGCTCACCCAAGGAATCGTCACGTCCTGCACATGCCTGCTTAACCTCACAACCGTATCAGGCCTCCCGCTCGACAGGGGCTGCGCCCTCTGGAAGTCAGCGGGGAGCAGCCCGTGGGTTTTGGACTTTTGTGACCACACAGATAGGTACATTTTTTTTTTTCTTCGCACGTTAGATTTCTTTGACGAGCCGTTAGCCCGACAGAATTTTACATCCTGCATCAGGCATATCGTTATCAGTTTTGTCCCAACACTCGGGCGAGTGGGGTCTTTGGGGATGGACATTCGGTCTTTTTCAGTTCAATACAAATTTTGATGGTCAGATTTTGATCCGTATGATCTAGTTTTGTCGGACAGTTAGGATGGTTGCTGTTGTGGTGTACCTCAGCGCGGTGTCGACGACACTGAGGGTTAACCGAGGATGTACATGAATGGCCAGCCTATGGATGGTTGCAGTTGTGGTGTACCCCAGCGCGGTGACGACGACACTGGGGGTTAACCGAGGATGTACAAGGATGGCCAGCCTATGGATGGTTGCTGTTGTGGTGTACCTCAGCGCGGTGACGACGACACTGAGGGTTAACAGAGTATATGCAGTGAACAATGTTCTCTTTACTCAGCAGTCTTTTAACCAAGGGTTGTAATTTTGGCTGTACGTTTGGCAAACCTACTCATGTTCCTAATGAGTTTTGATAACATTTTTCACCCAAGCGTTTGGGGGCGGGCTGATGAGAGCCCACAAGGACACATCACCTCTGGGGGCCGCCGAACTCCGAGATCCCCTGACAGCTCTGTTAATGCTCATTTGAGACATTATCCGTGGCGCACGACGAGGACGTGCTGTAGGGGTCTTGCGTGAGGTTCCGTACAACCAGGATAGTTAAGGACTGGCGCCCGAGTGACGTACGGAGTATCTCCTTATACAAATAATGTTGGGCTTAACTTCCCCTCACGCCTGTGACATAAATCACCGCGCCACCGGCGGAGAGTGATGAGGGGATCTGGTCGATACTCGACGCTCAGAGGAAAGGCAAGACGGATAGATAATCAGACTGCTACTGGTAACGGCTGAAGATGGGGACAGAGCGCTTATGGGAATGCCCCGTGTTCTGTGGTGCCGATTTTTGAATATGCTCAACTTATTGTTATCTTTTGCAACTTTCTAAAGGCCGCTTCTGTCATGGCGATTCTTTTTCTAATTTTTACAAGGTATCTTGCTTCAGATGTTACAACTGTTCAAGATAGCAGAATCGATTTACTTGCTTTAGAGTGTTGCAATGTGCTTGGATTTCACACCGGCATTTTTTTTTCTTAACGATGACCATTATTTATGTTTTTACATAGATGAACTCTAAGCCTGGCTAGTTGCTCATTGTCTATCGTTTCGGCATAGGATAAACACTGCAGATCTTGTTCACTGTTTGCAGTGTATCCTGTCTTTGACTTGGCTTGCTTTGCGAAAGAAACAAATCGTTACCTCCAGCTAGCATCCCTAAAAGAAGGAGCTGTAGGTTATTACTGTGATTAGGTTAAGTGCGCCATATAAAATGTCTTAGCGTTGTTCGCCACCAATTAGCCATGTAAAGAACTGTTGCAGTGTCGATGCTATTAAAGGAGACAGACCTAAATACTGTCCCGACCAGCGACAAAGTCGTCTACCGGCGAGCCATTAGACCACCCGGTCGCGAATGTGAATCCATTCTGTCTCACATGCGCATCTTACTGTTGCTGTTGTTTCCTCCCGCGCTGATTCCCTTCACGTCTTTCAGTTGTATCATTACATTTCAGTTTCACAAAAATCCACGATATGTGCCCAATCTTCATCTTCTGCATTCGCTCCTAAAAGGAGGAAAAAACAAGGACTTTCCGTCGGTGTTTACAATCTGTGAACGTAGGCAAACAAACAAACACACAACAAGCCTTGGAACCTACACGGGGACCCTGCGCTCCACCCTATAAACACACACAACTGATTTTTATGAAAGGTCTTATGAGCCAGAACCCTAAAGCAGAAAACTCGGCTAACTGGATATTTGTATCTCTAAGCCTACCCAAAAAACAACTGGTGATGAGCTTTCCATGGCAAACTGTAGCCTTCTACCATATAGAGGAGTTCTCTTTTTGTGTATTTCTTCTTCTTATTATTATTTTTATTGGGACTCGCCGTGGCGTAGCGACTAGACAGAAAGTCATGGGTTTGCTCCCTGGCGGAGCCGGACTTTAAAAAAAAAAAACAGCCTGGAATAGGTACCGGGTGCAGTCCCGGGAAGTAAAGGCGGGGGCGGGATCACCCATCTTATGCCGATTGGTCTATAAAAATTAAGGTCTAGCCCTATATGCATAAAGGTGTGGAAAAAGGGACCTTTACTTTATTATTATTATTATTATTATACTCTAAATTATTATTATTATTAAACTCTTAACTCTTTTGGTTCCATAAGGTTTTGTATATAAATATTTTTCTTCCCACTATATATTGCCACCTCTCCATATGCCCGATGCGCCTAATGGCGCGAAAAGGGATCTCTACCTTACTTTATTACATACTGCCACGAAAACTCTAAAACCACTTGCTGTGTTGTAGGAACGAAAAAAATTATTGAGTGATACCCCTGTGATTGCCAGATTTATTTAGTATGCACTGACCGAAACTTAAAATATAAGAATACACTTGCTGTGTGTTTGAGACATGTGGAGAATAGTCAGAACTCGTGCTCTGATTGGGACTGAAAGTCTTAAACTAGGTTTAGCGCCCACTTCTTCCATGTTTTCTTTGTGTTGGCTCTCCTGGCTTCTATTTTTCTCCAACTTGCTCATTGTTATCCAGCATACTATGCTTTTCCCCTTCTTATTACATGCCAAAAAGATGCCAGTTGTCCTTTTTGATGTTGGTGATTCTTCTTCTTCTTTGCGTTCACCAGCTGTAAACTCTAGTGGAAAGTTCTGATTGTTCATCCACTTCTGGACTGCAGTCCTGTTCCAGAACATGATTGTTGCGTGTGCATCCGTTTGACAGATCTGACACATTTGTGTGCAGACTGTTGGTTCCTTGCCTCTCAGGCATATGTACTCAGACTTCGAAGGAAGCTCCTAATTAGTTGACTTTAGGGTAGGCAGTGGGTCTATTCTTGTTTTCCCCATAATAGGGCCCTGGAACCCACACGGGGATGTTGGTGATTAGTTCTTCATGATTTTTATCTTATCACACAGTGTTCTCCTCTTCTCTGTAGCCATTCTGACTGTCATTCCTACTTAGACCGAAAGACTTCAAAAGGTGTGAAACGAAGCCATGCGCGTTAGTGTGAAATGCACAGGAGACAACTCTGCTTGATTTTCCGACCATGAACTACAGGATCAAGATTTGGAGGACTTGCGCATACCTGAAGATAAGCTCCGATCTGAAGCACCCTTTGCACCACATGTTGTTAAAAAAAAAAAGGGGGGGGGGAAGGGGGGGGGTCTAAAAAGGGGGAAATCATGGCTGGGTATGGCAGAAAATGATGTCAAGCTGGTCTGCAGTCTTACAGACATCCACCCGTGTGAGGAATGAATAGAGATGCCTAAAGCACTAAGTCGCACATTCTCCAGTGTCATGACTGGAGCTGTCGTGATCAGAATCCCGTTGCTGTCAATGCCGAGATCTGCGCGCTTACGGTGACAAGTTGGATGAGGCCAGTGTTGCCACTTTAGATCTTTTATATCCAAATTTAGATCTTTTTCATTGCATTTAGATACTGTTTTTGACGTTTAGATCGTAAATATTTTTCTAGAATTTTTCATATGGAGTTAGATATTTTATAGATTTTTTTTTCTTTCATTGTCAATTTAATAATTACTGTGCAAAACATTTACTACAATATTTTTGTTTTGGTCTGGCACGTACATTGTGAAAACTGCCATTACTTGAACTTTGAACTCTCACTGGGGTCAACGCACAAATATCTGGCAGCCCCGGTACTGATTAATAAAAACGTGCGTAAATCATACTAACTTTGTTTCAACTGTATCCTCACTGTGGTGACTTTGCGTTTCTTTTTCATGTGATTTAAAAAAAATAATTGCTCACCTTTTTATGTGGCTTTTACTTTGAAAAAACCTTTCAACGTGCTAAAAGTAAAGTATGAGCAAAAAATGTTGAAAGAGTGGTTGCATGATGACAAAATTAAAAACTGGGGATATGACCAAAGCTTGTTGTAAGTACTGCAAGTGTGAAATTAAAGTGAAAATACAAAACTCAAAGAGTCATGCAGAGACTAAAAAAGCATAAAACTGCAGTTTCATTTAAAGATATTACACCGCTGACATCTGTTTTCAGAACTATACTGATAAATGAATCATCAAAAGTTGAAGTATCAGTTGCAACTTTTTAAATTTGTCACTGCGCAATTTCAAACTGTGACCATTTGATCGATTTGTAAAAAATCTTGGACTAGTTCAATTTGAAAAGTGTGATGTAGAAAGTATAGTTTAGGAACTGAAGGACCTTTTAATCAGCAAACAGTTAGGCTTGAAGAATTTGGCTGTAACTGGTACTGATAATGCCTCAGTGATGGTTGGTATAAATAATGGCGTTTATGTCAAGTTGAAGGAAGCTAACCCATCGTTAATACTTAAAAATGTATGCGTCATTCATTGCAGCTAACATTATCACATGCTTCATCTAAATATTTACCAAGGAATTTGGAATACCTTATTGCTGAAACACTTTACTGGTTTTCCAAATCATTTGTCAGACAACAGCAATACAATACATTATATACAGCCTTGAATGATGGTTCCACACCACCGAAAATTCTGTCAGATTGCAAAACTAGATGGTTATTAATTTAACCAGCTGTTGAAAGAATTATGAAGCAATGGCTGAAGTTGAAGATACACTTTGAAAAAACAAGACAAAGTGAAAAGTGCTACACATCTGAAATACTATATGGAATGTACAGTGATAAAAAAAAAATGTGTCATTCATTCTCTTTTTATAACCTATTCTAATGGAAGTGCAAAAAGTTAATAAACTGTTCGAATCTAAACTTGTTGATAAAGTTAAATTACTTGATGATCTCACCTTGCTATTTCACTCGGTTAAAGACTGGTGTTGCCAACTTTTAAAGCTGATTTGCTCACTTGCACTATAGAGAGCTATTTTGCTCCTAAGCCACACCTTGGATATTAAATCGAATCAAAAATTGATGATTTAAAAACAAAAGGACTGTTAACAGAGAATGAAGAGAACAACTTAAGAAAACGCTGTCAAGATTTCCTTATCTCATTATTGAAGCAGAGACTTCCTGAAAATCTAGATGTTTTGAAAAATATTTCACTTTTTTCTGTGAGCAACATACTTCAGCCAATTAAGGACATACCTAAATATTGTAAAGTTATGAAATTTTTAGGGGCTACTGATAATAGTGTCGCGGAAGCAGAATATCAGTTAACCAAAGTAAAGTTAGCTGAATGGACAAAAAAAACAGAAAATTAAGCGTTTTGGAGTGAAGTGAGACAATTTAAAGATGCCTCATCAAACAGTCCATTCTGTAAGCTCTTTAAAGTGCCATGTCTGCCATGATACTACCCCACTCAAATGCTGACGTAAAAAGAGTTTTCAGTGCTAGGAATTATATCAAATCTAACACACACACACAAAACAGGATGAAATTTGACCTCTTAAATGCTATTGTGCCATTAGAATTCGGCCTGATGAGACTAGAGAAATAAGCCTACTGTTCCACTTATAAAGAAATTTGAACAGCTAAAGCATACCAGAGTCATTTTGGATCAGAAGCTTCAACTTCATTATCCAAGCTAAGTTTATCCTGTGGATCTTGTGAGGCAGACATCAGTGAAGGTGAGGACATGATTATGTAGGGTAAGTCATAACAAAAGCTATGTAATTTTTGACTTTTTCAATTTTGGATGTTTTTTCTAGATTTTTTCCCCACGCAGATTTAGATCTTTTTAGATATTTTTTGACACCGTTTTGGATATTTTTTGTCAAAGAAAAGTGGCAACACTGGATGAGGCAGATGTGCTGGTCTAAACAGGCGTATCCGTTACACGAGGACGTAAGAGTGCATGGGCATTTACATCTCGCACTGCAGGCGGAACAGTCCAAGAAGCCAGCTGTGCCTTCGCTATGACTACCAGCAACATAACGATAAAAGTGATGGGGGGTGACACAAGCTTTAATGTGGCTAGAATCACAAGATTATTTTCATGTGTGTGTTCTGAGTGATTCTATGAGCACGATCCAGCGGGTCGTTGCAGACAGCTGATGCAGATAGTGGATTGAGTAATTGCGAAACTCTCCTGTACGTGGAGTTACTTTTATTCTACCGCAGGATATGCAGGTTGTGTTGGCAACAACAAAAAAATAGCTGATAGATTGGCAGATTCTGCATTAGTTGCAGATTGCCGGCCTATAGATCCCACTGACATTGTTAATTAATGACCTTAGAGCAGCGGTTCCCAACGTGTTGGGGTCGAACGACCATTTCACAGGATTCGCCTAGGATCTTTGGGAAATACATATTCATTGAAGTTTTGAAGGAAGATAAGTGTTTGGGTGTCGCCACAACGCGAGGGAACTGTATTAAAAGGTCGCGGCATTAGGATGGTTGAAAACCAATGCCTTAGAGAGACAGGACGATCTGAGGATTCTTGGATCAATGTATCCACATCACTGGTAAGATTAAGAGAACTGGGAGTAAGGATAGACACAGCCAAGCATGAGAGGCAAACCGGAAGCAAAAGAAGTCTTGTTAAGCAGCATAGAACCAGCACTATTACCTTCGTGATGCTGTTGAATAAAATCTGAGCACCAATGGACGTGTCCGGAGTGATGTGAAGATAATGCAACTCATCAATCTTTTGTTCTACCCTTTATCATGTGCCCCAACCAACTCATCCTATCCTTTGCTATCACATGCAGCTCACCCCATGTCCTCCTTATCTTTTAACTTCATTCTCTAGTTGCCTTCTCAATGTTTTTTTTTTGGAAAGAAGGGGGGTGGGTCTACCTTTATTTCTATGCCTCTATGAGTTCCAGCGTAAAGCCTTTCTGCGTGTGTCCTGTCCAACATCAAAACTTTCCCTTTACTTTTTTTATTTATTGAATTGTTAAGCTCCCTCTCAAAATTAGTGATTCTATTTTAATTAATTTAATTCCCTCTATTCTGCGCAATCACATGTTAACGAATGTTTGTAGTTCGTTTTTATTCTCCATGTTCTCGCCCATACAGCAGTACTGATTTGACCCAAAAATTAAATATTTTAGTTTTAATTTGGTGATCTCATCTTGATCCCCTGGTACCTTGCCGTGTCGAGAGATAGAGAGAGAAAGAGAGATCAAGAGAAGAGAGAGAGGGAGAGAGAGAGAGAGAGAGAGAGAGAGAGAGAGAGAGAGAGAGAGAGAGAGAGAGAGAGAGAGAGAGAGAGAGAGAGAGACTAGCTGATCCCAAACCTACTGCAGGACCATGCGCAGCCTACATTTTGTAATCATTCGTCTATAAAACTACTTTTCTGCATCTTCCACATTTCTCACAAAACGACTGACAGTCCATGATTTATTTCTACACAAAAGGACTGGCTCTTTATAAAGTTAAATTTGAGAGGATCGATTTCACAGCACTGCGGTCTCTCTCTGCTAAAAGGTTCTTGATTTAGTTAGTCAAGAGGATCAATTTCTTAGCAGCATGTTTTTAATCCTAAGGTTTCCTTCAATCTCTCTCTGCTAATAGGCTTGCAGCCTGTCGAGAGTATCACATAAAGCATTGACTCTGTAGCTCCTGTGATGATCCCCCGAGGTCTTTACAATATCCCCAATGACAAGTTTGAAACCAATCCCTATCCTTCACAGCGTGAGGAGTCAGCTTTATCACTTCGCCACAGACACTAACTAGGCTCTTTATTGCTATTACATCAACACTCATCATAATAATAAACAGCCTGTGTTGATTTTTCTTTCCTGTCCATGTTTATCCTAGCCTAGAACAACAGTGCCAGTTCTTGGCATTATAGCGTATGTGTTATCAGTGAACAAAATTTGCTTGACGTATGGGACAATAGTGGGAATTTGTGGAAGGTTGTTCACACAAGCGCTAGAACCCGGGGTATCAGCTCTTTTGAAGCTGCCTGCTGAGAAAAAAGGAAGAGGAGGGGGGGGGGGGGGGGGGGGGGGGGGGGGGGGGGGGGGGGGGGGGGGGGGGGAAGGGGGGTGTAAAAGCTAATTTTTTGTAAGAGACAAGGAGATTTCCTGTAACCATGTAAATTTTTCTCAAAAATGTTTGTTTACACATTTTGCCTGTGGCGTGGGCAGTGACAATGCGCTTCTTAATTTCTGGGTGCCAGGTTTGATCCCAACAAATATGAATTAATCAAGTAACAGAAAGTATTGTGAACGGCACTCATAGAAAGAATGGCAGTTTTTGCAGCAGATGACCTTGGTATTGAGAGGCCATTGTTCAGGATGAAATTGCAAACTACTGAATGTAAAATTGCCTAAAAAACTTCAACAGCCATTAAAAGAAAATTGTGAGGTTGGTTCTACAACATTCTGTAATGGAATGCAACCAACAATTATTTAATACATTCCATATTAGTTCAAGTACATTATTATATTTACTGTCCATTGACCTGTCTAGCACTATATGTCGAATACGCCTAAAGGGGTAGAAAAAAGGTCCTTTAAATGATAAAAATAGGTTAGGTTAGTTGCATATCCTTTACAGGACGTTGCAGAACCAACCACAACAGCCCCTGGCTGTTGTGTAGTTTTTCTAGGCAAATTTACGTCCAGTAATTTGCCATTGCTTTCTGGACGGTTGGCTTTCTTGATACCGCTATCGAAAACCAAAGCAAGGCACATGGCCCGCAGCTGGGATCGAACCCGGCATCACGAAGCGTTCGCATCTACTTAGCCACAGAGCTGACGATAAAAATAGACTGCAAGCAATATTATAAAATCTACATGCACATGGAGACATCTTTAAATAAATAAAAAAATAAACAAAAATTAAAAAAACCAATCTGAACATTTTTATAACATACATTTATTTTTAAAAGTATGCATAAAATAAAATTTAAACAAATATAAATATGTACAATGGTTGTTGTTAAAACGTGTGTGTATGTACGAGTCCTATATTTACCATTATTATTCATGGAGAACAAAGCTGCAGTCATCCACCTACATCAATTTAAAACAAAATAAATGAAGTTTTCAATTCATCTGGAGTTTCTCACAAATGACAACATTTAAGAAACACAACAACAAATGTCTAAGTTGTGAAGGGTCTCCATCTGACATACTTCCCATGTGTCCCGAGCCTGATTTGATGGGAGGTGTGGAGGCGGGGAAAAAAAAAGGGCAATTGGCAATTTCTAAAATTAAATGATTTTCTTGCTATGTTTTATCACTGACAGATGACACATTAACCCTTTGTCTTAAGCATTCCGTATTTTTGTGTGTATACGACGACTCACCATTTTAAAAAGTAACAAATTTGGGAACCATACCGTCTTATATACGAACAAAAATACGGTAAATAAGGTGAAACAGTATCCCAGTTGCACAGTTGGTAGATTCACGCGAAAAATTATTTGGAAGCCTCAGAGATGTGGTTTTACGGAGAAAAATGTTGAGAATACCCTGGACAAATTAAAAAATAGTAATCAAGATGTCTTAAAAGAAACTAACACATGAAGAAAACTGACTGCCCACATCAGAATGTGACAATCTACATTCTTTTGTCATGTCATGAGGAGAAAATTGGAGTACATTGTGACAGTAGGAAAGCTGAAGGAAAAGGGACAGACTGAGAGAGTATATACTGGACAGCCTAACATGGAAGATCATCTGTGTCAGCTGACTGAAAGTACATAAGACAGCAGGTTGTGGATAAGACATGACTACCAACACCACACTGCACAGACAATAAGAAGTAGGTCCCCAGATTTGTTCAGTTTTTAATTTGGGATTGTCTTATATAAGAATGTGTTTAAAATATTGTTTTTCAGTCCTGGGTTTTAAAAAAAAAGAGGGGGAGGGGTCATCTCAAACATGGAGGATGGGAGGGGGTAGGGATGTCGTAGGAAATGACTAACTGGGGACTTCTTTTCAAGTCGAAGTGCATCTGCCCGAGTGGCAAGGACACTGCCAACTGCACACAGATGAGCCAGTAAAACAGATGTACACACAAAAACTGAGACCCTGGCACAAAGCCAAAGTCTAAATGGATGAAAAACCGAAGCTGACAGCCGGTAAACAAAGAAGAAGAAAGAAAAGTGTTATTTACTTACATGCGAAGGTAAAGGCATATATTGCTGCAACCACATTTTTATAGAATCAATCAACGCTCTTTCCTCCGTATATTTCTAGGGTCCCATTCGGGGGGGGGGGGGGGGGGGGGGGGGGTTTAGACCTTCTTCCACTAACATAAGCATGTCATAGGAGACGGCTAATTAGGGGTGTTTCCATCAAAGTTGGAACACATCTTCCCAAAAGGCAAGGAACTAACAATCTGCATTCAAATGAGGCGGATCTGTAAACTGGGTGTGCACATAAAAACTGAATCTCTGCAACAAGACTCAAACCCAGAAGTGGACAAACAACGAGAACTCTCCACCGGAGGTTACAGCCACTGACATACTGAGTTTTGAATTAAAAAACCAACATCATAGCACTCGGACATACTCATACGAGCTCTATATCCACCATGCCCACCTTCAGCGCTCAGTAACTAACTCCCTTGGACAACATCATTCTGACCACAATCAGAAATATGGCTACATGTTTTAATCACATGTCAGCATTATGTTTACAGACATGAGACCATAGGAAAGGCATAATATTCAAAATAACAATACACAACAATACAGGTTTATTTAACTGCCTCAAAATACTCGCCATTCACATCCCATCATAATCAGTGATGTTCTGAAAAGTCACTATTTGTGCTTTTTGAAGCATGCACTTGACTCATCATACAAAATACACATATTTCGGCCACAACACTTTTAACAGGTAGCCGACAAGACGTGGCGGCTAGAAGCTTACATGTGGATCCTAATGTCATGGGTTTGAGTCTGAACCGAAATAGACTTCAAATTTAGAAAAAAAAATGATTTTGGCTTCCAGCCTTAAGTGAAGTCCTGGAAAGTAAAGGCAGTCTGCGCGATGCTGACTGGTCTAAAAATACATGTCTAGCACAAACACGCCTGAAGGTATAGAAAATGGTTCTTTACTTTATACTTTTTTCAAAATCATACAATGAGATGAAGGTGAAGGCAAGTGAGCAAGAGGCAGGCAGCGTATAAGTATAACGATAAAATCAAGGGATGGGGAAACAGGAGCATGAGTGGACATCCAGGGTGAAGAATAAGGCGCCTGGGTGTACCCAGAGGGTCTGGCTGGTTCATTACACCAGAGAAAAAGCGAGATGGCTATATAACCAGGTTGTGACACCAGTACCGTCCGTATTGGAACTCTGGGCTGGCTGCTGAAGATGAGGACAGAGCATGCATAGGAATGCCCCGAGTGCTGTAATGTAAATTCTGAACTCTAGGGTGAAGAAAGACAGTATGTGCTATAAATCTGTTGCAGCTAACCTTTACTGTGGAGATAGCGGCATCCGACTTGATTTGAAATCAATGAAACAAACACTTAGCCAAGGCTGACTAGCACAAAGGTGGTCAAAAGATATTCATCATCATCAGTTCTAGTTATGCCTAGTGGCACATGAGGCTTCAGAGAGGACTTTCCATGCTTTCCTGTCCTGTGCAATCTTCAATGCTCAAAAGATATTGCTGACCCGATAAACACAAAAATACAAAAGGTTACCCGCTGTCTGTTGAAGATGGGGGAGGGAGTGATAATGGGAATGTTCTGACCTGAATGTACATACTTCTCCTATTATAGGGAAAACAAGAATAGACCCACTGCCTACCCAAAAGCATGTCGTAAGAGTCAACTAATTGGGAGCCTCCTTTGAAGTCAGAGTACATCTGCCTGAGAGGCAAGGAACCAGCAGTCTACAAACAAATAAGCCAGATCTTTAAACGGATGCACATGCAACACTCAAGTTCTGGAACAGGACTGCAGTCCAGAAGTAGACGAACAACCAGAACTTTCGGCCAGAGTTTACAGCTGGTGAACGCGAAGAAGAAGAAGTTCTCAGACAAACTTTATGTAGCCCCCTTAACCGGCATTCCCAAATGAGGCCCTGTACAGGATATTTTTTATAACAAACTCAACATAGAGGAGGAAGGGCAACTGGTAAGGGTGCCTATAGGGCTTTCTGCCGAGCTGTGGTGGGAGAAACATTCTAGAAAGTACCTGCTACATGGTGACGATGACACCGAGAACCTCAGAGTTTAAAAACAAAACAAAATCACTAGCATCATATACACATTTTTAGAATAATATAACAAAGAACACATCACCCATCTTGTGCCATTGGTCTATAAAATATAGGTCTAGCCCTATATGCCTAAAGGCGTGGAAGAGGCTCCTTTACTTTTACTTAAAGCAAAGAACTGCTTAGACGAGAGGTTCAGTGCCTGCCTGTGATTAGAAAGGATTATCATCAGAGCACTCCAGACAGATCCATAGGTGCTCCGATCTCCTCCTCAAAAGCTCCACAAGTTTAAAACGACTGATGACGCCTGCTCTGTGTTGGTTAATGAAACATCTTGTCCCCTTAGTGAAATGTTCATTTCTTGCAGCTCCAGGATGCACCCCAATGTCCATCAATCTAGACAGGTATACGGAGTCATGTCCTTTGGCGTGCTGCTCGGTACAGTAAGTGCGGCGCATGGCAATGATAACATCACTTCTGTCGAGTACTGGGCCAGCCATTGCAACAGCAGTGTCAGCAAAATTGTCTGCACGCTCGTTCCCTTGAACACCTGCATAACCTGGCTATGCCTGCCTGTGGTACATACAACTGCTGGATTCACTCCAAGCATTTAGCAGTGACAATTTATATGACCATTTTATCTCTAATTATATCATACTTTGCCTTGACCCCATGGGTAGTGAATGATACCTAGCCTTACCAGAAAAAGGCAAAAAAAAAAACAGGAAGACCTGTAAGCGAATGTTAAAAATCCCACACCATTCTAAAATCTCAAAGAACATGCAGTAATGCCACTGCCCTGGCAAAAATACAAAAAAAAAAAACAGCCCGTTATGTTGAACGGGATCTGTCTAGATGAAATGGGCATCAAGTAAATGCAAGATAAAGTCAGATATAGCGACAACTGATTCTGAGAGGCACATAACAGAAATGTGATACCCTCCTCTTTAAAAAATGAGCAAAAGAAGAAGAATAAGAAGAAGATCTATATAATACTCTTGCAAGGTTCTTTATAAGAAAACACACCATCCCTCAATGCTTGAGCCTGTCATGAACCATGGACCTGAACTGAGACAAAATCTTCGCTTCCCTTTTGCTCCGTTCTTCGTGGTTGAATGATGCCAAAGCTCTCTTTTCATCAGCACTGTAGATCTGGTTTTCCTTCCTGAGTCGCACAGCTTCCATTCGACGATGTCTGTGAGACAAAAAAAAAGGGAGATAATTGTTACAAACTGACGAGTTGTCAGATTACATTCACACAAACACAAGAAAATAAAAATGTCAGATGTATGATAACGACTTGAAAAATCACTGGTCGAAGAGGCAGAGGCAGACCAAGAGAAATAATGGTGGATGGCTTCAGACAGTAGCATGAAGGAATATCATCAGTGGAATTGATCCAGAACACCAAAGACCGAGATCTCTGGAGACGAATGCTTTTCTATGCCAGCTGGCAAGTCACTTGATGATACTCATGACAACAGTCTCCAATATAATATATCTCAATTTATTCATTGCAGTAATAATAAATCCACTGTTGGATGGCTAGGCCTGTTGCAGTATCATCAGAGACCAGCTGGTCAGGACATTTCAGGATGCCTCAGGTCAGCCTTCCTGGCTAACGTGACACCAGGCCATCATCATACTTGGCCCAATCACAGAAACCAATTACTCTGTCCCATTTAACACCTCAAACTTTGAGGTAAATGGTAAAACAATTTATATGGTGACAGCTGAATGTTTATATAAACAAATCAAACATTTTATGCAGTAACCTTTGCTGAAATTGGATGTGCTTGACAGAAAAGCAGATACAATGTGCCAATTAGTAAACGCACAAGAAGTTAGCCAGCACAGAATGTAAAAAAAAAAAAAAATGCCCTATAGTGCATTCGCTGTGGGCAGGTTACTTTTGCACCGATAGAAAAATCTATAGCCTCCCATACCGTAAGTACACATTTTTATTGAATGTTGAATTAAGAATCAACATCACAGCACTCCGGACACTCCTTTAAGTGCTCAGTCTCATCATGACCAAAGAACTTGGTTTGTACTTGGGGGGTAAAAAGTTAATTTCATAATATCCCGTGTGGGTTCCGGGGCCCTCTTTTTAGGGAAAACAAGAATAGACCCACTGCCTACCCAAAAGCAAGTCGTAATAATTGGGAGCTTCTTTCGAACTCAGATTGCATTTGCCTAAGAGTCAAAGAACCAGCAGTCTGCATACAAATGAGTCAGATCTGTAAAACAGATGCACATGCAACACTCAGATTCTGCATCAGTGCTGCAGTCCAAAAGTGGATGAACAACCAGAACTTTCCCCCCAGAGTTTACAGCTAGTGAATGTGAAGAAGAAGAAGAATATCTCAATGTTCCAGAAGAGAAAACAAAAAGACACATGCATACCTGCTGCCGCTCATCACATAGCCAACATGTTCGAAGGATTCAATCTCGTCTGAGGTTAGACCAATTTCACCACGACGAGGAATTCTCTTTCCCTCAGCGATGTAGGCCGCCATAGCCGCACCCTCACCAGGCAACAAGGCACGCCCAAAACTGCCAGGGGAAAAAAGGATAAAAAAATGTTAGCATGGTGAATGGAAATTAGATGTAGACTAGTGGTCTCCAATCAGAATTGGTGTGTGTGGGGGGGGGGGGGGGGGGGGGGGGAGGATACAAAGCAATTCTGAAACTGAGTGCATTTGTATTTGTAATAATCCCTGTTTTACTTTTCTTTTACAGTTGAATTATAAATAAAATTATACAATACTTGTTAAAACTATTTATAAAACAACAAAGCCAGAGGACATTTGTTATTTTCATAAGCAGTTTGTACATCTACGGTTAAAAATCTAATAATTTGATAACATAATTATTTATAGATTAAGAACATATTCTGATCAAAATGTAGCGTATCTCCATACTGCCTATTTCCCTTGGTGATTTTTTTTAGGGTGGGGGAGCTTTGTCATATTCTCAAGGGAGGCTATTTTTTATAGACCAAATGGCACTTGGTGGATTATGTATTCAGCATCACGCCAGCCGCCTTTACTTTCCAGGACTGTGCCTGGAACTCACACAAGGCTGGGTCAACCTGGTCATTTTGGAAAATAAAAAGTCCGGCCTTGTCAGGGCCTGAACCCATGACCTTCTGATCCGCAGGCGAGCATCTAGCCGCTAGACCACGGCGGCTCCCAGAACACTGATGCAGACAGTCAAATTAAGCATTGTGAATGGAAATTACATGTAAACAACCAATGAAAGCCCTGTGAATGGAAACTAGACACAGGCAGACAGTGTAAGCACTGTGACTGGAAAATGGATGTTGACAGTCCATTAGGTATTCAGAAAGGAAATTTGAGGTATTCAGTTGGTGTAAATCACAGTGAATGGAAATTAAACAAAGACAGTGTTGTTTGGACATGATATGAGAAGAAATGGACTCAAGAATTTGGTACAACTGGCAAGACTGATTAAAAAAAGAGCAAGGGCAGGCAAACACTGTGCGCTCAGGTGTTTAGAGTGTTGTCTGGCAGTGAAACTGAGTGGATCGTGCAGCCTTTGTTCTGTGCGCACGTACGTCAAGTCTCCAATGTCCTGTTCTAAGTCACAAATTTGTAGTGAAGCCTGTTCAGTCATTTCTAGAAATTGAACTATTGCTGTTATGCAGTTTTTTTTTCTCTGGTTAAGTACTCCTGTTGTTTTGTACATCCATAAAAAAAACCGGCCAAAAACATTTTAATACTGCCTGCATTTTCTTTCACTGAGTTTACTAGCTGCTATTGTTTTTTGCTTCTATGCTATTCTTGAAACCACAAAAGAAACATTTATTTTTCTTTTGTCTGGCGTGTTCCCTCATTGTTATACTAGCTTTTTATGAGTGTCAAATGTTTGTGAATTAATTCAACAAAACAGGAGGTGCTGATTTTCATTTAAAAATTGCTTTACAATTTCTAGGCAGCTGCAACGAGTCCATCAACACATCTATTAATCAGGCTGAGCAGAAGGTGGGGGGTGTAAGTAAGTAATTGGATGGATAATAGACAGACCGGCAGGTAGACAGAGAAATAGACAGACAACAGATAAAGAAGCTTGATAGCTATTCTCACAACTCAGTGAATGCTGACATGTCAGATGGGATTACTCTCTGTTTTTACCACTTTTTCAGTGCAAGCAACAACAATAAAAAGGAGGAGGGAGAGGAGGGCCTCTGAGTCTGGGGATTGAGGGCCGCATCCCTATAGTGTATTCGCTGTGGGCAGGTTAATTTTGCACGGACAGAAAAATCCATAGCCTCCCATACCGTAAGTACACATTTTTATTGAATTCTGAATTAAGAATCGACATCACAGCACTCCGGACACTCCTTCAAATGCTCAGGCCCCAATCTTCAAGTGAAGAATTCCAATTCCCATGATGCCAGTAACCATCTGATTGTATATCAGTCTCATCTTTCTCCAGAGTGTTCAGCGTCAGCCAGATCCCCTGGTGACTCCTAAGACCATAATGATCTATCTGCGCCTCCGCACTGTTCACACGCTCCCAAAGGGCCCTCACAATATATAACTTGTCATACATCAATTCACTACCAAGTGGTGCAGAGCCAGCCAGTCTAACTGCCTGCTCATTTCCAAACACACCGGCATAACCTGGAGTAAATATCCAAAAGATGCTAACTACCCAGGACCTCTGAAGTGATGCTTGCCACTCTGCACGAAGCATGCCTGTTTTCACCTTTCTCAACATGCTCTGTGAGTCAGTTACAATCACGGCATATGTGTACAGCTGATTCTCAAGCCAGCAGAATGCAGCAGAGACTGCCTCCACCTTCTATTCTCAAACTAGACATTTTAGTTTTGTTGTACTCAAGTAAGACACTACAAGAAGAAGAAGAAGAAGAAGACTAAGTCAACCTGGAAGCCCAGGTTAGTCAAAAATAAATTTCTATAATAAAAAACTAACTTACTCTCTCTCTGTCAGAGTATTGGTTTCCACATAAGGTGTTGGCCCCACAACATCCATGTCTTCTGCAGTTAACTGGCTAGGTTCTGAACAAAGAAAATAAACATGAAAATGTCAGATGTACAACAGTCTCCAACATTATCTATCTCATTATATTTCTTTGAGCAGTAACAAATCCACTGCTGCCTTGCTAGGTCAGTCACAACCATCACCAGAGCCCCACTTGTCAGGACATTTCGGGGTCGACTCAGGCAGGCCTTCCCAACTAATGTCGAGGACCATGGCAGCAGGTCACCACATCCTAGCAGCTCCTTACTTTGTTCCACTGACCACCTCAAACTTGAAGGTGGCATTGGAAAGATAACATTGGTGAAGCTCTGCAACAATACAATGTGCCTATGGTCGGGGGTTGCCACAAGAGCAAGAAGCAGAACTTTATATCTCTCCCAACACCTGAAGAACTGAAAGAGAAAATGAAGAAGAAGTGACAGCTGAGACATGTTACAATACATAATGAAAGCTACCTGCAACAGTTTACTTATAACTGCTTGAAGAAACTGATGAATGTAGAATTATTTCAAAACATAACATAACCCTTGACCAATTTGGGTCATGGAGGTGTATTGATGGGGAAGTACTGGCACATAAAACCCGCCATCTGTCTTCCGCTTGATGAATAAGTATATGATAACGTAGTCCTGTACATTTCTTGATGGTGTCATTTTAGATTCTTCTTTGCTCTCCTCTTCTTCGACTACCACCCCCCCACACCCCCCCCCCCCCACGTTACTTGAGTAGTCTTTGCAACTGAACCATGTCTCACGTGCCCAAACCAAGCTAGCTTGCGACATTTCACCACTGCCAAGAGAGGCTCCTGGTGTCCCACAAATTTGAATTTGTCTATGAAATTTTTATTAGTTTTGTGTTCAAGAAACGTCTGAAGAAAAAAGAGAAATGTCTGGACAACCGTGCTATGCAGTTAAAAGACAAAGAATACGGCGAAATTCATATATGAGGAGAAACAAACAGATAATTGCCAAACAGGCAATTAAATTAGAAATAGACAGACTGAGAATACATAGCCATTCAAGAAAAACCCTAAAATGAATGCTGATGAGACAGGTCAAAGGTGCTGGACTGGATTCTTCTTTTGTCATCCCACTGATACCAGGTTGTATCCCAGTGTTGGGGTTTTGTCATCCCACTGATACCAGGTTGTAGCCCAGTGTTGGGGTTTTGTCATCCCACTGATACCAGGTTGTAGCCCAGTGTTGGGGTTTTGTCATCCCACTGATACCAGGTTGTAGCCCAGTGTTGGGGTTTTGTCATCCCACTGATACCAGGTTGTATCCCAGTGTTGGGGTTTTGTTACCCTGCTGATACCAGGTTGTAGACCAGTGTTGGGGTTTTGTCATCCCACTGATACCAGGTTGTATCCCAGTGTTGGGGTTTTGTCATCCCACTGATACCAGGTTGTAGAACCATGTTGGGGTTTTGTCACCCTGCTGATAGCCAGGTTGTATCCCAGTGTTGGGGTTTTGTCACCCGGCTGATACCAGGTTGTATCCCAGTGTTGGGGTTTTGTCACCCGGCTGATACCAGGTTGTAGACCAGTGTTGGGGTTTTGTCATCTCACTGATACCAGGTTGTAGCCCAGTGTTGGGGTTTTATCATCGCACTGATACCAGGTTGTAGCCCAGTGTTGGGGTTTTGTCATCCCACTGATACCAGATTGTAGCCCAGTGTTGGGGTTTTGTCACCCGGCTGATACCAGGTTGTAGACCAGTGTTGGGGTTTTGTCATCTCACTGATACCAGGTTGTAGCCCAGTGTTGGGGTTTTATCATCGCACTGATACCAGGTTGTAGCCCAGTGTTGGGGTTTTGTCATCCCACTGATACCAGATTGTAGCCCAGTGTTGGGGTTTTGTCATCCCACTGATACCAGGTTGTAGCCCAGTGTTGGGGTTTTGTCATCGCACTGATACCAGGTTGTAGCCCAGTGTTGGGGTTTTGTCATCCCACTGATACCAGGTTGTAGCCCAGTGTTGGGGTTTTGTCATCCCACTGATACCAGATTGTAGCCCAGTGTTGGGGTTTTGTCACCCTGCTGATACCAGGTTGTATCCCAGTGTTGGGGTTTTGTCACCCGGCTGATACCAGGTTGTATCCCAGTGTTGGGGTTTTGTCACCCGGCTGATACCAGGTTGTAGACCAGTGTTGGGGTTTTGTCATCTCACTGATACCAGGTTGTAGCCCAGTGTTGGGGTTTTATCATCGCACTGATACCAGGTTGTAGCCCAGTGTTGGGGTTTTGTCATCCCACTGATACCAGATTGTAGCCCAGTGTTGGGGTTTTGTCATCCCACTGATACCAGATTGTAGCCCAGTGTTGGGGTTTTGTCATCCCACTGATACCAGGTTGTAGCCCAGTGTTGGGGTTTTGTCATCCCACTGATACCAGATTGTAGCCCAGTTTTGGGGTTTTGTCATCCCACTGATACCAGATTGTAGACCAGTGTTGGAGTTTACATCTGCAATATTAATAGGACTGCATAGAAATGAACAGCACTGAGCGCAGGCTGACAGCCCTTTGTGAAATATCATGGCTAAAAACAGGATTATGACGATGATGATGCAACTGACCTAAATATACAAGGGTTGTACACAATAAACCTGTCACTTCAGGCTACTTACTCTTGGTCTTCTCCATCCAAATTTCTTTCAATTCAACGGGCTCATCAGAATCTGACTCAGATGATGATGATTCAGTAGAACTAACTTTTGACTTCTTTTTCTTCTTGCGAGCCTTCTTTTTCCTGAAAGTGGAAGCACACAAAAAGATAAACGTGGGATGACAAAGAAGCAAAAATAAAGTAAGTTAAGGACCCCTGTTTATGCCAGGCACAGCTGGCCTATGATGTCAGGCTCAAACCTGATCCACTGGTATTTTATGGAGTGATGTGGTCAACATCCTGCCAACCACCTTTATTTCCTAGAACTTCCTGGTACTCAACTCTGGTCTGGGTCAACCTGGGAACCAAGATGAGTTAAATAACATTAAAAAAATTTTTAAAAACACCCCCGACTCGATACAGAATCGAACCCAAGACCTTTGGGCACACAGATGAGCATTCAGCAAATGCGCCATCGCTATCACAACCCCTGACAAACAAGGAAAGCTAGAATTATCATGTTAACTTTATTATTACAAGAAGCTAATGACAACATTTAACACCCCTAAACTAATAACTGTACATGAGGCTACCCAGTCGGACAAGGTAGTGCACTGTTCAGCACAAGATCTGTTGTTTGCCATTTCTTATCAACAAATAAATAAAGAATTGACATCTCTGCACTTTGGGCACTCTCAGAGGTGCTCTATTTTTTGTCTGTTGTAGCCATTGAAGAATTCTCATACTAATGGTGCCATTAACAAATTTCTTAAAACAGGGTTCCTAGTCAAATACAGAAACTTTTCCCCCAAGAATTTCTCAAGGCATGAGGGGGGGGGGGGGGGGGGGATTTTAAAGTCTGGCTGTGCATTTACAGTGCTTGATTTGTGAACAAATACATGGATAAACACAGATGTATACAAAGATCACACACACTTCTTTTCCTTCTTGGCTTTCTTTCTAGATGAAGAAGAAACAGAAGCTAAATGGAGTGCCAAAGAGAGGAGAACAGAAGAAGAAAGATAGCATAGATTATGTTTTTCTTGGACGTTTGTTTCTTCAATCCATATGTTTTTTTATTTCAATTTCTTTTGCTTTTTTTTTGGGTGTAGCCAAGTAGTGTGTATGTCGGGCAACTGACTTCAGCGGAGCAGTTTTCATCAGCAAGCTTGTATCTTATATAAAGTCTCAAAAATCCTCATTTACATTAATGAAAAACTTAAAACAGAAAGTTTAATGCTAGTGATCTTACTTCTTCTTTTCCTTCTTGGCTTTCTTCTTGTGTGACTTTTTCTTCTTCTTTTTTTCTGAAATAACAATTGTTACTTTTTAGAAGAATGCTTGGCGGGGAGTTGGGAGGGGCCTGAATGATGAAACAACTTATAAAAACCTGCAGGTAGAAAGTAGAAGAACAACACTGTAGTCAATGTGTCAATGGGAGAAGATATTACAATCAACAGGTAAAAAATAAGATGTATGGCACATATATTCTTCTGTCATCTTTGGCTCTTTAGATATTTTTCAAAGACGGTAATTTCTTCATTGCATCCCTTCAGTTGAACTGCTTCATAAATGTTATTTGTGTTTTATTTATGGTTTTTAAATGGAAGCCTCTGGCCTAGTTGCAAAATGCTTGGATATGGGCCCAAAGATGAAGGTTTAAATCTTTTTTCCAGCCAGATTTTTTTCTTTTTCAAAAACAACCTTGGCTGCCAGGTTGACCCAACCTAAAATCGGTCCCAGGTAAAGTCGGGAGAAGTAAAGGTGGCTGGCGTGATAATAAACACATCACTCATTGAATGCCAACTGGTTTTTAAAACAAATGTCTAGCACTAAATACCCAGTAGGCTTGAAGGCATGGAAAAGGGTCCTTTTATCATCTACAAACATCATTGAATACTTAGGGGTGTGCTATGATGTCGATTCTATAAACAGTAAATCAGTTGTCTGTAATGCTATTCTCAACTGAGACTACTTTGTTTTCCGTGTGTAATTTACTTCTTGTTCATTCCGGCTATTAAATCCTAAAAGTACCAGTAAGGGGGTCTCCATGCTGAAGTGATTAGGCCATTTGCCTCATGCTCTGAAAATGGTAGGTTCATTTCACGGCTGCCTTGTTCCATTAAAATTGTTACGGAGACCCCCGGGGATTGTAGCTGCAGCTACGATGTTGATGCTTTGTGTGATGTTCTTTGCCAAGATGCTGTGGTTTGCTGTTCAGCAGAGAGAGGTCGAGCTACACGGGGTAAATTCTAGTATAATGAAGTAGATTCTCTCAAGTTCAACCTGTTTTTTTTTTTTTCAAGTCCCCGCCAATCATTAGTTCAACCTGCTATACAACATAAACTGTTCCTTTAACTAATACATATTTTAAACCAGAACAAGTTAAAATGATCACACTACAAGAATGCAGGAGTCAGAGCAACAATTTCAGACACAGTGGACTGATGTAACAACTGGACGCCACACAGGGAGAACAGAATGGCAAATTGTTCGACAAAAATTAACAAACATGTGGCAAGATGTTTGGTACTGAATTTACAATCCCCGCAAAACTGGCATTTTAAACTACCATGTGCTCTATTAACCGCACAGGGATATTTGTTGTTATTATTTCATGTTGGATAATGGAAAAAGAATCAAAGAAACCACCTGTCAAGGGTGAAGAAAAAACCATGTGAATGAATACGTGTGTGGTGGCAATGTTGATGACAACCAGTGTCATACAGAAACAACCAACATACGTACTTATTGTCATTGTCTGTTAAGGAAGATTCACTGCAATTATGAGTGAAGGAAAGGCTGTTTTTGTGATAGAAAAGTGACAGTAGCAGTAGAGTGATAGTAGAGAAATTCATCAAAAATAGTCACAAAAATAGTTAACTTTTCCCTTCCTCACACGATTTTAAAACAAGATCACTTGCACGAGCTTTTCACGATGGTGTAAGCTTTAGGGTTCAATTACCACTATGTTTAAAAGAAATCTTTTTTTATGTATGCAAATGGGCAATTTGGCCCTGGGTGATCCACAAAGCAGGTTATCGTATGAAAATTGTCCATTTTAACATGATTTGTGTCAGTGTAACTCAGCCTTGTGGATCTTCATCACCTTTGATTGCAGTTCATCTAGCAATGCCTACATACATTTACAGGGTGCCTGTTGATGCACTGTAAACTTGCCGAGACCCCTGAATAACTGTGTGGCTGTTTCTGTATCTGTGAGCTAAAATCCAGCCCACAAGTGATAAATTTTACAGCAGTCTTGTAGGGTGTTTTCAATTCCTTCTCACATCCCCATCAAGTCAAGTAATTTTCAACAGGTCAGTTAGTTCCGGGGCTGATTCAGCCCCATAAAAGTTGGCATCAGAAATATGTCCGTAAAGTTAAAGGCTTATGTGATGGTGACAATGCCAGGTACATATCACGAAAATCACCCCGTTTTGTCGGGCACGAGATTACGCGCTGGTTCCCATTCATTCCATGGCAGTTTCCAAGGGCTGTCCTAAAATGTAGGGTGTTAGGATATGCGTTCTTTCACCTTCACCGCCCATACACATCGTTGCTGCAGAGAAAGCAATGCTACTCTGTTTGTCGCTCACCAACACTGACAGCTGAAAGAAATTCATGACGAAGATCAAGTCACCAAGTTAGGCCGCAGTGAGAGTCAACGCATGACGCAAATAAAACACACAGTGCCGGACGCTAACAACATGCTGGCTGCTCACCACGTGAAATATAGAATGCTTATAGCATTGAAAATAACAAAAACATGACACTGCTAGCACATCCTGTGGAAAATTTCGCATACGATGAGATAGGGTGATTTTTGTGATACGTACCCAATACCACAAACTGTGCTGTGGAAAAATCCAATTTGTACGTGACCCTGCCAGGAAACCGGGTCTTTTAACTGAACTTTACTGGTGTCCTTCCAGCTTTGAAGCTAGGTGCCGTAAGGGCCCCAACGGGAGCGAGTAAACAGTGTGGAGGCACAAACAGATCTCAGTCTGAAGAGAATCGTGCAGCGAAGAAGAATCAGAGGATCTGGCCCATGCTCAACACTCCGTGAAAGGGGTGAGACAGACATACAATAAGACTGCTACCATCAGAATTTGGAACTCTGCGCTTGCTGCTGAAGATGGGGATAGAGAGCTTATGGAAATGTGGGTGTTGCCTCAGCTTACGGGCGTCCTCAGACAGTGTAAAGGCTCACAATGTGTACTTCAAATCTAACAGATAACAAATCCTTTTTTCTTTATGAGGAGAGCCGTGGTGGCGTAGCAGCTAGACTCTAACCCGCCAGCACAAAGTTCTAGGGTTCAAATCCTTCACAAGTGGATTTTAAAAAAAAGGTAACCTTGGCTACCAGGTCAACCTAGCCTAAAAAAGGTACCAGGCATGGACATGGGAAGTAAAACAGCTGGCATGAAGCTGACCACGTCACCGGCTGCTCTATTTAAAAAATTTGTCTAGTGCTTGCAATAAACCCGATGTACCAAAGATGTCAAAACAGTCCGATACTTACTTTCTTATTGAGGATTAACTAAAAGATGGCTCACCTGGCAATATGACAGCAAAATGACAACGGTTACTTTTAACAATATAACAATTTAATGAACCAAAGACCAGTGTAATTATTCAATGATAAATGTGATGCCTTACCAACTTCAGAACTATCATCATCACTATCATCACTTGAATCTGCCTTTTTTCTTTTCTTTTTCTCAGCTTTCTTCTTCTTTTTCTTTAATTCCTTTTCACCTTCCGACTCGGATCTAATAAAAGAGTAATCAATACATTGGATACTTAATGAATGTGAAAGTACTGGTTAAATGAACATTTCATACTTTATTTCCAGTTTTAAATTGTCAACATTGATCTATCAATTAAAGCTTTTATAATGTAACAGATCAGACAATAACAAGTGTATGTCGCCTTTATAAGACATTTCTTTGTGTGTGTCTGTGTGTGTTTCCACATCTGTAGGCCAGCATGCACCACAGAATCTGAAATTCAACAACTAAATCATGATTGACCATTCCAGGTGACGCGATTATCTATCTGGCTGGATCTGTGGTGAGGGGCAGAAAAAAAGTTGGGGGGGGGGGGGGGGTGTTTCAAAGTAAAAAGGACATTGTCAAGTACAACAAAGCCTATCATATGATACAACATCTAGTTTGAGAATGCAGGCAGAGGCAGTCACAGCAGCATCATACTGGCTTCAGAACCAGTTGCACACACCCACTGTGACTGTAACAGAATCAAAAAGCCTGCTGAGAAAGGTGGAGGAAGTCATGCTCAAATGCAGAGTAATCTGGTAATCTTAGTTTCAGCTTCATAGCAAACGGGTCACCCCATAGTTGCTCCGCTCCTGTGAAAACAAAAAACACACAGAATGTTTATCACAGTCCGTTGTGGAAAGATTGACAGACTGCTGTCTCAGCATATGCACTAGCATACACACATATTAAAGGTATGCGGTAGCCACCCAAAGTGCTAACACAAACTGTCTGACATTAGAAATGCAGTTTATCATGGATGGTAGCAGAAGTCACCAACAGATCAGCAGTTGCACACGCAATCAATTTTAATCACATAATGGCACCACCAATATTGCGACAGCAGGCATAGCGCAATTCTACAATTCACACCACCACGTTGGTCAGTCGAAAAACATTCCACATGAAATCTGCAGCTCAGTGTCACGCCATGTACTTAACTCAGAAGCTGGGCGACGAAACTGTATCCTTTCAGTCTACAAATGGAGCAAAAATGCAATGGCCACCATCTGGCAGAAGCAAAAATATTTGCCACGGCTCAAAACAATGACCGTGCCTAGCGTCCATTTTGACGGGGTGGCAAGGATTGCTACAGAAGTCCCTGTTAGTTAGCATCTTTTGCATCTTGTCTCCAGGTAGGCAGAGGTGTTGGCAAATAAACAAGCAGACAGACTGGCTGGCGCTGTAACAATGGGTGGAGAAATGACACATGACATTCTAGAAGTTTCCAAGGTGCCCTGGGAGCAAGTGAAACATGCAGAAGCTCCAACAGAGATGGAGAGATGTTGCAGCGGCGAGTTACTGCTGGCCGACACTCAACTGAAAGGCAAGATGGACATAAAATCAAACTGATACAGGTATTATATAGAACTTGAAGTCTTCGCTGGTTGCTACAGATGTAGATGGAGAGTAGAAGAGAACTTCTCAAGTGCTGTGATGTTGGTTGTGAAATGAATATAACTCAACTCTCATGCCATTGGCAAAAGAAAATACACACAATTTACAGGTCAATGGAAAGAAAAGTATATGGTGCTAGATCTATATCTTTATAGACCAATCAGCCTGCAAGGGGTTATATGTAAACATCATGTGGCTGCTTTTACTTTCCAGGGAATATCCTGGTCTACATTTTAGGCTCAGTCGATCTAGGACAATTATACAAATCTGCCTAATGGTGGATTTGTTTGTCAGAATGAGACTTGTTTTTTTTCCAGTAAAATTATACTCCAATATAATCAAGAAAGAGGGTGCTAAAATGTTACAAAGAACCTTTCCAGCTGTTTGGAAGCGACTCTTGGAATGTCAGTGAACAAATCAGGAAGAATCTGGAAGCAACAGAGATGTTGTTTCTGAGACGAATGTTACGAATACTTTGGCCTTGGACGGCAAGAGTAACTAACAGCGATTGCTTGAAAGAAGCTAATGAAAGCAGATCTTTATATACAACAATAAGAAAAAAGACAAACACTGTTCTCTGGCCACATAATGAGAAAAGAGACACTGCAGAACATCGTGACAACTGGAAAGACCAGTGGAAAAAGGGGTAGAGGCAGACCAAAAAAGATGATACTGGATGGGCTGAAACGTGGCATGGAGGATATCACCATAAGAGCTGTTCCAGGCAACCAGGGATCGTGATCTGTGGAGACGCATGAGTGCCTACGCCAGTTGGCAGGGCACATAATGATCATGATAATCAAGATAAGGTGATGGATGGGGGAAAACCAATACTCTTTGCCAGCAAGTTGAAAAAATGTAATTGCATTAAATGTGATTGGAAAATGTAGTTACAATGACATGACCCAATGTTGTACGTTTTGTGGACTGAAGAAAGGACACAGTATAGGCAGTTATGGTGATAGCGGACCCCAAAATCCAGAAAAATAAACAATCAATAGAACACATCAGAAACATAGCTATAAAAACTGTATTTAAAAAAAAAAAAACCTGGATGATAATTTATTAAGGCCAGCTTCCTAACATACGAACAGCTGTCAAACCAATAAAATCTTCACACACGCACACACAAAAACTGCACACGGATTTTATTATCAGAACATAAAATTATGGCTGATAACATTTGCTGCGGACACCTATCACTGGCTGAGTTAGCTAGTCTAGGATAGATGAGCAGATCAGTTACCTCTGAACTGGCAGATCAGTTACTTCTGTTATGGCTTATCTATAAACATAAGTAAATATCTGTAGTAAACTGATATTCAAAAAGTCATCAGCTGCTCTTAAAAAAAAAAAAAAAAGAAGAAGAAACACAGTTATCCAATGGCGCTTCCCTGATGAAAAAAAAGAAAAGAAAAGACAATAACACATAATTATCCCATTGCATGTTTTTATTAGTTGACAAGAAAGGCGTACTCCTAAAAACTATCGATGACACACGTACAAATCAACCCCCATATTAGAAATGGAGAAAGCTAGGAAAACACAGGCACTGAGAGAACGCAGAGATACAAAGTTGCAAATACAAGCTGAAAAGTTCTTCAGTATGCCAGATCACCCGATGGAAAACAGATTTAAGAACCTAGCCTTGGGACGGTTAAAAAGAAGCAGCTTTATACACCATGCAAAAAGAATATGTAGACAAACTCCTGACCTTCCAGAAATTGGTTGCCCACTTAAAAGTATTCCGGAACAAACCCCATGGAGAGAAAAATGCAAACTAACAGTACAAATCCAGACAAATGTGAAAGGGATATCTGACAAGAAAGAGCAAGATAGTGTATAACGCAGAATGGCCACCCTCAGTTATATTGATGAAGAATACCCAAAAGAACAATGGGTCAGAGTTTATACAGATGGGTCCGCAGAAAGTGCAGTTAGAAATGGTGGTGCTGGAGTGTACATCGAATTCCCAGATGGTACTAGGGATAAGTCCAGCGTACCAACCGGGAAGTAATACCATAACTATGAAGCAGAAACTGCTAAATACCAATTTTGGCTCACAGTATGTGGTAATGCTGACAGATGCTATTTCAGTCCTTGAAGCACTCCAGTCTAGGAAACTACCAGAATTGCAAACACTGCTGACACAACTCAGCCTTCAGCGAAGAGTCGTAATGCAGTGGATACCGTCTCATTGTGGAGTGCCTGGAAATGAGAAAGCTGATCAACTGGCAGGTGCAGGTGCGACAAAATCTACATCACAGCACTTGGGACACTCCCATAAGTGCTCAGTCCCCATCTTCAGCAGCAAGCGAAGAGTTCCAATTCCAAAGGTACCAGTAACCGTTTCATCCTTCCCCTGAGTGTTGAGCGTCGGCCAGATTCCCTTTACGAATCAGCTAAGAAATATGCAATGCACCAAAACCTTCAGTGAGGCCTGTGGCTTTCTCCTCAGGCTCAATGAAGAGAAGAAGACTGAGGTGACTAAATACAACTCAAAAGAGTGCTTATGTCAATTAGAAGCAGAGATGTACACAATGTGATGAACTATTTTGTTTCTCAGCAGCGCAAACAAAGAGGAGAAACACTGCTGCTGCTGATCACACTCACAATATCACACACTTAGCTGCTACAGAAAATAGCAAAAGACAACATTAACTGTCACGTGGGTTCATGATAGTCTGCAACATTACCAGGGTTTATGATAGTCTGCAACATTGCCAGATTGACTTTAAAAAAATACTAATTACGTACCCGTCTGCTGAAAGAATATTGAAATACAGACATGTGTAATTAATTAAACATTTGTTATAAGAGTATGCTTGAACAGAATTGCGTCATTCTGGATTTAACGCCAACTAAACCCATAAAAAGTTAGCTAATTAACGCCATTGTTACTCCGCAAACATTTGTGTATTTATTTTATTCTGCATGGCCCATAGGGTATAGTGATTTAAAACTCGACAGCCATGTATGCTGGCAAATAATACTGTAGACCTGGGCTATTCAACTAAGTTTACTCGCGGACCTAAATGCTGAAAACGGGGATTGTCGTGGGCCTGTGGCCAGATCTGGCCTGGGCCACCAGCTGAACAACCCTGTAGAAGCCACATATTTAAAAAAAAGGTTAAAAAAAATGTTCTCTAACCGTCTTCGCAAAACCATTAAGGATAGAATACATTTAGTAAAAGTATGGTAAAAACAAAAAAGTGCCCCCCCCTCCTCCCCCCACTGTAAGAGGCCCAAAATTAAGGCTGCAAGCTCTGGTTTTGTCTGCATTTTTGACGCTTGGGGACTTGAAAAATCAAATAATTTACAAACACAGACAACTGTAACTGAAAGAAAATGAACACTTACTCTGGTTCGGGTGGCGGTGACTTTGCCCATATTTCATTAAAAACAAATGCACCAATTCTTTCTCTTTCTTCTCTTCTCCTGAAAATGAAATAAAACTTAATAAAAGCTAATATAAATATTCTCTTCTCATATACAATGTTTCTAAAAAATAAATTGTATTAAATATATTTCTTATTTACACCCAATTATATACTCACACATAAATATATAAATACACACACCCATATTATTTATATAAACATTCACATACGTTACTGGGCCCATAATGAAAGCAATAGATAACAACACTGCAACTTACCAGGCATGTCGTAAGGGGCAATTGAGAAGGGCGGTGATAAACTAACTTTTCCCATATACAATCTTTGCTGAATATTCAACTATGCATAAACAAAGCATCAAAGGCTTTAAACAGTTAGATGTGGGTCTAAGCTCCATTTGAGAAGAAGAAGTGGACAGAAAATTCTAGTATCCACAAGGGACTGCCTTCCATTTGTTAATGTGAGACAAACCATACACATTGTACAAAACAAAATAACTTTCACAATTTGCTGGTGAACAAGTAGACAGATGCAGGAACTTTACTAGGTAAGACCTGTCTTCAACTTCCTTTGAGACATCTTTAAAAAAAAAAAAAAAAAGTTTTGGTTACAAAAGAGGTAGATCATGACTATGATCACACTTTCCAAGGACCCAAAAATCAGCACCTTGAGTTTGTAAGAGATTCATGGCAATTCCTCATGGTGTCGGTAAAGGTGAAACAATCACACTAAGCACACAACACCCTCCACACAAAAAAAAAACAGATTAAAGATACTCAGAATGGGACATTTTTAGGGGGGACGTGCCTACCAAAACCAGGTGTAGAGGCTAGATGCTCACCTGCGGATCAGAAGGTCGTGGGTTCGGATCCTGGCAGAACTAGGCTTTCTTAAAAAATGACCTTGGCCCCAGTTCAACCAAGCCCTGAGTGGGTACCAGGTGCGGTCCCGGGAAATAAAGGCGGCCGACGTGATGTTGACCCATCACCCACCAAGTGCGGATTTGGTCTATGAAATATAGGTCTAGCCCTATATGCCCAAAAGCATGTAAAAGGGTCTTTTACTATAAAAAAAAAAACTTTTAGTACCAATGTCATCACTGAACTGGCCAGACAGAAATAAGGTTTCCTATCGCAGATATGTCAGTTACCTGATTCTGTGTATTCTTGTTCATTCTTGTGGTATTGTAGATTTATCTAATGTGCAGATAAAGGCTCTCTAGCTGCAACATTCACTTGTTTGTGTGTGTGTGTGAGTGACTGTGAACCTGACTGATTCTACTTTTTTATTTGGTTTTATATCTTTTCTTTCCCCCATGTGGCTTCCAGGGCCCTATTATGGGGGAAAACAAGAACAGACCCACTGCCTCCCCAACAAGCTTGTCGCAGGAGTCGACTTACTGGGGACTTCCTTTAAAGTCGGAGTGCATCTGCCTGAGTGGCAAGGTACAACCAATTGCACACAAATAAGCCAGTAAAAATGGATGCCATCATCATCATGTGCCCTGTCAACTGGTGTAGGCGCTCATGTGTCTCCACAGATCCCGACCCTGGAACAGCTCTCATGATGATATCCCTCCATGCCATCGTTTCAGCCCATCCAGCATCATCTCTCTTGGTCTGCCTCTACCCACTTTTCCACTGACCTTTCCAGTTGTCTCGATGTTCTTCAATTGTCTCTCTTCTCATTATGTGGCCAAACAACAAATAGATGTACATGCAAAATTCAGGCCCCGGCACAAAGCCAAAGTCCAAATGGATGAACAACCAGGACTTTCTGCCGGAGCTTACAGCACAAGACATATCTTTTCATGATAATGTCAACACCAAATACAAACCACAATTCCATGTGCTGGTGACACAGGCGTGATACACTATGTACACCTTCTGCCAGAAGCCTACAAACAAATGTCAGTTGTTTACCCCAAAAAACAAAAAGCCCTAGCAGCGTTTTCATCTGACAGCGTGTAGGTCAAGAGCTCAAATCTTCAGTGAGGTGGATTTAAAAAAAAAAAAAAACTGACCTTGGCTTCAAGGCTTAACCCAGTCTCTACTGTGTAGTGACTAGTGTTTCAGGACATAAAGACAGCTAGTGTGACAATGATTACATCATCCACTGAGTGTCATCTGTAAAATTTAAGGCCTAGCATTGAATAACCCACGCAACAAAGGTGTGAAATGGAGACTTGGTTGGTTTACTTATCAAAAGAACTACGTCATCACAACTGACATTTATTTTGTAAAGAGTGAATGACTCACTGCTCTCATCATGATTGGAGGAACATCACTGAACAAGGAAGGAAGGACGCAGCACTTACCTCGCCATCCTCAAAGCATCCTCTTCTTCATTTCTGTTTTCTGCCCACCAATTTGATCTTTTATGTTGTCCATCAATGTTCCCATCAGCCTCCTGAGGGTGGCCTCTTTCAGAAGGCTTCTCATTATGTTTATGATTTGTTGTGTTCTCCCTAAAAAAACAAATTATGCAATCCTTCTGACAAGGAAAAATGTGAACAAAGAAAATAACCAGAATCAATCAATCAAATACCATCTCCACGATGAAATTGGCTGAAAAAAAATTACCAATTCACTCACTTTCACCCTAGATGTATATTGCTGTTTGTCCGTCTCATGATGTTATCCTCTTGCTTGCCTTCAACTTTTCCCTCCAATACAGTTTTCATATATGAGTATTATGTCTATTAATTGGTCAGAAAACTTCACTTGCCTTCTCGCCTTCCCCTAACAATAATGCTGTGTTCTTTCTATAGTGTGGCTAACTAGGCAATTGCAGAAACTGGATGTGCTGGGCCAAAGCGTGCAGATATTGCAGCCTAGCTGTAAACCATAACACAATGAGGCAAACATCCTTTTCAGGACAAGAACAGAAAAGAGATTTATGGACTTCTGGAGGGTGAGGTTTATGTTTTTTGTTTAGTTTTCAGCTTGAACAAAGAAGACACTAACAACCGACTGCACAAGCTTTTATGAATGTTTATCAGGGTTTGGCTCAAGCAGTGGGAGGTTTATTCGGAAAACAAAAATGTTCTTACAGCTCTTAGAAAGTACAATATGAGCCATACCGTGGAACGGACTAGGGTTTCACCACGTAGTATTTCTATAGTTAATAGCCAACCTCCCTTGTGGAGAAATGCACCATTTTTTTTTCACTGATTATGTTTGACAAATCAAATCAAAGAAGTCACACACAGCAGCGTGCAAAACTGATTGCCCAGTATATTTTGCTGCATCCCATCTAGTTTTTTTTTTTTTTATTTGTGCTCTTTATCCCCAAATGAAGCACGGGCCTTGAACGAACTGACGCCAAGTCATCCTATCCTTTACTATTGCAGGCAGCTCACCCAAGTCCTCCCTATCCTTTTAACTTTACTCTCTGGCACCCTTCCGAGTGCTCCCCCCCCCCCCCCGGTCTGCCTTTATTTCCGTGCCCCTGTAGGTTCCAATGCAAAGACTTTATATTGCTCTCAGCGTTTTTAAGCATTGTCCTATCCAATAATAGCACCTTTTTGCATATCTCGATTCATTGGAATTTTAGTTCTTTGCCAAAACTCAACATTGGTGATTCTATCCTACTATTTAATTCCTCCTATTACAGAACCAAAATTAGGTTAACAGAATAAAGCAATTTAAAATGAATTAAGTTTGGTTATAACATAACATCACTATTGATCACCACCTTAATTACCAACATCATTATGTGCCATGCCCAGAAGCGTAGGCTGTCGTATTTCCCCATCTCACATGAACACCAGAATTATGGATTAGGTTAGTGCTCTTGTCTCACCCCATCCATACGGCCAAATCATCCTAGAATTTGTCTTTATTTTTGCCATCCTCTTATTCTGTTTTCGTCAACCCTGTTTTTGCACTTGTTACACTACGTTTGTAATGAAAGTAGATCTCTATATACAACAATGAGAAAGAGACAAACAGTGTTCTTTGGCCACATAATGAGAAGAGAGACATTGGAGAACATCATGACAACTGGAAAGATCAGATCAATGGAAAAATGGGGTAGAGGCAGACCAAGAGAGATGATGCTGGATGGGCTTAAACGATGGCATGGAGGGATATCATCAAGAGAGCTGTTCCAGGCAACCAGGAATTCTGATCTGTGGAGACGAATAAGCGCCTACGCCAGTTGGCAGGGCACATGATGATGATGGCACTACGTTATACCCATAAATAAATGTCCCAGAAAAGATTATTGTCATGTACTGAATCTGAATTAAAACTGAGCCTGTTTGCAAAAGACGGAACCAACTGATACATTTTTCTGGCAACAATGTGACACAAGCAGGCAGTGTGAAAGAAACCAACGATAGGAGAAGTTTGTACATGGGTGAAGAGATTCTGGGATAATGTGAAGATTGAGATCGTTGTCAAGTCATTCATGAAGTGTGCCACTTCAAAAGCCACAGATAGAATGGATAATGACATGAAGACAGTCATTCATCATCAGATGTAGATGAGAACTTTATAAAGGAACTATTAAATGGATGAGAGTTTTTATTGATGAAGGAGTTTTCTGTGAAGAATAAAACATGAGTCCAATAACTTTATGTAACCATACTATCTCCCCACCCTCAGCATATTTTGGGTCCCAAAATCAATGTGCGTCTTTTACATGGGATCACCTTATACATGCGATTGCTTTAGACATGGGATCATCTTATACATGGGATCGCCTTATACATGTGGATACACAGTCCGTCCGATAAGATTATTTATTCAAAACAATGTTTTCCTGTTGTAAATTTAAATTATGCAGACACAAACAATACACTGCACAATTTACTGTCAGGCATATTTCGCTGTATCTCGTCAGGTGCGTTACTACAGATTTCAATCAATATGAATCCTTCTCTTGCTAAAATGCATAAACTACACAGCTGACTTACTGTACATCTATCTGGTTTTGAATTTCCAGTAAAGAAGAGACCAGGGGTATTTAACTGAGGTCACTCGGGGGCTAAAATGCTGAAAATAGGAATCATCATGGGCCACAGGCCCCAAGCGTAGAAAGATCACTGAAAAAACTGGCACCGATCCACTGGTCACTCGCTAGGCTTCTGCGGGTCACCAGTTGAAAAGATTGACTGTCTCCTAACAAGAATGCTGCAAGAGGCGACTAATTAGAAGTTTGGTGAAACCAGATTTGCTGCGCCGTTAGGTGCAGATATTGCCTGGCTGTAAACCCCAATACAACATGTCAACCACCCTTTTATAGCAAACACAGGGGGAAGAAGACTGAAGAGAAATTTTTTGAAATGGGAAATCTTACCTGGCATCTTTGTGATTTCTGTGTTTTTTGCTTGGGGATACTGAACGGCGGCCATGTGAAACTGCTCTAGCAGATTCTCTACTGTCACTCCGTGATCTTGCTCTTTTTGCTGGCTTTATGAATCCATTCGTTTCTGTAGACTTCCTATGTGTGGGAGACGCGGAAGTCAAATGTTTATGCTTGTGGCGACGTTTGGAGCGTTTTTTCTTCACAGGACTTGGCGACCTTGAGCTCTTCGATTTCACGTCCTTAACTGTTCGTTCTGGCGAGGGGCCATTGTCAGAAATTGATATTACCTTCGGAGATGCTGAAGGTGAATGCCTTTTTTTGCTATGCCGTTTAGATCGTTTCTTCTTAACAGGACTTGGCGATCTTGAACTTTTTGGTTTCAATTCTTTATCTTTTCTTTCAGATGCTGGTTCTTCATCAGAAATATATATTTTCTTAGGAGATGCTGAATGTTTTTTCTTGCTGCGGTGTTTCGACCGCTTTTTCTTAACTGGGCTTGGAGATCTTGAACTCTTCGATTTTGTTTCTTTATTCTTGTTATCAGCTAGCAATTCATTATCAGATATAGATTTTCGCCTAGGAGACACTGAATATGAGTACCTTTTTCTGCTGCGATGTTTAGAGTGTTTTTTCCTTTTGGGGGTTGGAGATCTCGAACTCTTACGTTTGCTTTCAGAAAGAGACAGATCATCATCAGATCGTCTCCTCTCGGAGGAAGATCTTCTCCTGTCATCATCATAACTGGAGCTTCTGCTTCTGGTGTAGCTCCTTGTATACCTGGATCTTGATGTTGATCTGCTTCTGCTCCTTGCCGAGTCATAATCAGATCTGTGCCTTGAGGAAGACCGCCTGTCTGAGCTACTGTAGCTTCTCCTAGAACTGTAATCACTGCTGTCACTGTCAGAATATGAGCGCCTGGAACTTCTGGTCATCTTTAGGTCTACTCCATATAAACCGAACACCTGAGAGAACTAAAATGAAAGTGAAAGTTAGTTGCATATCACTCAATGGAATACATTCCCCGGGGCTTCAAAAAAATGTATCTGGTGACTCATACTGTAATCCCTTGACCTCTACTACTGAGGCTATAGGAAATTAGGGATGTCTACCTGGCATTAACAAATACAATTTGGTTCACAAGGAAACCCCCTAAATGCTTTTTTTTTAGTAACTATTTTATACCCTGACATTGTAAACACTGCACAGGCACAAACTCAGCCAATATCATTAAGTATTCATGTCATAAACATGTAACTCTAGACAAGGCTGGGAACTGGACCCAAATGGAAGTGTCAGTTTTTGCGGCTTTTCCAGCGATAGGGTTAACACAGAATAAAAAATTGACGTAACAATGAAGATTTTCATCACCTTCTATTTTTACTGTCTTGCTGGTGGTCCGGTGCCAGAATACTGGCACTGGCTATTGTCAATTCGTGAGGACATACAACATTTTCAGTTTCATCAATCCATCTTGAACTTCAAGAACCTTTTGCTCTCACATCAAACTCTTCAAAGTGTTGGTAACTGCAGCTGCTGTATTCTAACAAGACGCCCAAACCATTTGATTTTAGGCTTCTCAATGTAGATATAAGGTATTGTAACTACGCTGATGATGGTATAATTTCTTGGCAGGCTTTCCCACAACCTGTCTGATAGTATGATTTCTCACTCAGTCTTGGATGGCTCAACTGGCAGAATCTGACAGGCCTGGGTCCATTATTAAAAAATTGTTGCTCTGACTCAGACTATGCTGATGTCAACTCTCTACCTTCTCCGTTATGGACTCACAGAGGTATAGTCAAAACACGCTGATGACACTGGTACAGTTTATCATAGTCTATCAAAAAGAGCTATTCCGTTGTCCTAAAATCTTCCTGGTCATTTACAACTTGCTCGCGACTGACGGCCACGACAGGATTACAACTAGACAAGAGATGCAATGACTTTTCAGTACGCATAGTTCATTTATGCAAGGATTTCGCATCTAGATCACAGCCCCACAAAGTTCACAGTCACTGGGCAACACAATTCAGAATCAATTCTCTTCAGACATTCCTGAGTTCCAAGTCCTCGTTCTCTCAGCTCATTATCGATGTTTACTTCAGTCACCCCATACGAAACCACTTGCCTCTCTCACGGTCAACCAATAACTGCCTCTCTATCTCATTTGTCCTTCAAAGCACCCGTTTCCTTCCCACGAGATTTGGTTTTGTAACTGCTCAGTGTCACATGTAAATATCATTTCCCTTGCTTTACCTGTTTCTCACTGGCCTGTAATACCCCTGCAACATCTCAGGAAACCCTTTAGACCTCAGTGGGAATTCACTTCATACCAATTTTTACATTTCATCTCCATGGGGATCAGAACCTATCACCACCAGGCTGACAGGAAAGTGTGCTACCCACTGTGGCATGAACATATTATGAAGATAAAAATACTACCTCCTGACACCAAAGCAACAGACTGTGTTTGTGAACTGGACATAAATGTACAAGAAATTCAAGACCTATGCCACAGAACTTTGTCTACGTGGACAGGCGTCACAGAATACTGAAAATGGGCTGCAGAAAGAGCCCAACTAACGGTCATAATAAACTACAGGCTCAGTCACTGTTTTTGTAGTCATGACAAATTTGTTTTGCTTCTGACAGATGGTGGCTGTTGCATTTTCCTCCATTTGTATGCTGAAAAGATGAAGTTTTGTTGCCTAGCTACTGAGCTGAGTGCATGACGTGACACTATGAGCTGCAGATTTCATTTGAATTGTTTGTCGACTGCGACCAACAGATTCAGAAAATGGTGCATGGCCTATTGCCACAAAACTAGTAGTGCCTGATGTGATTAAATCTGATCACCTTTGCAACTGCTGATTTGTTTAACAGCTGCTTCTGTCGAAGATAAACTACATTTCTTATATCGGACAGTTTGAGTTAGCACTTTTGATGGCTGCCTTAAGCTTTTAATGTGTGTGTATGCTGAGACTGCAGTCTATGTTGATTTTGCCACAAGAGACAGTGATGGACATTCTATGTGTTTTTCATAGGTACAGGAGCGGAGCAACTATGGGGTGATCCGGTTGCTATGAAGATGAAACTAAGGCTACCAAAATTACAAAAGAAACATCTCAGCTTTGGCCAGTTAGTATTCTAGCAGAAACTAAGCTGTATGTATCAGTGGAGGACAGGCACCCCAAAACAGCCTTTATAGAGGCCTGTGGCTTTCTCCTCTTGAAACCAACGGCACAAACAACAAAAAGAAGAAAATGCCAACAGTGTAACCATTTTTAAGTATTCTTAATTCTGATCAGCTGTAAACTCCGATGGAAAGTCCTGGTTGTTTGTATACTCCGGGACCTTGGTCTTGATCCAGAACTTAAGTTTGGATCATTGGAGGACAGGAACTTCTAAACAGCCTTTACAGAGGCCTGTGGCCTTCTCATCTTATAACCAACAGCAGGAAGGACAAAAAAGAAGAAAATGCGAACTGTAGTAAAAAAGATGAAAGTAAAAATAAATCTTAATTTTGACCAGCTGTAAATTCCTGGTTGTTCGTCCACTCCTGGACCGTGGTCTTGATCCCGAAAGTTTTGCGTGCACATCTGACTTATTATTATAAAAACTGTTGGTTCCTTGCCTCTCAGGCAGATGCACCCTGACTTTGACGGAAACACTCCTAATTAGTCGCCCCACAACATGCGTATAAGGGAAGTGGTGGGTGTATTCTTTGCTCTCCAAAACATGGCCCTAGGACCCACACAGGGAATACAAACTCTCACTCCCACGCTGGTTTTGAAAAAATGTGCCTCTTCTCCAACATAAACCACAAGGGGGCAAATTATCCTGGCCACCAGTCCCTTCACAGGGTTCCATGTGGGAAACTACGAAACATCGGAGGAGGAAAAATGTGCGGATGAATAAAAGAATTAAAGGAGCCTGCACATGAACTTACACACTTCTACTCCTAACACAAACCAGATGGCACAACACAGCTGTGACAGAACACAATACTCTATAGTTAACAGCTCTAGTTTTGTACAACAGTTCAATCTGGATATATTTCAGATGAACCACAGCTGAGATTGCTCAAATAATCAACCAGACATCTCAGAAAATATTTAGTGCCGCCTTCCACATTAATCATAAGACCAATTAGACATTTGCTAAATAACAATCACCCCCCCCCCCCACCAGCCTTCTCCCTCAGGTGTAGAATTCTCATAAGATCAACCAGATTTACTGCAGATAACCCCTTTCCCCCTCCCTCCCCCAATAAAACAGATTGCTCATATCTCCTTCTTCCTCTTTGTTCACAGGCAAATACTGTGGTAGAAAGTCCTGGCTGCTCATCCATTTCTGGAATTTGGCTTTGTGCCAGGGCCTGTGTTTTGTGTGTGGATCCATTTTGCTGGCTTATTTGTGTGCAGCTGGTGGTTTCTTGCCGCTCGGGCAGATGCACTCTGACTTCGAAGGAAGTCCCCAATTAGTCGACTCCTACGACCTGCTTGTTGGGAAGGCAGTGGGTCTATTCTTGTTTTCCCCACAATGGGGCCTCAATACTCCCAGCATAGATTGTTGAAATTATTAAGTAGTTATTCCAGACTACCCCCCCCCCCCATTTTTTGTTGTTGCAATTCTCATAAGACAGACTATGCATTTCAGATATCTCCTCCCTAAGTACAGATTGCCCCATATGACAAGCTAGACATTACAGAACCCCCCCCCCCCCCCCCTAAACACATGATAAATTTGACATTACAGAAACCACCAGCATAGAGTGCTCAAATGATGATCAACTACGACAGGACTATTCAACAAAGTCTACCCAGGGGCTAAAATTGTGAAAAAAAAAAGGTATGTTCACGGGCCAGAGGCACAAGCCAAGGCATAGAAAGGTTATTAATACAATACAACTGGCAATGATCAGCAGGTCCACAAGTTGGACAGCCCTGAACTAGGACATCTAGAAATACAAGGAGGCAGCAGATGAATGACCAATCAAAGGTAACTCAATGAACAGAGAATAATGACAATGCAAGCACACACAAAAAATCAATTAATCAATGACAACCCAACATGTGGTAAGGCTATGCTTGCAAGCCAATGACTACATAATTTGTGGCCTTTGTCAACAACCAACAGCAATACCTAGAGTATTGTTACTACCACTATGAACAGGGAATGAAATTGGTTTTGCTGAGTATAGCTGTGAAAATATACTGGATAAGTCTGCAAAAGTGAAGACTGAAACTAGTCTCTTTGAAAAAAAAAAACTAAGCATAAATTAGTTATTTTGCATATCTCCGGAAGGAAACATGAAAAAAATCAATGTAAATGAGCAGCAGATACAGTCGGCTTACGAATAAAATATGATATCGCATGACTGAAAAATGTTATACAGTCAGGTGGGGGGTCTTTTCCCATAGAAAAGAGCCATTTAATGGTGACCCGCAGAGGACTAGAAAGTGGCCAACGGATCGTTGCCAAAAGCAATATAATAATGAATTTTTATCCTTGGGCTCAGGCTACTGACCCGTGGCGATCTCAGTTTTTTTTAAAAATGTTTTCCCCTAAGTAAACTTAGTTAAACAGCCCTTCTGTACAACCTCAATGCTTTTAATTTAACCAATCCTCAGCCTTTACCAGTCTGCCAAATCCTGTTCATCAATCTGTGCGTATCCTCATAAGTTGTTGCTATGTGCATATCTCAAATGTACTTTCCTGCACAGATGGATCCCGTTCCCTTTCCACAGGGCTACATTTTTGCTTATTTCACCATGTCACTTCCTACCAGCTAAGCTACAAAGCTCGTCAGTAAAGGGCCCATTGCATGCCGCTGGCATATCAGGCATATACTGCTACACTCAAGATTTTTCCTGACGACTGGAACTCAGTGGATGACAGGGTCATAACTGTGAGCCCTTGTGGGTTCCAGGGCCCCCACTGTGGAGAAAACCGGAAGAGACTAACTGCCTCCCCAACAAGGATGTTGCAAGAGTCAACCAACTGGAGCCTTCCTTCGAAGTCTGAGTGCTGCTGTTTAAGAGGAAAGGAACCAACAATTTGATTAGAAATAAGCCAGATTTGTAAAATGGGTGAGCATGCAACACTTGAGTTCTGTAACAAGACAAAAGTCCAGAAGTGGATGAACAACCAGAACTTTCCACCAGTGAACACAAAGAAAATTTCCTTGTACCAGTTCTTTAGATTTATTTCAGGATTAATTTGTTATTGCTAAGCTGTAGCTGTCGTGGCACAGCAGCTTTTTGCCTGCCAAGACAGCTGTCCTGGTTCAACCCTCAAGAGTCTCACAAGATAGCCAGTCACATGGCATCAGTTCTTTAGATTTATTTAACGATTACTTTGTTTAATACTAAGCTGCAGCGGTGTAGTGGTCTGTGTGCTTGCCTGCCTAGATAGCTGTGTCCTGGTTCAGTTCTGTCTACAAAGACATCTGTCCTGGTTTAACTCCCATGAGAATCTGAATTCTCCCCCCCCCCCCCACCCTTTTTTTTTTATCCCTGAACAATACTGCACTGGGGTTTAATTCAGCTTTAAAAAATATGTGAATGACAATTTTCAGAACTATCTGACAACTGCCTGGGAATGACAGACAGGTTATGAGATGTGGAAGGAAACCAGCTACCCCACCATGTATGTTATGCACGAGAATTTGTTAACAATTTGACGCCCACTTCCTAACAGTGATGATTCTAAAAACCAACATGTCATTACCCTAACTACCAGTAATCAGTAACTGCTATTGCAATTGAAATTGAGTCAGCAGCAGGAGATGCGTCAGCTGCTGCTTGTGAGTCCCAGTCATGTAGTTTAGCCCCCCCCCCCCCCCCCACGCGTAGCGGCGGAAGCTTTTCCCACAGTATAGTCGCCGGAAGGAGGTCCACAATTTATATATGACTGAGGCCCTGTTAGGGGTGTTTTCTTAGCCTCAATAATTTGGGACAGTTATTCGGAGGATAGCCCACTTTTACATCCCTCTGGGACCAACATTTTGTTCATATGAACTTGGTATGTGAAGTCATTTCGTTTTACACTGTTAATACTGTTACTTAGAAACATACTACTAACTACTCACTAGTATTACTACTACTACTACTAGAGAGTATAGAGAGTATGGCTCTCCTTTGAATCAACCCCCAAAATGGCGGCTTTAATATGATGGCGTTCGAAAGAGAGCTAAATTGGCCAATTTCTTGCCATAAAATATCAAAAAATATCAGAATGCAGGTCAGTTCTATTAAAAATATATGTGCCGGCTCCGGATAACGAAACAAATGCTCTGACAGGGTCTCGGCGGTACGTTACTTGCTGACCTGCTTCTGCGAGTGTGCCTCACCGCCAAGCGTATCGCCCGCTATGCGCGGCGCAGATGGGGACTAAACTAGATGGCTGGGACTCACGAGCGGCAGCTACCGCATCTCCTGCAACTTCTTCCAATTACTGTACTAGTGAGTCCCAGGCACCTAGTTTAGCCCCCATCTGCGCTGCGCGTAGCGGGTGATACGCTCGGCGATGAGTTTAATCGTGTTTGGCGCATGCCGACAAGTCTGACATCTACCGCTGCTAAATCCTCTAATCGGAAGAACACAGTATTGCTAATCGGTTTTCATCGTCTGTAATGTCTCGAAATTGGTCAACGGTGGCTAATATCGTCTGCCAGTATCGTCTGCAGAAACGCTCGAAATTGTTGTCAACGGTCGGTATTTATCGTCTGCTACTACCGTGTGCAAATTATATTGTTTGTCAAGTAATCCTAGTTTTGCTGCGATTTGTTCCTTGGCAGAAAGTCCGTATTTTAGATATACGCGAACACTATCATTCAGATATTTTCGGATATTTTATGGCCAGGATGTGGCATGCCGCCATTTTGGGGGGTTGATTCAAAGGAGAGCCGAAAAAATTATAGCAGA
>CAJHNH020003223.1:650820-655820 GCA_905116865.2 Candidula unifasciata
AATCCAAGATGTTTCGCCTGGATTTACAGGAAGTGTCTCTAGTGCATCCAAGAATAATACGCATTGCCTCGTTTTTAATTGTTTGCAGTCTGTTCATCTGTGTGGTGTTGAGTGTCATGATGTCCAATGCATATTCATGTTCCCAAAAGAATAATACAGCGGGTAGTGACCAAGGAATAAGGCCAACACTCAACAATCGAAGTAAAGGTAAAACCTTGACTCCCAGGTCGATGCAGCCTTAAGTGGGTACCAGGTGCAGCAGACGCCTCCGGATCAAAAGATCAATGCTCCGTCTGTCCACAGGACTTTCTTCCTAGACCAGCTGCCAACCACGACTAAAGGTCTGGCCTGCCCTGCCATAACATTAAATCTGTAGGTTGCATATCCTCTTCCTATGATAAAGGCCTAATTTCAAGGGATAATTTTGTAACACCAGTTTTGCGTGTACATCCGTTTTATAGATCCTGCTCACAATGTGCGAACTATCGGTTCCTAACCTCTCAGGAAGATGCACTCCGACTTCGAAGAAAACATTCCTAATTAGTCTATATTTACGACAAGCTTGTTAGAGTGTAGCAAGTTAACCCCCCCCCCCTCCCCCACCCCAACCCTCGACAATGGAGCATCGGAACCGACACGGGGGATGATATGAAACAAAAACCAACATTACACCAAAAAAAGTACAATTCAATACACTTTACTCACCAATAAAAACACCAAAAATTGTAGCATAAGTGACCAGTAGAGCGTAGTCGCCGCCCATCAACGGGCTCAAAGCAGTGACCACACCGCAGATGGTCAATGCTGTGCTGTAAAGAATTAGCCGGTTGACCCATGGCCGGTCAGACAGAAACCCGAAGACGACTCGGCCCACGGTGTTGGCAATGCCGATCCAGGACAGTAGCAATGCGGCATTCTTTTCATCAATCCCAGCAAGCTTGGCACTGACAACGGGAAAATAGTTAGTTAGTTGAGAGATTATCCTAATTGCACGTTGAACCACTCAGTCTATAAGTGCTAGGATCCCCTCCTCAGTAAATCCCACAGCTTGTAGCGGCTAACGACACCAGTTCTGTGTTGATTTATTACTCTTCTCTGGCTACCCGCGTATGTTCTTGTTTGGCGACACCCCGTTTATCATGTTGTTTTTGCAGCCTGACCATGGTTGCAGATTCACAGTTATCAGTCGGTTTACGCAAACGTCGCTTAGAGCATTCAGTATATCAGCCTGGTGGATGGCTTGTCCGGCCTTTCTACAAGTCCATTAGCTTGCTCATTTCCTTGTACCCCCACATGTCCTGGCACGAAAATGAAACTAATCCATGTCAGCCGTGAATTCTGTAGAGCCACCAACCACTGCCTTCGGACCCAGCCCTTCTCCTTCTTCCTGAGCATACTCATCGAGTCACTGAGAAAGTATGCCCCTGTGAGAGTCTGTGTTATGCTTTCGTCACAGCCATGACTTCCGTAGTCAGACCACTTGTAGTTACAGCAAAAGCTCCAGAATCTTCCTCCACAACGCTCCCTCCAACCTGAGCCGTGACAATAGGAAAATGCAATCGGGAGTCAAAAAGTATCTGTGCGCTGGGGATTGAATTTATTTTAGACCTCCTCTTCTTCCTTACAGTCGTCATCATCGTCGCAGTCACAATCATCACCATCTTTATCAACATCCTTTGTAGGTTGTTCAGTAGGCAAACCTGTCACCCCATCGCTGCCCACGTCCAGTGACGGTGGAAATCAATTAGAATGCCTATGGCTGTTGCTTGTAGAAATAGTGAAACAATACAATCTAGACCAGAGGTCTCCAACTTGGGGAACACCCCGCCTCCGCTCTGCGCTTTCTAGGGAGTTCGGGGAGGCTTCGAGGGGATGATGGTGGCGTCAAGCATATTTTATATTGAGTTTGTATTTGTATAATCCGTTACCTTTTTTTCAGTTTAATTATTATTAAAAGGTACAACTCACGAGAGTCACCCCATCTCGTCAGCCGTGTGATTTTGTAGGGTTTTTCCAGGGAAACTCCTTTAGTCTTGGCCTGTCATGTGTTCCAAGTTTTGACCGTTTCCAGCATATAAATCACAGATGACAGCCTCCGACAACGAGTGTAAAAATATAAAAATATCAACGATTCCATACTCACAAATCATCGCAACTTTACCCTGCAGTACTTTTTTTTTTACACAGCCGCCTTCGGTGCCTGAGACCCAATCATAAGAACAATACATTCGAGAAATGACATTCGTTCACAGAAAAGAGAGTTGCGAAAAGAAAGCTATGCAGTATGTTGACCGCGCCGAACGAACGCGAGCCACTTTTCGCCACGGGCTGCATAGACGGTGAAGGAAGGTATCTCATAACACCCGTAGCACAAGGACAGGCAACGCCGTCTATCATGTCACTGCAACAAAAAGAAAGATTCGTCACTAAACCAGGCATGTCTCTATTGATTGTCACTTACTCATGGACAATGCTGATTGACCCAATGAAGTCGATTTTGGCGGTGGCGACGCGAAAGGACAGATCCTCGTTATGGTCGTCGTGCCCATAATCCAACGTCATGGAGTCTGCTCTGAACAGCTTGGTTAGAAACATAAAGTACTGGAGGCAATGCCTGCGCAATAGCAATATTTCTTAAATGTATCGATAGAGGCGCCATTCGTGACTGCGAAAATGAACTAGTGCGCATCATAATCTATGTTCACAACTATGTTCTCAAACATAACAGACCACTGCGTTATAACGATTATAAAAACCCCAGGCAATTCACACCTACATGTCCTTTAAACACGGTAAACAACATTTGAGCCTGCTTTTCACATGCCCGAATACGATATTTTATTTACAAACTAATAAAAACGCGCCACTAGAACGATCTGTGGAGGTACAGAGGAAGACAACGAGAGAAGATTCTTGACAGTCTTGTTGCATGGCATGGAGGTGTGTCGGCACACGAACTGATACATGCTGCAGGAGATCGCGGATTATGAAGAGGCATGATGGCCCACTCCAGTCGACAAGGCATCCGATGATGATGTTTGTAATTGTAGATGCATTCTAACGAGATAACTTACCATGCAAGATCATTACGCAACTGGTCAGCAGTAAGGAAACCTTCCCCGCACCTACTCGCGTAACTGGCCTATAAGTCTAGATCTATACTTTATGGTCCAGTCGGCAAATGGTGAATGAACCGGTCAGTATCATGCCGACTGTCTTTACTTCCCAAGACTTTTACTTCGTACCCATTTTAGGCTGGGTCGACCTCAGAGCCAAGGTCATATTTGAAATCGGCTCCCCGTAATTACGAAGCGTGTTCGTTACTCCTAAGCCACAGTAAAGTAAAGTCGCTGATTGATATCAATGTAACACACATGAAATAAAATGATTACAAGTATTAACATGACACTATTCTTACCGATCTGGCAGAAAGATAAAAGGCACATTGAATCCTAGGCTGGTTAAGAAATTTGACACAGCAAACATTAGAAAAACGGGATTCCGGAGTAAAGAGAAAGACATCATGCCTTTCAGAGCACCACAGAGATCTTGAGATAACATTAAACATCCTCTGTATTTCTTGTCTCCCGTTTCGCGCATGCTTGGTATCATATGGTCTGGAACGGATGTTACTCTTGTGTAGATATCGGATTTTGTTTGGTATAAGTGGACGTTGTTTAAGGCGCTGAAATACGGGATGTCTTTGCTAGGTAACGGCTCGTAAATCACCAAGCAGTTTGAGATTTGCTCTTTGGGACCGGGACACCTGCCAATAGTTTACGTCGCAATGCCAACTTTAAGTGGAGAACACTGTCTGAATGGGTTTTGATAGCTGCTGCATGAGGAAATGGGCAAACAAGGTAATGAGTGCTGGGAGGATAAGACCCAGAACTTTGGGTTTTCTGGTCCTCTGAGAGACTTTGGTGACTGCTTTGGTCCCCGGACAATAGGGTCGGGCTGTTCTGTAGTTTTGATAGCGTGCTCGAAATGTATTTGAGTGTTGACACACTATTTGTGTTGTCAACGTCGATGTGCTGTCTCGTAGAGGTGTTTGGACTATGCGACTCTTTGATAAAGAATGTAAACGATGCTGAGAATCTGGCATATGATCATCATAATTTGTGAGTTCTGATTTCGTGATTTGTTGACTTAGTGTTTTAGACAATGTGTCCTGACTATTTGTTACGGTATTTCGAATACAATGGGCACAGGAAGAAATATCAAGATCAGTCCGTGGCTCTGGAACATCTAGATTATTCTGAAGATCAGGCATACCCCAGCTGCTCTGAATTTCCAGCGGAGTACTTTGGTTGCTACTCTGTAGTATGCCCACCGCGCTTTGAGAATACCGAGGTCTAGTATTGAAACCATGATTGTGTTTAGCCTGAAGCAGCTGGTCAACACTGTGGGAACGCTCAAGATTGTGATCTCCGGTATGTTTTAGTTCGTAGAAATGATTCCGATTTTTAAAACCCTGAAATCGATCATGCTCAGAAGTCAGTGAGCTTTCTCTTCTTTCCTCAGTACTACTTGTTTCAGATGAATCCAGTGATTCTCTATCCGCCCCTCCTGTAAACGTAGATGTGGACGGATGGTCACTGTTATTGCTGAAGTTATGTAAGTCCTTAAATACCATTTGGAAACTAGTGGCCCGGCCTTGAAAGATATTATTAATGTTGACATTTCGAGGATTTGTAAGGACTTTTTTAGTGTATGGTACATCCTCCTTATTTGGATATTTGCTCTCGGTAATATCATTTTCGACAGTGGAGTCTTCGACTTTTATTACGTAGCTCATATTTATGTGCTCTCGTTGAACAGATTTCGCTATGTTGGCGTTGCTTGTCAGTGCTTCAACTTCAGAATCTGGTGACATTTTCCTCCTTGAACCTGTGCCAGCCTTCAGTGGACGAAAAATCACCCCGCAGACGGTCACGTTGAGAATGACGCCCCCAAGAATTAACATAGCGCCTTGCCAGGAAAACTCATGCACCAGCATC
>CAJHNH020003223.1:660820-670820 GCA_905116865.2 Candidula unifasciata
ACTTGGACTTTATAAACACAATAAGAAACTAAGAAAATCAGAATATTTAAAAAAACTGCAATCAAAACTAAAAGAAGTCGTGTGAGAAATGAAGCGATTAGAAGAACTAATAGAACGAAACCCATTGTTAAATGCATTAAAAAACAAAGACTGAATAGGTTCAGGAACCCAGTTGATGCTGACGGTGAGATCATACAACATACAAAGTGAGACATCAAGAGGAGGAGGGAGATATAGAGACACATGGACATCCTAAGGTTTCACAAAACCACCGCATTTCAATCAGCCGAGTACGCCCTGTCTCTGCATTATGTGATTTGTTAAACTGAGGAGTCTATATATTTAAAGCAAGTATAGACCCCCCCCCCCTTTTTTTCCTCCCCTCTCCCCGCCCCCCCCTCCCCCCCCCCCCCCCCAAAAGAATAATAATAATAATAGTGCAGTCAAAATATGTGCTACTTAAACAAATTTGAAAATAAAATTAAATGGATCATTAAACTTTTGAGATTATAAAGGTAATGATAATTCCCCCTATTTCCCGCTTCCTTTGTCTGATAAGCTGCGGGCCATTCGCCTTGTGTTGGTTTCGACAGTGGTATCAGGGAGCCGACCGTCCAGTAAGCAATGGCAAACTACTGGACGTAAATGTGCCTAGTGAAACCATACAAAATCCAAGGGGCTGATGGGGTTGGCTCTGCAACGTCCTGTAAAGGATACGCAACTAACTTTTTTTTTTTTTTTAGTCAACATCATTTTGTCTCGGAAACTGAAATATTTTGGCCATACAAAGCGCCATGGCGGATTGGAAGGAATAATAGCAGAAGACATGGTACCAGGAAGATGGACCGGAGCCGACCAGTACGAAGTAGGTCACAGGATATAGTTAACAACTTGGATGGGGAAGTGCATGAGGCGGGAAGGATGGCGAGAGGCGTGTTTCTTTCAGACAGACCCTTATGAAGGCGACGTTCTGCAAAGGACCTGCTACGTGATGATAGTGATGGTGTCAGACATGTTTGTTTGTATCTGTTTGCTGCAGCGTTGTAAGGCTGAATTTTAGACTTCTTCAAGCAATTTACTGATGGACTAGCTCAAGTCTGAGTCCGACGAAGCTCAGCACAGTGCACAAGCTCTGTAGCACCGGCGAGTATCCTGAAATACTTTGACTAGATTTTTAACTCTAAATGTTACCCGTACAGTGCCGTTGGGCTCCTTTTTTCGATTTCCAACTGCCAAGGGATTTTTTACACGCTCAATAATGCACACGGGCGTCCGATCTCACTACACAGAGACCAGCTGAAATTATTAGAAGTTTAAGTCCACATGAAAAAATCCCAGCACTTACCCAGGATTGAACACGCAACCTGTAGCACTCGAGGCGGACATCATGCCTCGAGACCACGCAGTCCCATAAATACGTAGACTTTTTAAAAGTAGCGGGTACAAACCTCGGAATTGTCACGATGGATAATAGTTTGTAAATTGTCTAGTGTTTTCTATCATGTCTGTTTCTTTCGTCTGCTTCTAAAAGTGTCAGTAAGCAACTGTGCATTTATAACCCTATTATCACCTTCCTCTTTATTCTTACTCTCATCATCACCGTTAGTATCATCATCATCGTAGTCATTGTCATTGCATTATCATCAAGTGCCGATCGACTCCAGTCGACCAGTCATTTCGCTGCAGACTGCTTCATGAAATTTCACAAAGTCAGTACCTGATCTTTTCGATGGCCCAAATGAACCGTACCGATATTCTCAACGCTCTAAAGGAGGCAGGGCAAGTAAATGATTCAGGAGACGACGCTGAGTCGGTACATCCGAAAGACTACAAGAACATTTTGTTAAAAGAGATCTTGCCAAACCTGAAAACTTTAAATGTAGCCAAGGAAAAGTAAGCCAACAAACAAGTAGCGAGTTAAACTGACTTGCTTAGGATGTCCTAGAAATCATCCTGTTAAGGTTGAAAACTCTGTTATGCTAAATAGTCTCTAAACTGACTTGCTAAATCTATGGTTACGCCCCCTTAACTGTTTTTGTGACCAACTTTTTGTGTTTGCATCGGTTGTTTCTGCACCTTTTTTTTTCCTTCAGGTGGCGTTCCCTAGAATATATGGCATGATTCTTCCTCTTCCTCCCCCCCCCACGATACCCAACCCCCACTTATAAAATGGGATTTAAACGAGGTGGACAAAAAGAAACATCACATGTACACTGAACAAGAACTTGGACAAACACATCCACAAAAATCGAAGCGTCAAAACACATACAACAAATAATCACCAACAACTGGTAATTTAGTGTAAATATCACTGTGATGATTGACACTGACGTTGGACAAAGCACAATGGAATACAAAAAAAAAAACAAAAAAACAAAAAAAACAAAACAGTTTAGTATAAGAGATTCTTACAAGTACAAATAAAGTCAATTTCATAATTGCTTGACGACCCTCTTGAAACTTCATCGAGCCCTCTGAGGTATTCAGTGGACCCCTACAAAACAGCTTGATGATCTTTACTTCGCAGCCGATATTTTTCTTCCATCCCACTAACAGAACGAGATGCAAGATAAATTAAATACACCTAATGCGAGATCAAACAAGTACAGAAATTTAAGTATCTGGGCACATGGATAACATCAGATGTAAGATGCATTACTGAGATAAGAAACAGAATAGGACAGGCAAAATCTGCGTTTTATAAAATGAAGAACATCTTGTGCAATATATTTTTATGTCATTGAGAGTTAGAAAAAGAATTCTTGCTTGCTAAATACATCCAGTTTAAACAAATGGCTGTGAACCCTGGACAATCGGTAGACAGGCCAAATAATTTATAGAGGCCTCAGAGATGTAGTTTTACAGAAGAATGCTTAGAATACCTTGGGCAGCCAAAAAGAGCAGCCAAGAGATTTTGAAAGAGGCGGGAGCCCGAAGACAACTTTTCACAGACATCAGAAGGAGACAGTCATCATTTTTCGGCCATATTATAAGAAGAGGGAAAATATAACATGTTGTGACCACTGGAAAGATCTGTGGAAGGAGCGATAGAGGAAGACAACAAGAGAAGATTTTTGACAGTCTTGTTGCATGGCATGGGGGTGTGTCGGCACACGAACTGATACATGCTGCAGGAGATCGCAGATTGTGGAGAGGCATGATCGCCCACGCCAGTCGGCAAGGCACCTGTTGATGCTGAATGCGAGATCAAAACCACCAGGGTCTAAAAATCCTTAAGGGAAAAGATAAAGATAATGAGAATAAACCAGGCCAACAGTAGAATTTTTTGCCTTTAATTATATCCTACTCCAAGATAAGGAGTCGTACACCTACTTAGGCAGTAACGTAGATACAGGTGGGGGATCTGATAGAGATATTAACATAACGAATACATAAAACGAGAAGAGCTAAAAGCGCTTGGAAATTTGTGAAATTCAAATGAAATTAAAACTTATACTAAATTTAACAAGTTCAGTTGTAATGTCGAATCCGTACTGTTGTATGGAGAGAAAATATGGAGAACAACCGAAACATTTACTAATAAACAACAAACACTCATTAACTGGTGCCTGTGCAGATTAGAGGAAATTAAATGGTTTCTCAGATCTGTCAAACGGATGCACACGCAACACTCAGGTTCTGAAACAGGACTGCAGTCCATAAGTGGACGAACAACCAGCATTTTCCGCCGGAGTTTACAGCCGGTGAAGGCGAAGAAGAAGAAGAAGAAGAAGAAGAAGAAGAAGAAGAAGAAGAAGAAGAAGAAGAAGAAGAAGAAGAAGAAGAAGAAGAAGAAGAAGAAGAAGAAGAAGAAAAAGTGGTATGATAGAATCACTTACGTTGAGTTTTGTGAGAGAGCTTAACAAGTCACAGACGGTGAACGAAGAAGAAGAAGAAGTTCCAGTGAACAAAAAGGTAAAGAAATTTCGCTGACATTGGATAGGACACACACTGAGAAAATCTGAAAGCAATACAACTAGAATGTCTTTGCACTGGAACCCACAAAAGCAGAGAAATAAAGTAAGGCCAAAGAACACAAGGAAAAGGGGGCTAAGGAGTGAAGTTGAAAAGATGGGGAGGACATGAGTAGAGCTGCATGCGATAGGGAAGGATACGACGAACTGTCGTCGCTTAGTTGAGGACTTATGCTCCATTGGGGGATAAAGGGCACATTGAAGAAATAATATTAGTCTTTTGTTTTTGAATTACACTTCATCATTATTAATGATCTCCACTCCGACCACCACTACGATCACCACCAAAATCACCATCATCATCAGCAGCATCAATACATCTACATTACACTACTTCATTATAATCATCTCTACCACAGTGCTCAAAAGTTCACACACATATAGCTTTCTTAGTGACTCGATAAATATGCTTAAAAAAATCCAAGCCTGATTTATCAGGCAAGAATAGATTGAAACACTAAGCACTTCACAAATATCTGCCCTAACCTTCATCTTTGTGCCAGGTTATGCGGGTGTTCAAGGAAATGAGAGTGCAGACTATCTTGCTGACACTGCAGTTGCTATGGCCGTCCAGGACCAATTCCCGGCACGGTAACTATAGCTTTCGATTTTTATGTTGTCTAGTGTGTTCTTCTATCGTTCTACTTCTTTCTATGAGTGCCGTTCACAATACTTTCTGTTACTTGATTAATTCATAGTACTGGACAGAAGTGATCTTATCAAAGCCATGCGCTGCACTTACCGTACTGAGGAGCGCATCCAAGGCAGTGTTGCCACTTTGGATGTTTTAAATCCAGATTTAGATGTTTCCCCTTGCATTAAGATGGCGTTTTTGACGTTTAGATGGTAGATGTTTTTCTTCAGTTTTTTTTTTATTTGGAGTGAATTTATCAAATCTAACCTAAGAAACATGATGAAATTTGACCTCTTAAATACTATCTTGACAATAAAATTAGGCCTGATAAGAGTAGGAAATGGCTGTTCCACTTATCAGCTCCCTGATTGGGTATTAAAAGAAATTGGAACAGCTAAAGTATACCAGAGTCATTTTGGATCTGAAGCTTCAACTTCATCATTCAAGCTAAGTTTATCCTGTGATCTTGTGAGGCAGCTTTGAGTAAAGATGAGGATATGATTCTATAGGGTAAGTCATATCAATTGCTATGTAATTTCGGACTCTTTCCATTTGTATGTTTTTTCTAGATGTTTTCACACACACATTTAGACGTTTTTAGATATTTGTTGACTCGGTTTTGGATGTTTTTTTGTCAAAGAAAAGTGGCAACACTGGTCAAAGGACATGACTCCATTTTCCTGTCTAAACAGATGGACATGGGGTTGCAGCCTGGAGTTGCAAGAAATGAACATTTCACTAAGGGGACAAGCCGTTTTATTAACCAGCACAGAACAGGCGTCATCAGTCGTTTTACACTTGTGGAGCTTTTGAGGAGGAGATCTGAGCACCTATAGATCTATCCGGAGTGCTGTGATGATAATCCTTTATAATCATTAATCACTAATCACTAATCATCTCTACCAGCACCGCGACTACCATCAAGACCACCATCACCCCATTATCATCATCATCATCACCATCACAACCACAATCATTCTTCTTCTTTCTCTTCTCCTCCTCCTCCTCCTTTATCTTATTCTCACACACACTCTAACTCTCCCAAACTCTTTGTTTCATTCTACCTCTCCACTCCATCACTCTTTTTTGTCCCCCCCCCCCCCCACTCTCCATCTCTCTGCCTCTATCTATATTCCCACTTATATACTCAGTCCAAATCGTAAAGCTTTTTTTTTTTTTGCATGGAATAATTTTTGTTTTTCCCACCAGCCCTGACTTACTTCAACTGAGAATTGCTTTGACCTACTTCTGTGGTACCATTGCCTGAAGTGATATTTCCCATTAGAAATGCAGTCGCTAGCCTGGCGCTGGGGGATTTTTTGTAAACACTTTAACAGACAGCAACAAGCCAGGGCAAGGTGCCTTGCAAAGTTAGCACTATTAAGATTTGCTGAGCGAGATAGCGGGCTGGAGAAAGAGAGAGGGCAAAACTTTACAGAAAGTTAGGAAGGAAGGAACGAAGGAAGGAGTGAGAAAGTGTAAGTGTGTGCGTGTGTGTCAATGGGTGTTCAGGTAAGTGAAAGGGTGAGAGAAAGTGAAACCTATGGTTAAGATTTAGGTACCCAGGGCGATCTTAAATTCTGTTCTTTGGAGAAAATTAGCTAACCAGTCAATGAATGTGTGTGTGTGTGTGTGTGTGTGTGTGTGTGTGTGTGTGTGTGTGTGTGTGTGAGTGAGAGAGTGAGTGAGAGAGATTAGTAAGAATGAAGTAGACTGATAGTGAATGGGAAGTGAGAGAGAGAGAGAGAGAGAGAGAGAGCAAGAGGGAGAGAGAAAGAAGTAGAATGATCATAAATGAGAAGAGAGAGAGAGAGAGGGAGAGAATGAAGTGGACTGATAGTGAATAGGAAGGGTGTGAGACAGAGATAGAGAAAGAGACAGAGAGAGACAGAGAGAGAGAGAGAGAGAGAATAAGTGATGTCTGTGACAGAGTAAACTAGAATGAAAGAATGGGTGAGAGACAAGACTAATAAATTTAAAGAGAGAGAGAGAGAGAGAGAGAGAGAAAGAGAGAGAGAAAGATAGAATGAGAATGAACTAGAATGATAGTGAATGGGAAGTGTGTGTGCGTGAGCTAGAGAGACATAATATAAATAATAACTGACAGAAAAAGAATAATAAAGGAAGAGACAGATATAGAGAGAGATAGAGAGGAAGAGAGACAGAGAGAGAGGGAGAGAGACAGAGAGAGAGAGAAGTAGATCCTTGATGAGTAACTGAGAGAGCATGAATGATGAGAGTTTGCGAATGGGTGACTGAATGAGCGAATGGAAGGAAAGTAGGTGAGAAAAGAAAGTGAGTGAAGGAGAGAGAATTAATACCAAAGAGAGAGAGAGAGAGAGAGAGAGAGAGAGTGAGAGTGTGGGGGAAAGAAAGAGCGAAAGATTGGTATACGCTAAATGAGTGAGATAGAGATATAGAGATGAGTGACTAGTGTGTGTGTGTGTGGAAAGAGAGGGGGTGGTGGGGGGGGGGTTAAAAGGTCAGTGATTTCTGGTTCTGGGGTCTCATGAAAAAAGGGGGAGGAAAGGACAGAACAGACCAACCTAATAAACACGCTGCTGAAAGCGACGAACTGAATTTTCCTTAAATTAGTATGTTTTGGTCAGAACGGCAAAATATCACAGCCTAGCTGTACACAACATACCAACCGCCGTTGTAACGGAATATGCAGAAAAAGAAATAATGGCTATCCTCCGACTAACGGTCGTCAAAGATGGCGGCCGCAAAATATCCAGTCGAGCCACAGTCACGTGTCAATTGCGCCCTTCCACTTAATTTGCGGTCTTCCGGCGGTTTTCCGCCAACAACCGCTACCGCCACGTTGCCCCCACGCCGCTCACGCTAGGACTCACGAGCAAGGCTGCAGGAGATGCGGAGGCTGCTGCTCGTGAGTCCTAGCTATCTAGTTTAGCCCCATTTCACGCCGCGTGAGCGGCGTGGGGGCCACGTGGCGGTAGCGGTTGTTGGCCGAACTAATTTATCTGTTGACAGTGTTCGTGGATGTCAGAGACAGTATTAGACTTAACGACGGACAAACACAAGTAGATGGATAGATAAATAAGGACGCATGTGTTAGTACGCTTGAGTCGAAATGTGCAACGTGTAAAGTGACCTGGTGTGTAGCAGAGAAGTTTGAGGTTTGAACAACGGACCAACATCATGGGATACAGATAGTAACCCATAAGTCTTGTCTCAAGTCTGAGCACAAAGCACAGACTTAGTAGCACCGAATGTTAAATGTTGAATTAAGAATCGACATCATAGCACTCAGGACAATCCCATAAGCGCTCGGTCCCCATTGTCAGCAGCAAGCAATGAGTTAAAATTCCGATGGTACCAGTAACAATCTGATTGTATATCCATCTCGCCCCTCCCTTGAGTGTCGAATGTCGGCAAGATCCCCTAGTAACTCCTCACAGGGCCATTCTTCTCAGACCGTAATAATCTATCTGTTCCTCGGCACTGTTCACTCGCTCCCAAAGGGCCCTCACATTATCCAACTTATCATATATCAGTTCACCACCAAGTGGTGCAGAGCCGGCCAGTCTATCCGCCTGCTCATTTACCAACACACATGCGTGACCTGAAGAAAATATCCAAAGGATGCTAACAACCCGGGACCTCTGAAGTGATGCTTGCCACTCTGCACGGAGCATGCCTGTAGTAGCACTGAGAGGATCTGAAATACTTTGGATAGATTTTCAACTCTACATTTTGCCCGTGCAGCGCCGTTAGGCTACGCTTTTGGATTTCCAACTGCCAAGGGATTATTTACGTGCGCAACAATGCACACAGGCGTCTGATCTCACTACACAGAGACCAGAAAATCAATATAATGTGTGACACACAAAAACTCCGTCGAAAAATTCTGGTTGTTCGTCCACTTCTGGACTTGATAATATTCTTTATTTTAGTTTTACGTGCTTCATGCGTTGTGTACATATGGGTTTTTTGTACGCAGACTGTTGATTCCTCGCCCATCATGCACATGCACTCAGGCAACACTCCATTCCAGATTGTCCAACAAAAATTCCAAACGATCCTTTCTTTTTCAGCTGCCCGGAGGCCTGCTTTATGAAGGAAGATTCCTTGGCTGTCTTATTTGGTTTCCTTTTATTTGTGGTGTGCAGTCACAGCTGATATTCCGGTTCTTTGCTTCCTAGGTCCTGTGTGGTGCTTGTGGTTTTTGGGTCTGGAGTGGTCCAGTTCTCTTAGTGATAAAATCTGTGGGTTTAAGCTGATTGTTGCTGGTGCTAGGTTTACCTCGTGCTGGTCGATGCGCTGGTGCCCTGTTGCTGGTGCTTGGTTTACCTCGTGCTGGTCGCTGTGCTGGTGCCCTGTTGCTGGTGCTTGGTTTACCTCGTGCTGGTCGCTGCGCTGGTACCCTGTTGCTGGTGCTTGGTTTACCTCGTGCTGGTCGCTGTGCTGGTGCCCTGTTGCTGGTGCTTGGTTTACCTCGTGCTGGTCGCTGTGCTGGTGCCCTGTTGCTGGTGCTTGGTTTACCTCGTGCTGGTCGCTGTGCTGGTGCCCTGTTGCTGGTGCTTGGTTTACCTCGTGCTGGTCGCTGTGCTGGTGCTTGGTTTACCTCGTGCTGGTCGCTATGCTGGTGCCCTGTTGCTGCTTGGTTGCCGTTCTGTAAAGCCGCCGGGAAAAGCCAAACAAACACCGGGTCACAACGTCCCAAACAATGCTCCTTTTCAGGACAACCAGGGCCGTCACAATTAGGCAACACTTTTTAATTAGCCGTGTTTTACAAGATGCTTGTTGAATGGAAGTAGTGGATCTATTCCCCCCTCCCCCCCCCCCCCCAATGGGACCCCTTGTACCCACACGGCGAAGACGGAGCGTTCATAAAAATCGCCAGACTGTTTGAAGATATATCTGCACATGCTCGCTCATGTAAACAATCGTCAAGACCAATACAACAGGAGACAGACGAAGATAAATACGGGCTTAACCAAGAGTTTTACATTTATTTTATCTTCATTCAACCTGTCACCAGTATTATCCTCATCATCGTTATCATTACTATCATCATCATCGTCATCGTCCTCATTGTCATGACCATCATATTCATGGTCGTCGTCATCACTATCATCAACATCGTCGTCGCCACCATCATCATCACCGTCGACAATAATGATGATGATGATGATGATGAAGTTAATAATAACCTTCTGCGTTAAAGCTAGGCTGCAGTAGTTGTTTACTTCGGACCAATACAGTTGCCTTTACCGACGGTATTAGTAGTACTACTACTACTACTACTACTACTACTACTACTACTACTACTACTACTACTACTACTACTACTACTACTACTACTACTACTACTACTACTACTACTACTACTACTACTACTGTTACAACAACAACAACAATAACAACA
>CAJHNH020003223.1:675820-715820 GCA_905116865.2 Candidula unifasciata
CGTTGAACAGAATAGGAAATAAAAGGTTGGCTAGTTTACTGAATTGTGTCGCGAAATTATATTTGTCTAAAACATGTGTCAGCAATATAAAAAGTAGGGAGTCGCCGTGGCGTAGCTGCTAGACGCTCGCGTGCGGATTGGAAGTTCGTGGATTCGCTCTCTGGCGGAGCCGGATTTTTTTCAGAAATGACCTTAACTCCCAGGTCGACCCAGCCTTGAGTGGGTACCGGGTGCAGTCCCGGTAAGTAAAGGCGGCCGGCATGATGCTGACCACATCATCCCTCTTATGCCGATTGGTGTATAAATATATAGGTCTAGCCCCATATGCCCTATACGCATAAAGGCGTGGAAAAGGTACCTTTAATTTTGAATGTGAAAAGTTAAAAAAGCTCTGCTCTGGCTATTAACGGGGGCCCTAATATAACCCAACCAATGGGTTGAACGAGGTTTCTGGGACCTTTGACCGGGTGATCTTTATCCGAGTAGTGGCACTTGTGTCACCGTATTTACCGCTCGGTGTGGTGTACTGCAATCGTGTGGGTTCCCGGTCTCAAGTTCTGGGACAAGATTAAAGTTCAGAACTGGACAAACAGCCAGAACTATCTGCCGAAGTTTACGGCCGGTGAACGTGAGTGGTCTCGATGTATAGCATTCGCCTCGAGTGATGGGGGTCCGGGTTTCAAACCCTGGTGAATGGCTGGTTTTGTTTCTTCACGAGGATTTCAAGTAATTTTCCATGGTATCTGGATAGTAAGACCGGGTCTCCCGTGTGTATTGTTGCGCACGCATAAAATCTCTTGTCAGTTGGAAATTGAAAAACAGTAGCCTAACGGCGCTGGCCGGGCAAAATTTGGAGTTAAAAATCTACCCAATGTTTTTCAGGCTCCTCACCGGTGCAGCAGAGTTTGTGCACTGCGCTGAGATTCTTCAGACTTAGGCTTGAGTTAGAAGTAGGAGGGACAACTTATGAGTTATACTCGTGCGCCATGATATTGATCCGTTGAATAAACAAACAATCAAAGAACGCCAAGAAGAAGAAGTAGAAGAAGAAGACAGAAGAACGCCAAGAAGAAGAAGAAGAAGACAGAAGAACGCCAAGAAGAAGAAGAAGACAGAAGAACGCCAAGAAGAAGAAGAAGAAGACAGAAGAACGCCAAGAAGAAGAAGAAGAAGAAGACAGAAGAACGCCAAGAAGAAGAAGAAGAAGACAGAAGAACGCCAAGAAGAAGAAGAAGAAGACAGAAGAACGCCAAGAAGAAGAAGAAGAAGAAGAAGAAGAAGAAGAAGAAGAAGAAGAAGAAGACAGAAGAACGCCAAGAAGATAAAGAAGACAGAAGAACGCCAAGAAGAAGAAGAAGAAGAAGAAGACAGAAGAACGCCAAGAAGAAGAAGAAGAAGACAGAAGAACGCCAAGAAGAAGAAGAAGAAGAAGAAGAAGAAGAAGAAGAAGAAGAAGAAGAAGAAGAAGAAGAAGAAGAAGACAGAAGAACGCCAAGAAGAAAAAGAAGAAGACAGAAGAAGAAACGCAAGAAGAAGAAGAAGAAAGAAGAGAAGAAGACGCAGAAGAAGAAGAAGAAGAAGAAGACAGAAGAACGCCAAGAAGAAGAAGAAGAAGACAGAAGAACGCCAAGAAGAAGAAGAAGAAGAAGAAGAAGAAGACAGAAGAACGCCAAGAAGAAGAAGAAGACAGAAGTAGAATGCCGAGAACGCACTGGGCTGATAAAAATGACCTCTCCTAGGTCGACCCAGCCTTAAATGGGGTCCTGCTAAAGTCCTGGGAAGCAAAGACCACCAAGTGCCGATAGGTCTATAAAATATAGGTCTAGCCTTACATGCCCAATACGCCCGAAAGCGTGAAAAAGGTTCCTCTTACTTTTATTTATTCACATACAACTGTGTTAACATAGGGCGAGACACTCATCTACCAACCCGAAGTCCGTTCTTGGGTTTAGAAAGGATTAATAGTACTCGAGGCAGAAGATTGTGAATCAAATGTTACCAAGACCACAAGGAGTGAGCTGTGAGGGCAAGTTGATGTAATACTTCTATCACATTGTTTCTTAACCACGTACACGGGAGGGCCGAACTGGTCGTTTACAAGAGTACATGTATATATATACATATATATCTTTACGTAGTATATGTGAGGTTATTCATCATCATCATCACCATCCTTTGTGTGCCCTTAGACGTCACATAGGACTCGCATTCGATTCTTTATCTCCGCTCTGTTGCATACAACTCTCTTTGTAGCATACAACTCTCTCTGTTGCATACAGCTCTCTCTCTGTTCCATACAACTCTCTCTATTGCATACAACTCTGTTGCATACAACTCTCTCTGTTGCATACAGCGCTCTCTGTTGCAAACAACTCTCTCTCTCTCTCTCTCTGTTGCATACAACTCTTTCTCTCTCTCTCTTTCTCTCTCTCTGTTGCATACACCTCTCTCTGTTGCGTATAACTCTCTCTGTTGCATACAACTCTCTTTGTTGCATACAACTCTCTCTGTTGCATACAACTCTCTCTTTGCATACAACTCTCTCGATTTCTGACATGGAGTTCAGCCCAGCGTTTTTAGTTTTTCTTCCTAATGTCCTTCCTAATGTTCTTCCTATGTGAGGTTGTTGCACATCACAGATTCTTCTTCTTCTTCTTCTTCTTCTTCTTCTTCTTCTTCTTCTTTTTCTTCTTCTTCTTCTTCTTCTTCTTCTTCTTTTTCTTCTTCTTCACCTTTTTCTTCTTCTTTTTCTTCTTCTTCTTCTTCTTCTTCTTCTTCTTCTTCTTCTTCTTCTTCTTCTTCTTCTTCTTCTTCTTCTTCTTCTTCTTCTTCTTCTTCTTTCTTCTTCTTCTTCTTCTTCTTCTTCTTCTTCTTCTTCTTCTTCTTCTTCTTCTTCTTCTTCTTCTTCTTCTTCTTCTTCTTCTTCTTTTCTTCTTCTTCTTCTTCTTCTTCTTCTTCTTCTTCTTCTTCTTCTTCTTCTTCTTCGTCTTCTTCTTCTTCTTCTTCTTCTTTCTTCTTTCTTCTTCTTCTTCTTCTTCTTCTTCTTCTTCTTTCTTCTTCTTCTTCTTCTTCTTCTTCTTCTTCCACCATTGAAAGCTCTTTCTTGTGGTTTACAGCTAGGTTGAGATTTATACCTTTTTCGCCCCAACAACCAATTTTAGCCAAATTATAGTTGGACGTCTTTTACGACATGCTTGTTAGGGGGCAGTGAGTCTACACCCCTATACCTCTTAATGGGACCCCGAAACCCAAACTGGAAAGCATACCAATATTACCTGAAATAGGAACGCCTTTACCTATAAAGCGATTATACAGGGTGGGCTATACTGATTAGACACATTTGAAATGCATATGTGAAGCATATAGGAGCCAACATTTATTACCCAATATATACTTATACAGTGTATATTTCCCCCTTCCTTATTTATTACCAAATATATACTTACACAGTGTAACAAATATTTATGTTACATTGTGTATGTATCACGTACACATAAACCTAAACTGGCCGCATACACCCATATAAATATGCATAGATTTGGAACCGGCCCAGTTATGGTTTACCGAGCGTGTCAATTTGATTATTCTGTACGTCTATCCGTCTATGGTTTACCGAGCGTGTCAATTTGATGATTCTGTATGAGCGAGCCCTCGCCAAGTGAGCAGCTGGGAGATAGAGAATGATTGACTCGTCCGCGTGATGTACGCTGGGCGTCTGTTTCTTAGCCGAGGTGATTGGATATAGAATAGCGTGTAAGTCGTTTCAGACAAGATTGGAGCACGGGGTTCCATGACAAGGCTTCCTAGGCGGTTATGGATATATATTTGATTGAGTGGGCTTGTGTAGCTAGTTGGTGCTAGAAATAGAAGGTTGTGTAGTAGAACAGATTTGATTTACCATCATCATCACCATCATCCCCACCTTCTCCACTCTCATGATGACCACAACCGCCACATCCACCGCGATCACCCCCACACAGTTTTCATTGTCACAAGACGGTTGTGTCACATGTCTAAATTAGGGTCACACCTAATAATATGACACTCTGAAATGGTATAATGTTGTGATGGTGGCTCGTATTGGTCTTGGTGGTACTCCACAGCTCCAAAAACCACACAACACCACTCCAGGGACGAGGTAACTCAAGTACTTGGCACCACATAATGTCCACAGATATTCATAGCCACAACTTGGCCAGACTTCCACACCACTTAATTGCCCCCAGACGGGATAGGATCCCATCATAGTCCAACATACAGTAACAAGAATCTGAGTAACAATACACAGACTCAACAAACAACTTGAAATGAACTAGGAAATATAAGACCCAACCAGAGTTACTTTCAAGACAACAAAGCATGATGTAATAAGTTCCAAGCAATAGAAGAAATCTCAATGAACTGACACAGAAGAATTACATATCGAAGAGTATGCCACAAATAATGTCTCCAGTAGTCAAGAATGACTTCTGCACTGCCAAAAATCACTGTCTGTGATCATCACAGCATTGTGGATGTAACAGGGTAATGGTAAGCTACGGTCACTACGTGTCCCAGATGGCTGTTCCCTCAGTTTCACACAGTATACTTAACAGCAGGTGTATACATAGTTGATCAGGTCCTCTCCTCAGTCCATATGTAGAAATTCGCCAATAACAGACTTGAACGTGACTTCAGACCTTCATTACAGTGTTCAAAACACAGTGGTCACCAGGTAGATATCTACAGAACCACAGGTGTATATACTGCGCACAATACAAATAGCAAGTGTCCGAATGCAGTATATGGATGGATTACCTTTAACTATATGTGCTACAGTTCTTAAAAAGAGTTCACAAAAAGGGGGAAAAAACCGCTCTGGCTTTGGCCGGTGACGGTCTGCAGTGGTTAGACCCTGGGGTCGGCACAAATGATGATGATATGAAATTCCCATCAGCTGTCCTCTAGCATGTGTGACACCACATGTCACCTGCCAGGAGGTGGCTCTGGTGACTGGAACAAGGTAAAACATGCACCTGGTCAATGGAAGTTGGTAGCTAGTAGTTGGTAGCTAGTAGTTGGTAGCTAGTAGTTGGTAGCTAGTAGTTGGTAGCTAGTAGTTGGTAGCTAGTAGTTGGTAGCTAGTAGTTGGTAGCTAGTAGTTGGTAGCTAGTAGTTGGTAGCTAGTAGTTGGTAGCTAGTAGTTGGTAGCTAGTAGTTGGTAGCTAGTAGTTGGTAGCTAGTAGTTGGTAGACGGTAGTTGGTAGCTAGTAGTTGGTAGCTAGTAGTTGGTAGCTAGTAGTTGGTAGCTAGTAGTTGGTAGACGGTAGTTGGTAGCTAGTAGTTGGTAGCTAGTAGTTGGTAGCTAGTAGTTGGTAGCTAGTAGTTGGTAGACGGTAGTTGGTAGCTAGTAGTTGGTAGCTAGTAGTTGGTAGCTAGTAGTTGGTAGCTAGTAGTTGGTAGACGGTAGTTGGTAGCTAGTAGTTGGTAGCTAGTAGTTGGTAGCTAGTAGTTGGTAGCTAGTAGTTGGTAGCTAGTAGTTGGTTGCTAGTAGTTGGTAGACGGTAGTTGGTAGCTAGTACTTGTTAGACAGTAGTTGGTAGCTAGTAGTTGGTAGACGGTAGTTGGTAGCTAGTAGTTGGTAGACGGTAGTTGGTAGCTAGTACTTGTTAGACGGTAGTTGGTAGCTAGTAGTTGGTAGACGGTAGTTGGTAGCTAGTACTTGTTAGACGGTAGTTGGTAGCTAGTAGTTGGTAGACGGTAGTTGGTAGCTAGTAGTTGTTAGACGGTAGTTGGTAGCTAGTAGTTGGTAGCTAGTAGTTGTTAGACGGTAGTTGGTAGCTAGTAGTTGGTAGACGGTAGTTGGTAGCTAGTAGTTGGTAGCTAGTAGTTGGTAGACGGTAGTTGGTAGCTAGTACTTGTTAGACGGTAGTTGGTAGCTAGTAGTTGGTAGACGGTAGTTGGTAGCTAGTAGTTGTTAGACGGTAGTTGGTAGCTAGTAGTTGGTAGCTAGTAGTTGTTAGACGGTAGTTGGTAGCTAGTAGTTGGTAGACGGTAGTTGGTAGCTAGTAGTTGGTAGACGGTAGTTGGTAGCTAGAATGTTGTAGCTAGTAGTTGGTAACTGGTAGTTGGTAGCTAGTAGTTGGTAGCTAGTAGTTGGTAGCTAGTAGTTGGTAGCTAGTAGTTGGTAGCTAGTAGTTGGTAGACGGTAGTTGGTAGTACTCTGCTGTATCAACATGGTGGTGATCCTGATGCAACTCCTAGGTAAGCCAGCGCACTTCTTAAGAACACAATGGAAACATGGGTTAACTACCAGTCAGACACTGTACCCTTCCACCTACTTTACACACCCCTCAATTTCAACTATCAGATGAAATTGAGAGACAGACAGACAGCAGAAAGGCAGACAGACGCATAGGGAGATAGAACTAACGAACTGTATTTTCAAAGAGTCACAAATTGGGTGCGCATCTTACATTCGGCCTTTCCAAACACCATTCTTTCACACATCAGTTGTATTTTATCAATAAAGCATGTTATGTTCACTCACAAAAATAACCATAATATGAATATTAAGGAGGAAAACACAAAAGCATTGATGGTAAATGCATGCGCACATGCACACACTCACACACACACACTCCCACTTACGCATTCCTTCACCCACCCCTCATTCCCTCACTCACACATACATATTTACGTACTAAGAGACAAACAGAGAGATAGGCAGGCAGGCAAATACACAGACAGACAAGCAGAAAGGCAGGCAGGCAGATAGACAAGAAGACAGGCATGAAGACGGACAAACCCGTGAGAGAGATCGAACGAGAGAGAGAGATAGAAAGAGAGAAAGAGAGAGATATAGAAAGAGAGAGAGAGAGAGAGAGAGAGAGAGAGAGAGAGAGAGAAAAAGGGGGGGGGGTATATTAAATGGCTGTGCATACCCCCTCTTCTGCTAATACCTGAAATACAAACGCATGTATCACAAAGCGGCGAACCCATGCATGTCTCAGTAGATGAAATTGAAGGTATTTGTCAGAATAATAAGAATGCGATCCCACCAGCAACATCCAACAAAGGCGACATTTGAGCCCCCCCCCCCTCCCTTTTTTGCTCCCAACCCCCACCCCTCCACGTAAAATACGTACATCGAGAGGTTTTATCAGCAAACAAGGCGGCGGAAGTTGGCTGTGGCGGTCAAGCTGACATAGACTGTATCGATATCAAGTTTCTACAGTGATGACCTCCCATCGCTTCTCCGTTTATAGATTACACGGAAGCAGTGTTTGCCTAGAGAGAGAAAACGTGATACTTCTTCTTAGCGTTCAACGGCTGTAAGTTGCTGTGCAAAAGTATTGTTGGTTGTTCGTCCACTTCTGGACTTTAGCCTTATTCCACACCTTGCGTTTTTGCGTGCACAACAGTTTTTATAGATCTGGCTTATCACACATCTCGCAACAAGGGCGATAGGCGTCTGTGCTCACTCCACTGGCCCGATCAATACTCGGCCTGTAGACACGCGGGGGTCAGTATAACCCCCATACTTCTGTTTTATACAGTTTTCATCGGACATTCCAATCTGTTTGTTTAATATGGGCCCAGGGGCGCAGACACGGTGAAAACACTGGGAGGCTCATCTCCTTAACATTTTCTAGGGGGCAGGTGAGGGCGCTCAATGTGCTGAAGGCTTGTTACAGTGAAATAAAGTAAAAGTCCCTTTTTAACGTCTTTAGGCGTGTAGGGCATATAGGGCTAGACCAATCGGCACAGAATAGGTGATGTGGTCAGCATCACACTGTCTGCCTTTACTTTCCGGGGCTGCATACGGTACCCACTCAAGGCTGGGTCGACCTGGGAGTCCAGGTCATTTGCTTGTTAAATTGCACAGTAAAAAAAAAATAATTGTATTCGCTGAAACATCATCTTGTCATTCGTTCGAGTGACGTGGTTACATTGTGCCTGTTGGTCGCAAAGCTGCGATGTTTGTGCCTTTAGGTTGACACATTTTACTTCATCGAGCATTTGTTAACCTGGTTGACTTCCATGATAGTTTCAGGGGACATGACAGAGCATTATGTGTATGGTGTTCTCTTTGTCCCCTCATATATAGTTGTTGCCCCTGGAGACCCCGCCGAGGGCAACCGCCTATAAACTAGTCGGCCGTTCGTTCGCCCTTCCATTTATTTATCGGCTATAATCGTGGTATGGTTTCTTTGTGCCAAGTGTGTTGATTAAGAAGTGTTAATGGCATCACAACGTGTGGTTGGACCGATACACTGGTACCTGGTGATGGTTGTTGGGGTGGATTCTGGTCAGCTTCATGTATATACACACACACACATAGATACATACATATGCATACGCACACACATATATAGACATACATGTACAATTACGCGCGCGCGCACACACACACGCACGCACGCACGCACGCACGCACGCACGCACGCACACACACACATGCGTGCACGCCCACGCTGGAATACATGTATACGTTTTTGCATACACACATGTATATGTATATACACACACATGCACACAAGGCAACCACCAGGGTGTAGCGGCCAGACACTCGCATGCGTATCGTAAGGCCATGGGTTCAGATCCCTACAGAGCCGGAATATTTTTTTTTAAATTTAAAAATGACTTTAGCGTGCAGGTCCACCCAGCCTCAAATGGGTACTAGTGTAGTATATGATGTTCTTCATCTGTAGTTTTGCCCATTTCGTATTATTTACGTCTTGGTTACTAGTTTGGGTCTTTTGATTTGTATTTGTGACACATTAACAATATCTATTACTATGAGGGGATAGTTAGGCAGTCTTAGCCAGTTTAGGTTGTTTTACACAATTTAATTCCTTCTCTTTCATTTCCTTCTCTTTTCTCACCTCATCGTCTCTGTTTTATCATACCTTTATCTAAAAATAGAGAAATATATTTTTACGTGTCCTGCAGATGAGTTTGTTTGTGTATGTTTTCATTACTGTCAATGTGTTAGCATTTCTTGGAGGTCAGGAACTTATTTAGTTTGTGAAAATAGTTTTCCCGTGGTTTTCTTTCCTGTTAATGTATAGTTCATGTTAGCAGGAAGTGGTCTGTTGTGTTTTACTGAAAGCAGCCTGGGACAAAATGGTGCTGTTAATTTGCTTTTTCAGTATCTAAGTCCTAATCTCCATAATTTCTTATTAAATAATGCGGATACAAACAACACATTGCACAATTTATTGCCGGGCATAGTTCGCTGTATCTCATCAGGTACGTTACTACAGACTTACATCAACATAAATCGACGCCGTCTCTAATATAGAGAAGGCCGTGCATAAAATAAAGCACAGAACTGAATAAATTCAACTGAAATGCGAATAGTTCCTTCCAAAACATTGCGACTGTTTCATGGCCGCCGGAAGCTCACAGTAGACACGTGACTTACCAGAGTAACTTCAAATTTACGATAAATTCGGTTTGCTTATTTGTTATTAGCTGGAATTTTTTATGTTAACTGAGATTTGTTATGTTACGACCGAAACTTGCAGAAACTCATCACTTAGTTCTGTTTAAAAAAAAACAAGAACGCTCGATCACGTTCAACCTGCGTTTAGCTAGCCGAATATGCCAACAGCCTCAGGTTATATTTGTGGTCTGGTTTCTTTGCTCTACTTTCGTGGCTAAGGTTCTGGTATGTGCGCACGCTGTCTGGCCTGATGTCCCTGCCTAAAAGACAGACCGATTATTCCTTTCTAGGTTTACAAAAAGTCCTTTTGGATCATCATTTATAGTTTTCAAATATTCAGTATTTTACTTTGCCAAAAATACTAGAAACAGTTTTTGGGTTTGGATAGATCCGAAATTTGAAAATATTTCGTGTGTGACCATAGTGGTCTTATAGGTGTCTTCCTGTAATAAGAGCGAGTTAGGCATGTTATAATGATGTGTTTGAAATGGTTGATGAAGTCTAGACATTATCTGACGTAGTGCGGTCCGTTGTGAGATTTGGCTTGGAGAGTGGAGTCTGATGTGAGCAAGTAACGGATCATCCGAACACCGAGTTCAAGAGCTCTCAGGAGGAAACTCATCCGCAAATGGAGGTGCAGTATACTGTTGCATGTCAGTCAGTCTAGCAAGTGTATAAGTAGAGTAGGAAGTTTCAAAACAACCTGACTTCTGGGACAGACTTTTCATGACCAGGTCAGGCACACCCAGTCCTCACAGCTTTGAGGGTTTTATTTGGAACCCCCTCTTGTTAACAAATAAATAAATAAATAAATAATTGTTGTTGTTTGCGTTCACCGGCTGTAAACTCTAGTGAAAAGACCTGGCTGTTCGTCCATTTCTGGACTTTGGCTTTGTTCCAGGATCTGAATTTTGCCTGTGCATCCGTTTTACAGATCTTGCTTATTTGTATGCACTACTGTTTCCTTGCCTTTCAGGCACAAGCGCTCCGACTTCGAAGGAAGCCCCCAATTAGTCGACTCTTACGACATACTTGTTGGGGAGGCAGTGGGTTTGTGCGTCCTTTCTTGCCCCCCCCCCCACACACACACACACACACAAGGGCACCGGAACCCACACAGGGATAAATTAATACTTAAAGACACTCAGGCATGGGGGCGTTAATCGCCTCTTCTAATTGTGTAGGGGTTGTCATGTGCGGGAGTCCTGGGTTCGACCGCCAGGTAAGGCGATGGAGTTTTTCCGTCGGGGGCACAATTAAACATCCTTACCTAAACAGTCCGTGTCGACAGCACAAGACATGCCGCCCTAAATCCTCAGACTCACGAACTCCCCCCCCCCCCCTCCTCCTCCCCCGCCACCCACGTCTACATCGCCCTAAAAAGTGATATATACAATCAGTGACAGTCTGGCGTTATGCTTTCAAAGCCTTACGATTCCAGCGCCTATGACCAGCATTCTCCAGCCAACAGTCTTTAACTCTTTCTTTCCACAACGCTTAAAAGCAGACGTGGTTTATGATGATGATGATGATCTTTCTTGTCTCGGCAGTTTGACGAGCATAACTAGTTATGTATATTTCACCAAGCGATAACAGAGGCAAAACTCGGATGGATTACATTCTAATCTGTAGGCCGTTTGACTATGGATTACAATTTAATCCTAAAGTGATCTGGCGACATGGGAGTTAAAAGGCGATGCTGAAAGCCCAGCACACGTCTGACAATCCCTCGACTAGTCAAGAATTTGAATTATTCACAGGCGTGATCGAAACCGATTACTGGTTGTCATGTTTTGCTCATTTAAAGACGGAAAGAAAGGGATAAAAATATGTTGTCAATTTCACGCTTCTTGTCCTTTTGCTCAATGTCATCCATGTTCTTCTTTTTCTGCCTTCCTTTTTTTTCTTCCTTCCTTCCTGGCTGGCTGGGTGGCTGTCTTTCTTTCTTTCCATCTTTGTTTGTTTGTTTGTTTCTGTCCTTTTTTACTACTTGTACTTTCTCTCCTCTTCCGTCCAACTCCTTCTCTTGTCATCCTTCTCCTCGACCTGTTTATAATAATATTGTTCTCCACACACTTTTTGTAGACCGTTATTGTAGAGCACAAATTAATAACACGAAGAAAATGAAGTGAACTTTAGCAGTGTTGATACCATAACACCTCCCGATCACCTCTTACCCGACCGGTTTGCGAGTCGTCCATTGGTGGAGCAATAAGCGTCGATGGTACTAAAGTAGGGGGAAAATGCCCATCCATAATGCCATCGTCTGGAACTGTGTACTCCAACTTTTTTTTTTTTACACCCGCTTGTCTGGTGTTTCTTGTTTTCAAGGTTTCAAGCACATCCACCACCGACGACAGCCACAGACAAGTAGCGTAAAAATACAAAATCATCAGTGAGTCGATACTCCGAAACCGTCGCCCCTTAGGCACTTTCCCCTGCGGTACTTCTTCCTTGTACTGCCAAACTGTCAATTACTGCCTTTATTTTACCACTTTTGCTGTGTAAGCAGAGGGGTCTTTGAGCCTGGGAATTTACGGCTGTATGGCTAGTGTTGTCGCCACGACTGTGCAGGTGAGGATTTTATTTTGCCCCGGACAGAAGAAATCCCCAGCCTTACCGAGGATTCAGAGCCAGTGTTCTAACCGCTCGGACAGTCTTCCTTGTACGCAAAGAAGAAATTATTTCACAACCCACTTGACAGCGAGCTACTCGGAAACAAAAACTAATATACATAGCAGTTTATTAGTTAAATCTCATATCACGTAACTACTGCTGCTGATTAAAGGTTAGAAAAGCTGATATACATGACTAGAGCGCTGTTTCTGATAGATGAAGCGCTGCAATAGCATTCATTCGATTTCTATGTTTGGTTTTTTATTACTGACAATCCTGAAACGTCTTTCCACACAAATAGAAGGTCGGGTAAACTTGCAGCAAACTCAGTCTGATAGCTCTGTAATTCATAGATATATATTCATTTTCCAGTTCTATCGAATTTAGGCAATGACTGTATTTTATGTGTGGAAACAGGAACGACACCAGAAGACAACTCGATCAGCTTTTCCTTCCTTCCTTTTGTGTGTGTGTGTGTGTCATGATGACCGACTGTGCATTATCTTATATCTTCCATGAAGGAATTATTAAATTCAAAAGTTGCCTTTGCGAGTACTTTCATTTTTAGAGAAAAAATTATTAACATTTGCGACCTGGAAGAGAAAACAACTACCTACCTTACTCTCTTACAAGATAAAGTAGAAATTACTGGCAGACTGGCTGGATCTTTCCTGCTTCCTACCGGTTGAAAAACACTGGTCTAAAATACATGATATGAAGCCCTAACGCATCACACCAATGTGGCAGGACGCCATACGCTGTTTATATTTTGTTTTGTTTAGCTATACTTACGAACAAATCTGGCAGCTCAGAGAGCCAGGGTCTATAAATATGCCTTGTACTGCTCTGTGCGCACTCCTCGGTGTGTTCTCGACTGACCGTGGTCAGTTGCCCAGTGGTTGCTGATGCTGATCACACGTGGTCTCATCGCGAAACAGGTGCAATTGGCCGACCGAGGTAGCTTGGCTCGTTGATTACAGCGGTGGTATGTTCTATTGTTATTTTCGGTCTTAGATATAAATTTTTATCCAGTAGTTAAACTGTGCAGACTTAGATTTCAGTGTGGATCATGGCCCGGAGATATTTGATTTTATGTCGCTAGAAGATAATAGTCATTTTTGTTATTTGGAGTGCTTAGCGCGTGGCCTGTATGAACACAATGTTAGTTGTAAATGTATTGTTATATGTGAAGCAACGTTAGTTTTGTGTTCAGTTAAATAAACAGATGTTGAATGTGATGGTTATACTAATTTGCCTGATTCAGGATATAACTTAAAGAGTGCACGTGGTTTGTATCACTAGGCCTTTGCCTATATAGTAGTATTTAGTTGTAGTCAGTTGTTGAGGTTGTGTAATACAATTATTCACATAGTCTTTGCCAGGGTTTTGATGAAATATTTCTGCACAGAAGAAACCTTGTCTTTTCTTTACTTCACTATTTTTTTTCTGTTTAGCGGGAAACTACTTATTCTCCTTACAACATTTCTTTTTCCTCATCTCGCTCTTTCTAGGTTTTCCTTCTTTCCGCTAGCACAAAATGGCGTCCAACATGAAGCCATTTTGTGCTAGCGTATGTAGTTATGTTGTAGCGAAGTTAGTTAGCATTGCGACTGATCATCCTCATGGCCAATCGGACAAACCCACACCAGCTCGGATCTCATCTTCTGTATATCCCTCAAAGTGTGTGCTGGTTTACTCTCTTCTTTGGCTACCCGTAGTGTTCACACCTGGTAAAACCTTCTTCTTCTTTCGTTCGCTTGAAATAATTTATTAAAATCTGCATTGCTGTCTCTAGTATTAACTTCGCTGTCTTTTGTAATTCACTTAGCGGCTTGTCAAGTTTTTCTTCCATCTCTTAACCAAAAGTGTCTGGAAACGTTGTATTTGGGCCAGTCTTGAGGGATGTGATCTGTTGTCTCAGGTGCCAGTCCACATGTGCACATGACTGATTCGCCAGTCTTAAATTCTGTGTACCTGTGGCTGCTAAGTCGATCATGCCTTGTTCTAAGGTGTATAATAATGACTTGCACTGGTCTGTCCATAATATGATAATTGTCATGCGCCAGTTTTAGTTGGTTTCTGATTGATTTGATTATTTGCTTCTGTTGATAAGACACTGGTATATCATGTGGTTCTTCAGTTGCACATTCCTTAGCTGGTTTATCAGCTGTTTTTTTCGGGAACTCCACAGGGGGACGGTATCCATTGTTGGCAATACCTATTTTGACTTGAAATTATTGTAGTCTTGTCAAGGTTGCCAGTTCAGCGTCGTCTCCTGAATCATCTACCCGTCCTACCTCCTTGAGAGCAGTGAAAACGAACATCGGCACAACAGCTCACGCACCCACGCACAGACACACACACAAACACACACAAACACACACACAGACACAACATACAGACAGACATAGACACACACAGAGACAGACACACACACAGACACACACATACAGACACACACACAGACACACACATACAGACACATACACACAGACATACACTCAGACATACACAGACACACACACACACACACAGACACACACAGACGCACACACAAACACACACAAACAATAAGAAGTAACATTTGCTAATGTGTCTGCTGTGGAACATAAATTCACGTGTAAAGAGGTTCCATCGGAATTGGAACTCTTTGCTGGCTGCTGAAGATGGGAACGGAGTGCTTATGACGGTGTCCAAGTGCTGTGATGTGGATTCCTAACATAACATTTAACATTTTAATAGGTCAGACGTTATATAGACGAATCTTTGAGCAACTGCTTCTCTCTCTTTTGGAATCTTTCACAAACTCATTTTTGCATGTGATCTTAAATTTCGAGGTCTTGTGATTTATTAACTTACATTTCCACATGTGCTGCTTTTTCTTGAAGCGGCAGTCTTTTATAAAAAAAAGGGGGGGGGGGAGTGGAAAGAGGGTGGAAAGGGGGGGGGGTGGCTTTATTGGTCGAATAATTTGTGTATACCACAAATAATGCAAAATAAAAACTAAAAGTTTATTACATTATAACTATTTTTCTATAAGGTCATAAATATTAACAGGTTGCAGGCCAGATTGAAACAATTTACACTTAACGGTAACTGAGTTAGTTTTCAAATTTGGGCAACACTTTTGGAACGGACTATATGTAGATTCTAATGGCTGTATAAAAAAAAAAAAAATAGGCTAAGGGAAAGGGAAGTCTTGCCAGATTATTTTGCCGACAGACAAAAAGGAAACGAGCGATACCTGACTACAAGCGGAAACTATAACATCCCGTATCGCCTGGTTTTAAAAAATGAAAAATTTATGAACAAATACATCACAGGACGTAACATGGTATGGCTGTTACATGTATTTGGTTTATTTCTTATTTCAAGAACCAGATGATGTAGATGTTAGCGCGTTGACGATCGTTTGGATGTTAAACCTACTCTTCTCACAGTGTCAGTTATTAAAAAAATTATTCATTCCTATAAACATATTAGGAGGTTACAGGACACTATCTTGGATTGCATTGCGAAAAAAAAAAAATGGGACATTTAACCAGGATCCCCGAAAGGAAGTGGGGGTGTGGTTATAATTGTGACTAGGTTGAGTGCGCCATATAAAATGACTTAGCACTGCTCGCCACCAAGCAGCCATGAAAAGGAATCTTGCATTGCTGATGCGAGCAAAGGAGACTGACCCAAATCCGACCGGCGACGAAGTCGTCTACCGTCAAGCCAAAGGGAGACCCGGTCTCCGATGACCATGGTCTTTAGGTAAATGAAAGGATTCAACGTACGTTTTCGACGACTCACGGTTGGCTTTTGTTGTTTTTGTATTTTGACGCTCCTTGGTGGTGGCTATCGTCGGTGGTGGATGTCGTTGGTTGGGGATGTCGTTGGTTGGGGATGTCGTAGGTGGTGGATGTCGTCGGTGGTGGATGTCGTCGGTGGTAGATGTCGTTGGTGGTGGATGTCGTTGGTTGGGGATGTCGTTGGTGGTGGATGTCGTCGGTGGTGGATGTCGTCCTTGGTAGATGTCGTCGGTGGTGGATGTCGTTGGTTGGGGATGTCGTTGGTGGTGGATGTCGTCGGTGGTGGATGTCGTTGGTTGTGGCTATAGTCGGTGGTGGATGTCGTTGGTGGTGGATGTCGTCGGTGATGGATGTCGTCGGTGGTGGATGTCGTTGGTTGGCGATGTCGTTGGTGGTGGATGTCTTCGGTGGTGGATGTCGTTGGTGGTGGATGTCGTCGGTGGTGGATGTTGTTGGTAGCGGATGTCGTCGGTTGTGGATGTCGTCGGTGGTGGATGTCGTTGGTGGTGGATGTCGTTGGTGGTGGATGTCGTCGGTGGTGGATGTCGTCGGTGGTGGATGTCGTTGGTGTTAGATGTCGGTGGTGGATGTCGTTGGTTGTGGATGTCGTTGGTGGTGGATGTCGTTGGTAGCGGATGTCGTCGGTTGTGGATGTCGTCGGTGGTGGATGTCGTCGGTGGTGGATGTCGTCGGTGGTGGATGTCGTCGGCGGTGGATGTCGTCGGTGGTGGATGTCGTTGGTTGGGGATGTCGTTGGTGGTTGAAGTCGTCGGTGGTAGATGTCGTCGGTGGTGGATGTCGTCGGTGGTGGATGTCGTCGGTGTTAGATGTCGTCGGTGATGTCGGTGGTGGATGTCGTTGGTGGTGGATGTCGTTGGTGGTGGATGTCGTCGGTGGTGGATGTCGTCGGTGGTGGATGTCGTTGGTGGCGGATGTCGTTGGTGGTGGATGTCGTTGGTGGTGGATGTCGTTGGTGGTGGATGTCGTTGGTGGTGGATGTCGTTGGTGGTGGATGTCGTCGGTGGTGGATGTCGTTGGTAGTGGATGTCGTCGGTTGTGGATGTCGTCGGTGGTGGATGTCGTTGGTGGTAGATGTCGTTGGTGGTGGATGTCGTCGGTGGTGGATGTCGTCAGTGGTGGATGTCGTCGGTGGTGGATGTCGTCGGTGGTGGATGTCGTCGGTTGTGGATGTCGTTGGTGGTGGATGTCGTCGGTGGTGGAATTTCTTATTTTTTTTGTGGGGTCTGCGTGGTCTCAAAGCATGGTGTCCGCCTCAAGTCTTGTGCACAATGCACAGGCTATGTAGCACCAGCGAGGATCCTGATATACTTTGGGTAGATTCTTAGCTCCGAATTTTGCCCAGCAGCCCCTTTAGGCTACTCTTTTTAATTTCCAACTGCCATGTGATTTTTTTATGTGCGCATAAATGCACACGGGCGTCCGGTCTCACTACCCAGAGACCAAGGGGAATTACTAAAAGTCCAAGTCCACGTGAAAAACTCCCAGCCCTTACCAGGCATAGAACCCGGCACCTTTAGCTCCGGGGCGGGACCTGTCTCGAGCTCACACGGCGGAGACCAGAGAGAGACAGTCGAGAGAGAGACAGAGAGAGAGACGAAACCACTCAGCCCCAGAGAGAGAGAGAGAGAGAGAGAGAGAGAGAGAGAGAGAGAGAGAGAGAGAGAGAGAGACAGACAGAGAGAGAGAGACGAGAGAGAGACAGAGAGAGAGAGAGAGGAGAGAGAGAGAGACGAGAGAGACAGAGAGAGAGAGAGAGAGAGAGAGAGAGAGAGAGAGAAAGGAGAGAGACAGATCGAGAGGACCGAGAGAGAGAGAGAGAGAGAGAGAGAGAGAGGAGTGAGTGGGTTAGAGAGTGAGTGTTGAGTTTTTGAGTGAGTGAATAAGTCAGTGAGTGAGGAAGGGAGGGACAGACAGATAGATAGAAGACAGAGAAAACAATATATATATATATATATATATATATATATATATATATATATATATATATATATATATATATATATATATATATAGAGAGAGAGAGAGAGAGAGAGAGAGGTCTATATCAAACAAAGAAATCCCAGAAGTCAACTATTTGGTAGATAACATGAATTACAAGTGCTACCATTCCTCTCAGCCCGGAACGATTGAGAACATCGGCAGCGAAAGTCTAGTCTGCCATGTCCTAGATGTCAGCACTTCTAACCGGAGTCTCTGTTTAAGTATGATAAATGTGAGCAGTCCAATAAGTTTGAGCTTTGCAGTACTTTCTTCGTGGGGAGCTCCCGTGGTGCAGCGGCTAGACGCTCGCCTGCGGATAGGAAGGTCATGCGTCAAGTCCTGACGGGGGTAAACTCCCCCCCCCCCCCCCCCCCCCCCCCAAAAAAAAAATTACATTGGCTGACAGGTCGACCCGGGTTTGAGTGAGTATCAGGTATTGTCCTGGGAAGTAAAGTAGACCGGCGTGACTACATTACCGAGTGCAGACTGGTCTATAAAATATAGGCCTAGTGCTAAAAACCCAATGCGAATGAAGGCCTGGAAAAAGGGCCTTAACTTTTAGTATTCTATTCACACGCCCTCACTTATCGGCTCAACTACTTGCCTTTGTACATGTAAGCACCAAGTCGCCATATCCGGTCCATCCATCTTCATGCATTCCAGGTTTGGGATGTTTTTTTTTTTTTTTTTTTTGCAAGTTCCTCCAGGTAGTCTCTTTTTGGGCCTTTTTATCTTGTGCGACTGGTGTATATGCTTCTGACTCAAAATAGAGGAGAGAGAGAGGCAGAGATAGAGACACAGATAGAGATAGTGCGCGCGAGAGAGAGAGAGAGAGAGAGAGAGAGAGTCAGTGAGTGAGTGGGTAGAAAGGGAGCGAGTGAGAGAATGAACGAACGAACGAATACACACGAACTTTATTTTCACAGAGCGGCTCTGGCCAGAAGTTAGATCTTGACTGATGTTATTTTATAGTTCCCTGTCTGGAGTCTACTGTCATTACAGCCTGTAATTACCACTTTTGCGGCGTAGACAGGGGAATCTGTCACTGTTATGTCATTCATTATCATGTAGCAGGTCCTTTGCAGAACGTCGCTCTCATCACGGTCTGCCTGAAAGAAACTCAGTCTCTCACCAGCTCTCCCGCCTCATGCACTTTCACACTCAAGGAGTCACTTATATCCTGTGCCCATCTTCGTGACGATCGGCCCCTGTCCCTCTTTCCTGGTACCATGCCTTCTGCTATAATTTTTTCCAGTCCGTCGTGGCGCTTGAAATGACCAAAATACTTCAGTTTTCGAGAAAAGAAGCTGTTTATTAGCCAGTCTTCCTTGATGTTCAGATCTTTTAAGATGTCAATATTTCTCCTCTTCTTTGTCCAAGATATTCTGAGAATCTTTCTATAGCATTTCAGCTCAAAATCCGCTGTTCTCTTTCTTAAGGACTGAGAGATAGTCCACGACTCACATCCGTATGTAGCCACAGGGAAGATACATGCTCTCAAATTCTAATTTTATCTCCTTGCTGGAGCTTAACCATAGACTTTTTAGGCTGTTCAATCTTTGCATTGGTATGACCATCCTCCTTTCAATTTCTGTCGAACAGTCTCCATTGTTGTTTATTATAGAGCCTAGATATTCACAGTTTCTGATATTTTCAATTTCTTTATCATTTATTGTTATTTTTGGGTGACAGCCAGTTTTATCTGTGGACATTATTTTCGGTTTCTTTAAATTCTAGAACAGATTTTGATCTTCACTGTGCTTTTGGACAGACAATATTAAATTTGCAATTCTCTTTACACTACTCTGTCATTATTGTATAACTTGTCTGACTTCTGATGGCGCCGAATTTTTTTAAAAATTGACGTTGGCTCACTGGTCGACCCAGCCTGAAATGGGTACTACGTAAAATCCTGGGAAGCAAAGGCGTTCGGCATAATGCTGACCACATCACCCACTAAGTTCCGATTGGTCTATAAAATACAGGTCTAGTCATATATGCCCAATACGCCTACATGGTGTGAGAAAGGGTATTTTACTTGACATTGATCTGACTTGGGGTTATTGGGGCTAATGTTCAACGAACGAAAAGCATTTCGGGAGTCAGAAATGACAAACCGACGCGTTTTGTTTCAGTGGGATGAATCTGAGCAGTCCATATATTTTTTTCTTCATACGCTCTCACTTATCGGTCTAATTACCTGCCCTTGCATAGACCATGTTGCCTCATTTAAATTTTCATCTCACCAGGTCTGTTGGCGTCGAGGCCACGTGGTTGCAACTGTTTCCTTTTAAAAACGCCTACTTGTATCTTTGTTTTGGGTTTCGTAAAATTGAGGGGGGGGGGGCGGGGGAAACTACCCTGCTAGAAAAAAAAAATGTATTGCTTTTTGGCGGTAACCGAGTCCGCGAGCAAGGGAGGGAATTACATCGGAAGTTGCCGAAATGAAATTTTTTTTTCCAGGCCTGAAGTTTCCCGAAGTGAAGAAAAGAGTGAAGAATAATTTGAACATTTTATCTGGCAAATTTCTCTTAGGTACACTAATTCTAATTACTAGGTGTGTTATATTTTAGGACTGCTATTCGCGAGATTCGACCCACCTGTACAGGGGATGTGTATAAACATGCGGAGATAAGCAAGTTCTAACTATTGGGTGTTTCGTAATTCAAGGACTGCGACTTACGTTTTTAGGCTCACCTGTGAAGGGGGACTTATAAAACATGCTGAGATGAGCAATGACTAGCAGTTGGGGTGAGTATCCCAGTTCTTTTCTACATTCACCCTTGCTTCAGTTACCCCCCCCCCCACTTTTCCCCTTTAGAGAGATAGCATTGTGGGTTGTTGGCCACTGCGCCTGGCAGCTCACTCGGTGGTCTTGAGTTCAAACTATCATTGTGCGAGTTCTAGGGCTCAGTTTTAAAGAACAAAGAATATACTCACTGCTCCCTAACAAGCATGTCGTAGAAGGCGACTAATTAGGGGTGTTTTCTTCAAAGTCGGGTTGCATCAGCTTGAAAAGCAAGGTACCTACTGTCTGCACACAAATGAGAAAGATCTATACAACTGATGTGCACGCAAAACTAAAGTTTTGGATCAAGGCCACAGTCTAGCAGTGGACGAACAACCAAAACTGTTCGCCGGAGTTTACAGCCGAGAAAAGCTGAGAAGAAAAAGAAACGAAGAGTTTGGATTATAGAGAAGACACATTTGACATGATCCCGAGACTTCAGAGCAGATGCAACCCTATAAAATCGGTGCAGGAAAATGACGAGTGTTCATGACTGACACTGACAAAATGTTTTTTTTTGGGTAAGTATTGCCTAGTAGGGTCTGACTTGAGGTCATAACTTGAAACCGTTTATTTCATAGAGGGGCTGACTGGAGTCATAGCTTGAAACCGTTTATTTCATAGAGGGTCTGACTGGAGTTCAATACTTGGTACCGTTTATTTCCTAGAGGGTCTGACTGGAGGGTCATAAATGGTACCGTTATTTTCATAGAGGGTCTGAGGAGGTCATAAACTTGGTACCGTTTATTCATAGAGGTCTGACTGGAGTTCTACTTGGTACGGTTATTTCTAGAGGGGTGACTGGAGTTCATACTTGGTAACGTTTATTTCATAGAGGGTTCTGACTGGAGGTCATTATCTAGAGGGTCTGACTGGAGGTCATAACTTGGTACCGTTTATTTCATAGAGGTTCTGACTGGAGGTCATAATTCGGTACCGTTTATTTCATAGAGGGTCTGACTGGAGGTCATAACTTGGTACCATTTATTTCATAGAGGGTCTGACTGGAGGTCATAACTTGGTACCGTTTATTTCATAGAGGTTCTGACTGGAGTTCAATACTTGGTACCGTTTATTTCCTAGAGGGTCTGACTGGAGGTCATAACTTGGTACCGTTTATTTCATAGGGGGTCTGACTGGAGGTCATAACTTGGTACCGTTTATTTCATAGAGGGTCTGACTGGAGGTCATAACTTGGTACAGTTTATTTCATAGAGGGTCTGACTGGAGGTCATAACTTGGTACCATTTATTTCATAGAGGGTCTGACTGGAGATCATAACTTGGTACCGTTTATTTCATAGAGGTTCTGACTGGAGGTTATAACTTGGTGTCACATATCACCCCTGTCGCGTGCCTAATGTAAGGATTTCTCCTTCAGAACCAACAGCACTCAGAAATAATTATGTTGAGTCGTTTGGCTCGTATTGGTCTAAGGGATTCCCCGTGGCCAATATGCGCTCAACTTATCTCTGGAGTAGGGCAACTCAAGTATTGGCACTACAAAATATGTCAGTATGTGAATACAATATTTCTAGGCACACTTGGCTGGACACCCCCACTACTTACTAAAGAAAGCCCCCAGGTTATGATAGTTCATTATCATAACCATGTTAACACATATAATGAAGATACATACACCCACAACTGCTAAACACTTAAAAAGGTGAAATAGAGACACCTAAGTCAGCCATGAAAATGAATGCATGTAATCAATATAAATAGATATATAATAGTGAAACAAATTCCAGCTATCAGTGGAAGAATCTCAGAAAATAATGTCTAGATACCAAAGATACTACACAGACAGCAGGTCCTGGAGATGACATCTTGTCATCATTGGGAAACATAGGAGCTGTGAGGAATAAAGCACATAAGGCATCAAACTGCACTTAGCCTCTTTCTGTCTATGATGCCTCCCTCAGCTCCTGATGATTCGACTGTCTTTGACTCTGGTAATTCTGCTCAACTGGATCAGGTAGTGAAAGAGTACCTCACCATCGAGGACACAGCAATTGTACCGGTAATCAGTCAGTCTCTCCCACCATTCCGGTTACAACAATGTCTTTGAGCTACACCAAGCTCTAGCACTGGTAGGCTGTTTGGGTTATCTGCCTCCCCATAATGATGATGTCAGGAACTTTCACAGGTGTTAGCTGGTGGGTAGTTGGTTGATAGTTGGTTTAAGGTTTATGGTTGGTGGGTGTTGGTTGGACTGTGAAACTTCTGCCAGCTCCTCACAAAGGATTTATCCCAAGCATATGAAAAGTCCGAGACATTCCAGATCGCCTTATGAAAGTGAAATTATACAGGCATAGATTGACACGTCTGGACGCTTGGAGCCGGCAAGAGAGAATCGCGCAAATTAAGCACTTCAAGCGTTGGTAAAAAAAAAAGGAGTTCCCAGTATACATGGGCAAGGAGTAAATCGGTTTCAAAGAAACCTCAAATAACTCCCCTAATATTTATCCAATGGATATACATTTAAAAATGAAGTTAAGTCAAAGCAACCAGAAAATGTAGACATAATAATGTTGTCTAATAAAGGCATATATATATAGATATAAGGGACTATATCTTTCCGGACGAGTCCAAGTTTGAATTTTGTGCCGATTACAGGTAAGTCAAGTTACCAGCCTTACGGACTGATGCGTAGTGGCTTATCATTCCACGACACTTGGTACCGTTTATTTCATAGAGGGTCAGACTGCAGTTCATAACTTGGTACCGTTTATTTCATAAAGGGTCTGACTGGAGTTCATAACTTGGTACCGTTTATTTCATAGAGGTTCTGACTGGAGTTCAATACTTGGTACCGTTTATTTCATAGAGGTTCTGACTGGAGTTCAATACTTGGTACCGTTTATTTCATAGAGGGTCTGACTGGAGGTCATAACTTGGTACCGTTTGTTTCATAGAGGGTCTGACTGGAGGTCATAACTTGGTACCGTTTATTTCATAGAGGGTCTGACTGGATGTCATAACTTGGGGCCATTATTTTCCAGCTTCACTTACTTAAGATCAGAACTTGGGGTCGTTTATTTTATAGTCTCTGACTTAAGGTTATGGCCTGGGTCATTTATTTCGCAGCCTGCCTGGAGGTCATAAGATGTGTTATTTATTTCATAGTCTGTGACTGGGTGTCAAAAGTTGGGGTCATTTATTTCATAGTCTGTGACTGGATGCCAAAACTTGGAGTCATTTATTTCATAGTCTGTGACTGGACATCAAAACTTTAGGTGATTTATTTTCTATTCAGTGACTGGGTGTAACAATTTAGGATAATTTATTCCTTAGTCTGCAACTAGATATCAAAATTTTGGGTTATTTATTAATTAGTCTGAGACTGGATGCCAAAACGTGGGGTCATTTATTTTATAGTCTGTTACTGGTTGACAAAACTTGGGGGACATTTATTTCTTAGTCTGTGACTGGATGTCAAAACTTGGGGTTACTTATTTCTTAGTCTGTGACTGGATAACAAAACTTGGGTTATTTATTTTATAGTCTGTGACTTGATGTCAAAACTTTTGGATCATTTATTTCATAATCTATGACAGGATGTTAAAACTTGGAGTCATGTATTTCTTAGTCTGTGACTGGATGTCAAAACTTGGGGTCAATTATTTTATAGTCTGTGACTGGGTGTCAAAACTTAGGGTCATTTATTTCTTAGTCTGCGACAGGATGTTACAACTTGGAGTCGTGTATTTCTTAGTCTGTGACTGGATGTCAAAACTTGGGGTCATTTATTTCTTAGTCTGTGACTGGATGTTAAAACGTGGGGTCATTTATTTCTTAGTCTTTGACTAGTTGTCATAACTTGGGGTCATTTATTTCTTAGTCTTTGACTAGTTGTCATAACTTGGGGTCATTTATTTCATAGTCTGTGACTGAATGTCGCAACTTGGTAAATTTTTTAATTAAGAAACTTACTTTATAGCAGGGCTATTAAACTGCCGGCTTTCGGGTTCAGGGGGGGGGGGGGGGGGCTAGCAAGTGGCCCGTGGATCATTTCAATTTGGGATGCATACATAATCTTTCAGCCCCGGGACTGGGGCCTCTGCCCATGACGATCACTATCTTCAACAGGTGCTGTTCACGGTAACCGTGACGTTTAAATTAGGTTACGTACTGCACACTGTTTCATTCATAAATCATTAGACTGCTCTGGGGCATAGGGGTGTGAGCTAATGCTAGATTATTTTGGGGACACCACCGGCGATGTGCGATGTTGCGGGTGAAGAGGGCGGGGGTAAACTTTCGCAGCCGGCCAGGCAGGCAACCTTGCAATATGTCGAGTCGCAGTTGGCTCGACACAGACAAATGTGCCGCAGAATAGACTCGTACACCCCTGTGACACAGAAGAGTCCAAAAGCTATGATTAAAAGATCAGCGTCACGGTTACCGTGAACAGCACCCTTCAACAGTTTGACCCCTGAATAAACTTAGTTCAAGAGCCCATGGCTGTAAGGGTCTCTGGCTGGACATTGCCAACTGGGAGCAAATCCTTAGCAGCCACGGAGACATGCTTTCCGTCTGAAGACCTGAATTTACTAACTGGCGCATCTTGTCGAAGTATGATTAAAAAAAAAAACACACGCTTACTCTTAGCTCGTTCAGATGTGCTCTTTTCATACATCCTCACTTATCAGTTCAATTACCTACCCTTGCATAAACCTGTTCCATACTGCTACGTGTAGATTTTTATTCCCGCCAGATCTGCTGGTGTCGGGACTGCAAGGTGTGAAATTTTTGTTTTGTTTTGTTAAAAGAGGAGGGTGGGGGGAAGAGAGGATTGAAGGTTCTTGCAGGTAAACTTTATTTTCAACCCCCTGCCCCTGCCGCACCCCCCTTTCACACACACACACACACGCACGCACGCACAAAGACAAACCCCCCCCCCCCCCAACACTTATAATTAAAAACATGTAAGGGGGAATCAACTCTGCTGCAATTTGCTTCTTGACATGAACAAGGGAGTGAATTAGATCGAAAGAAGCAATTAAATTTCCAAGTGTGAGCATCAGTATTAAATAGTTTTGTCCCGATTAGGCGGAGGTTGCTGCGTGGTCTCGGGGCATGGTGTCAGCCTCGAGTAATAGAGGTTCTGAGTTAAATCCCCAGAAAGAGCTGGGATTTTTCGTGTAGACTTGGACTTCTAGTAATTCCCTCTGGTCCATGTGTAGTGAGATCAGACGCCTGTGTGCATTGTTGCGCACGTAAAAAATCTCCTGGCAGTTCGAAATCGAAAAGAGTAGCCTAACGGCGCTGCCCATCAACATTTGGAGTTAAAAATCTACCCAAAGTATTTTATGTATCGCGCCGATGATACAGAGCATGTGCACTGTGCTGAGCTTTTTCTGACTCAGACTTGAGTTACCAGAAAAACGGAGCACTTATGGGCTACTACCCGTGTGCCATGATGTTGGTCCGTTGGTCAAACTTCAAACGTCCAGGAGAAGCTTGGTTTATGGTTCAAAACTGACACCACAGCACTCATGATGTTCTCACAAGCGCTCTATCATCATCTTCGGCAGCCAGAGAAGTCTTCCAGTTCTGATTGTGCCAGCAGCAGTTTAAGTTTTATCTGGCCTTATTTGGTATTTCAAGTTTAATTAACCGCAAACAAAGGAAATATGTGAGTTCTCGAGAAAGTACAATATTGTAAGCGTGGTATGGTTTGAAATGGATACTAATTTAGTGGGACAGTTGCAAGAGAACTGATCTTTGTCAACCCCGACTGCTTTAGAGCCTTCTGCAAACCCTAACAAACAACACCCCTAGACTGTTGTACATTCAAGGTAACTCCCGTGTTTCCCTTTTTTTGGTGAATTAAATTTGAAGTACCTCGTCTTGTATATCTCCTGAGTGTAGGGTGTCAGTCAGATTCCCTGGTCACTCCCAGCTGTACAACTATCTCCAGGCCATTATGATCTGTTCGTGCTTTCTAATCCTTCACCTGCTTCCAAAGGGCCGTGACCTCGTCTAGCTTGCCATGCATTAATTCAGCCTTCACAAACCCTCAGATCCGCAAACGCTATCACTCCCTACTCAGAATAGACAGAAATACAAAGAAATCAAAATTCCCCCAAGGAGAAGACACCAAAACAAAGCCAGGAATATCCTGCCGCTAACAGAAAACAAAACCATGAGCGTGTTTCTGCAGGAAGCAACACATTTCCCGCCAGTGATGTAACTGATGAGAGCTGGACGAAAGAAAGCACCTGGGAAATCAAATAGGGAGATTTCCAGCAGTTGTTCCAACTAGGGCAGATTAATCACGTTGTTTGTTGGGGGAGGGAGATGGTAGAAAAAAAACATCGTTACCTTAGAGCAGCGGTTCTGAAACTGCGGTGCCGCTGCTCCTAGGAGTGCCACGAGCGCATGCAAGGGGTGCTGCGGCAATAATCAAGAATTTTCAAAATCTGCGTGAGATTAGCGAAGACAGCAGTTTAAAACAGAAATACCACGAAGGAAGCCAAGAAGAGTTCTGGATGCAGGTGTATTTATAAAACAATGCTAATGGTAAGGTTGCAGTGCATTCTCAACCTGCAGCGCATTCTCAACGTACGCTTACGTTTAAAAAAAAAAAAACAGATACAGGAGCGACCATTAAGTGATTTGAGGGTACAATTAACTAACCTTCCATAAAAATTAAGGAAATAGTGACAAATTTATTCAAACAGTTTTATTTATCGCATTAAAGACAACTGAACATTAAATTTTAACTTTTTTTTCTTTTTCTAAGCATTCAAACCGCTTTAAGGTTGGGTGTGCCGCGAAAAAAAAAATACTGCTCGACAAAGGGGCCAGGGCGAATCAGTTTGAGAGCCGCTGCTTAGGAGGATGGGAATCTTAGAGTCAGGGGCTCTTTAAGGGCGGGGGGGGGGGGGGGGGAGTTGCAAGGGGCGCACAACACCCTGGGTTTGATGATCTGTGGGGGCAGGCTAATCACGTGTTAGTGGGGGAGGGAGAGAGTAAAAAAAAAAAAAACATTGCCTTGAGCAATATGAAACTCAGAATCAGGAGCATTTTAAGTGGGGAAGGGAGACGGGGGAGGGGTGCAAAGAGTGTACGGCACTGCGGCTGGATGATCTCTGGTGCAGATTAATCATGCGCCTGTGGAGGGAACAGAGAAATGGAAAACCGTTACCTTAAAAAATATGAAAAAAGTAAGGATCAAGGTGTTTTAATTGAGGGTGCCAGGGGCGCGCGAAGGAGCGAATGACTTTAATTTTTAAAGGGTCACAAATTATGGAAAACCAGGCCTGTCTTACATTCGGCCATCCCAAATATCTCGTACGTACATAAGTGCACACATACACACATACATACATACATATATACATATACACATATATTCATACATACAGACATACAGACAGACAGACAGACAGACAGACAGACAGACAGACAGACAGACAGACAGACAGACAGACAGACAGACAGACAGACAGGCAGACAGACAGACAGACAGACAGACAGACAGACAGACAGACAGACAGACAGACAGACAGACAGACGTACGTACGTACGTACGTACATACATACATAATACATACATACACACATACATACACACATACATACATACATACATACATACATACATACATACATACATACATACATACATACATACATACATACATACATACATACATACATACATACATACATACATACATACATACATACATACATACATACATACATACATACATACATACATACATACATACATACATAGTACATACGTACATACATACATACATACATACATACATACATACATACATACATACATACATACATACATACATACATACATACATACATACATACATACATACATACATACATACATACATACATACATACATACATACATACATACATACATTCATTCATACATACATATATACATACATACACACATGCAAATGCACGCATGCACCCACCGACTCACCCACACACACAGACATACACTCATACATATATACACAAACGTACACAACTACATGCAAACACGCACTCAAACATGCATACTTACACAGACACACACACACATATATGTATAATAACTGAAATAGAGTAATGATCAGTTCACCACGGGCAGACACAAATGATAATGAAGATGTCCGAAAAGAAATGAACATGCAGATAGATAGGCTGGTTCTGCAGCACTTGGTGGTAAATTGATGCCTGACAAACTAGATGTTCTAAACGCCTTTTTGAGCGACTGATCAAGAGGTGAGGACAAGACGCTGGCGTTGGATAGGACACACACTGAGGAAACAGGAGAACAGCATAACTAGAATGTCTTTGCATTGGAACCCACAGGGGCATAGGAATAAGGAAAGGCCAAAAAACACACGGAGAAGAGAGCTGGAGAATGAAGTTAGAAAGATGGGGAGGACATGGGGGGAGCTCCATGCAATGGCGAAGGACAGAACGACTTGGCGTGAGTTGGTTGAGGGCCTATGCTCCATTGGGGGATAGAAAGGCAGAAGAAGAAGAAGAAAAAGAAGATAGCAAAAGGATATTTCTTTCAACGCCTGAAGAGGGGTACTGCGTATTAAGGGCTAGACTTACATTTTATAGACCAACTGGCACTCGGTAGGTGATGTCAACTTTCCGCTGGCCGCATTTAAATATTTCTGTACCTGAAGGGGTTGCGTGGTCTCAAGGCATGGTGTCCGCCTCGAGTGCTAAAGGTTCCAGGTTTAATCACCGGTAAGGGCTGGGATTTTTTTCACTTAGACTTGAACTTCAAGTAATTTCCCCTGGTCTCTGGGTAGTCAGATCGGACCCTCGTGTGCATTGTTACGCACGCAAAATCAAAAAGTGTAGCCTGACGGCGCTGCCTGGGCAAAATTTTGAGGTAAAAATCTACGCAAAGTATTTCGGAATCATCGTGCGACTGAGCCCGTGCACTGTGCTGAGCTTCCTTGAACTCACACTTAATTTAGAAGAACGGAGCAATTATGGGTTACTATCCATGTGCCATGAGGTTGATCCGTTGTTCAAAACCTCAAACCTCAAACCTACTGCACCTGGTACCCAATTAGGGCTGGGTCGACCTGGGAGGCAAGGTCATTTTTGAAAAAAAAAGTGGGACACCATGCAGATGAGGATCACCTGTAGAGAGGTCCTGGAAGGGCACCATGCAGATGAGGATCACCTGTGGAGAGGTCCTGGAAGGGCACCATGCAGATGAGGATCACCTGTGGAGAGGTCCTGGAAGAGGTTCAGCTTAATTATGGCCCGTCTATATTTAGGGCCCCCGGCAAAAGCCGAGTTGGGGGCTTCAAAAAAAAAAAAAAAAAAAAAATTTGCATCCCACAATGAGACGACTGGTAAGTTGTATAACAATAAAACAAAGGCGGCACCCGCGAGTAAACAGTGCAGAAGCATGAACAGATCTTCAGTAGCGATATTGTATATATAATTAACAAAGAGACCATGTATTGTTAGGCACTCATAGAAAAAAGTAGAAAGACGGAGGGACACACTAGACAACATGAAAATTAAAATCTATAGTTACTATGCTGGGAATCGAATGTCTACTGCTTCAAGGGTCTCTCCCTCCCCAACCTCCCGGTTTATTTATGTGGATAACTGTATAGCGAGAAGTAACCACGGAATGTGGCCAGCGCTCAACACTCAGGGGACTGACCAGGGGGACATTCATACACTCACACTGTCAATGATATAATAAAAAAGGGAACTCAGCGCTTGCTGCTGACGATGGGGGAGGATGGTATTATGGGAATGTCTCGAGTGCTGTGGTGATGTCGGTTCTTATTCATAACAGGAAAATTTGGGGGATGTGAGGAGGAAGAGGGACATGAACAGAAAATGGTGGGTGTCCCAGCACAGAGGGGATTAAACAACGTTAAAAATGAATGGTTACGCACTAGCAACAAAATTAAAGTTAACATTGTGAGAGCCTGCATCTTCCCTGTAGCAACATACCAATGTGAGTCGTGGACTATCTCCCAGTCCTTGAGAAAAAAAAATAGGGGCCTTAGAGCTACAATACTATAGAAAGATTATCAGGATACCAAAGTCAAAGAAGAAGAAAAAAAATACTGATAAACTATCAGACCTGAATGTCAGGGAAGATTGGCTAATAAACAGCATCTTGTCTCGGAAGCTGAAAAATGTTGGCATATCAAGCGCCCTGGCAGATTGGACTATAATAGCAGAAGACATAGTATCAGGAAGGAGGCGCACGGGCCTACCAAAACGAAGATATGCACAGGATATAAATGACTCCTTGCGCGTATAAAAGGCACAAAGCGTAAAGCTGGCGGGAGACCTGAGTTTATTTCAGGTGGGCCGTGATATTCTGAAAAGAACCTGCTACATGATGATGATGAGCGTAGAACATCTGTGTACTTGAAAGAAGACTAGGCTAGAGACACACATACCTGACCAAGGCTCCACGGCGTGGACTTTAGTGCAAGTGTCAGATACAGTAATGAATACGACAGAAAATGAATAAATGAAGAATTGACATCACTGCACCCGGAACATTTCCACACGTGCTCCGTCTCCTTTCTCAGTAGCCAACGATGAGTCGACATGCCTATGATAGTACAATTTGCCACGTGAATAAAAGTCCCCTTATGTTTCCCCTTAGTGTTGAACATCTTCCAGAAACTCTGTTCAACTCCTGATGAATTTGCCTTTTCAATGTATGGACAGAAAGAGTTAAGGAATGACAGCAGCAAGATCTTGATTCTCATACATTAACCACATAGCCCACGGACGGCCTACTTGTTGCAGCACATAAAACGTAGCCTCCCCCCCCCCCCCATCCCCTCACCATGCGCACACAGGTAGTAGTAGAGACGCCTCTGCTTCGAAAAGAAGTGGTTAAGTAGTTTAACCCTTACGTTCCTTTTAGGACGTAACTTTTTGTTATTTGAAGCCCCACTCTGGCTTTTGCCAGGGGCCGCAATATAAGCAGGCCATAAATATGGCCAATTGTCTGAACGCGGTTTCTGGGACCTCTCCACGGTGATCCTCATCCGCATGGTGGCACTTTGTGTCATCGGGTGTTTATCGCTTGTGTGATGTCCTGGTGGGGTAGAAAGTCAATCAATCAATCAAAGAAGTGGTTTTTTTGTTCTCGCTTTTTGTGATGTGTGTTTGCTATTCTCTTCTTGTTTTACTATGTTTCAAACGTCGGTGTGCGGCGAGCAACTTCCTGAACTGTTATGTTATTGGGTTTGATGCAATCAGATCATTTTTACAGACTACGCTAGGGACGGGGGCAGGAGGGGGGGGGGGAGGAAGGAGGAAACCAGTTACATACTCGTATCAATGGTGGAATCAAATATAAGTCCAGCACAGGATGGATTCAGAAGAGGAAGAGGATGTTCAGATGCAATATTTACCCTAAGACAAATCAGCGAGAAGACAAAAGAATCCAGACACCAGTTCCTGCTAATAACCCATGTTAGGAAAACTGAAGAGTGAGTGAGAAGAAAGAGGGAGATGAACATAATTTTTGTTTTGTATCATAGCACGGTCGGCTCTGTGGCTAAGTCGATGCGAACGCTTCGTAATACCGGGGTGCCGGGTTCGATCCCAGCTGCGGGCCGATGCGCCTTGCGTTGGTTTCGACAGTGGTATCAGGGGGCCGACCGTCCAGTAAGCAATGGCAAACTACTGGACGTCATTTGCCTGGAGAAACCACACAACAGCCTGGGGCTGCTGGGGTTGGTTCTGCAACGTTCTGTAAAGGATACGCAACTAACTTTTTTCCGAATCATAGCACGGGAGAGATTAAAAAGCATCAAATGTTAATGCTAAAGCATCAGTATGGAAATCAAATGTAACAGTTTCAGAGCATGTCTTCAATGTAGCAACATACAGATGTGAGTCGTGGACTATCATCCAGTCCTTAAAAAAAGGGGAAAGGGGGGGGGGGGTGGTATAAATAATGGCTTTTGAGTTGAAATGCTATAGAATGATTCTCAGAATACCTTTGACAAAGAAGAAAAGAAACATTGACATTCTAAGCGATATGAACATCAAGAAAGATTGGCTAATAAGCGACTAGTAAATGGCTAAAAAAAAACACTAGTGCATTTCACGACACGTGCACTTCACCGACACTTGCACTTCGCCGGCACGTGCACTTCACCGACACGTACACCTCACCGACACGTGCAATTCACCGACTATAAAAATTTTTAATCCTGTTGTGAATCACAAAGCTAAAGATAACGAGCAATCAGCTGACATGAATATATACACAGCTATAAAATGTGCGTGTCTGTCTGTCTGTCTGTCTGTCTGTCTGTCTGTCTGTCTGTCTGTCTGTCTGTCTGTCTGTCTGTCTGTCTGTCTGTCTGTCTGTCTGTCTGTCTGTCTGTCTGTCTGTCTGTCTGTCTGTCTGTCTGTCTGTCTGTCTGTCTGTCTGTCTGTCTGTCTGTCTGTCTGTCTGTTTGCTAGTCTGTCTGTCTGTTTGCTAGTCTGTCTGTCTGTCTGCATATCTAATTACCTGCCTGTCTGTCTGTATATGTGTAAATGTTTCATACATCTACGTTTCCAGTCGTTTACTTTTTCCTTTCTTTAAAATCTTTTCAAGAATTATTGCACCTGGCTTCAGGTAAGTGCAGCTTCAGAAAGTTGTTTCAATTTTAAGGTTATTTTGTTGTATATTTTTTTCCTCATTTGCGCGTGTGTGTGTTTATGTGTGCGTGCGTGCGCGCGCGCGCGCGTGTGTGTGCTTAAATTTCTTGACTCAGTGCTTGCTTATTTTTTCTGTTGTAAAGTTTTTAATCTGTTCTTTTGAAATTCACTGGTAGCTGCACTGATCTTTGGGTTAGATTGCTCACTGGTGTCATCGTCATGTTTTTCTGCTTTCCTCCCTAAAAGGGCGGCTGGCATATCGTGTTGTGGTTGACAGCTGGGTGTCGAAATCTGCACAGTTCCGCCTAACATATCCGATTTAAATAAAGCCCCAAACTAGTCGTCTTGTGAGTCATCTGTCTTAGAATGGAGCGGACCTATTACCCCTACCACCCCCCCCTCTTCCCCAACCCCCCCCCCCCAAAAAAAAAAGGAAGGCCCCAAAATTCACTCGAGGAATCTGTTATTTAAACTTTAAAGATTTTTGCTCGCTTTTTATTTCACCGAAACAGTGTAGTCACATTTTTCTCCCTCTTTTCCACTTCCTCTTTTACCGCTTCGGGTGTCGAGGGAGATTTACGGAGCTGCTTCTTGCTCGTCGGGTCGCCTCGACTTGTTCTTGGTCTACCTTGTGCTCTGCTTACTTCTCATCCTTTTGCTGTTTGCCTTGTTCACGTGGACTTCTAGTAATTTCCCCTACTCTCAGGGTAGTGAGATCGGACGCCGGTGTGTATTGTTGCGCATGTAAAAAAAATCTATTGGCAGTTGAAAATTAAAAAAAGAGGGTGGGGCTTCCAAAAAAAAAAAAAAATTGCATCCCACAAGGGGACGACTTATGTAGAGATGCAAGACTTTGAAATACCGCCCTTAATAGCTTCGCGTTGTCAGATCGAAAGCTCAAACTTATTTTGATGTCACTGATTATGCCCCTCCCCCTTCCTTTCTTACATCACCTCCTGATGCATCCGCGTCTCAGTATCATAGCACGGCACGGCCCTGTCTGTAGCCCTTTGCCTCACGGTTTGTTGTGAGGGACCATGTCTGGCACTGGTAGCATAGGGTGAAGTAAAAGTAGAGATCCCTTTTCATGCCTTTAGCCGTATGGGGTATACTGAAAGAGCATCCCATATTTTTACCGACCGTCGGCACTAGGTGGGTAATATAGTCAGCATTACGCCGGCCGTCTTTACTTCCCCAGGACAGCCATCTTGGTACCCATTTTAGGCTGGGTCGACCTGCGACACCTCATTCCAGAATAAAATTCCACGCAGCCAGCAGTGGGTTTCAATCAGGGTATGATGGAATTACGAGTCGCACTCGCAACGCCTAAGCCCCGGACGCCACTGAGAGCTTAGGGTGGAATTTGAAAATGCTTCACATGAGATTTTTATTTGTACTGATTTGGATTGTCTTGCGCTGTATGATTGATCTAGCTGTCCTAAAATCTGGTTTGCTTTACTGCATCTGATGATAACATCTTCATCAATTTTCCCATCTTTGGTGAATGTTGTTCCTAGATATTTAAACTCAGATGCCTGTTTAATGCCTTTGCACTCTACTGCTATATTTAGTTTCTGTTTCTTTCTTCGTACTGATATTACTTCTGCCTTTTCAGTGTTCATTCTGTTATAATTATTTTTACTTCACATAGATGTTAAATGCTGTGTTAATTTCATGGCTGTATCTGCTATCGAGTCATGGTCAACAGCGAAGAGTAATTCGTTGATGTTACTGATATTTTCGTTCCTGGGCTTGGCATCCTTGCATATAGTGTCGATGTAGGTGATAAACAGCGGTGGTGATAAGACATCTCCCTGCTCCACTGCAGATATAACTCTGAATGGTTTAGATGTTCCCTGTTTTATTATAACTGCGCTTTTACATTTCTTGTGCAAATTTTTGCACACTTCGATGATGTGTTCGCTTAATTCAAATCGAGCCATTACTTTACACAATACTTTTCTCAGCCATCTATGTCTGTGTACTAGAAGCAAAGCAGAGGTGATAACTTGAAATGGAGGAAAGAGAAGAGATATCTATAAAGGATAATATGGAAATCTACTCCTTGAAATCTCCTCGACTCCGAACCTACAAGAGTTCTAACATTAAGACGGGGCGAGTGGAAGCCAAAACTCAACCTTAAGCTGCCTCAGTAACAAGGAAAAAAAAAGTATCTCACCCTGACAGAAAACCTTTTGTGTAAAGTCTAGATCAGCCGAGCAACAAATATTAAACAAGGCACACTAACTACATGTCCTAATCTGAACGAAAAACAACTGGAACTATGATTACCACATTGAACACCTGTTTATTTCACAAGGGCGATTTTCTAACTTCCAATCATCACACCAGAAAAGGGCATTCGGGAAAGGGAGATAATTCTGACTTTTAACCAGATATGAGATCCCGGTCTAACGACATGTATGTAACAATCAGTCCGCAGTTTTGTTGTTTTTTTAAAGACCCACCCTGGCTGTTGTCAGGGCCCCTTATATAACCCATCCTAAGGGTTAAACGGGGTTTTATCTACCTGTTCCCCCGGGGATCCTCATCCGGATGGTGACACTTTGTGTCACCGGGTGTTTATCGCTCGGCGTGATGTCCAGGTAAGGTTAAACGTCAACCAATCAATCAAGGTCAAACTGCCAATTACTGCCTTTATTATACCACTTTTGCGATGTAGGCTGGGGGGGGGGGGGGGAGAGGTGGGGGGTCTTTGAGTCTGAGGAGTTATGGCTAGTGCTGTCGCCACGACTGTGCAGGTGAGGGTTTTATTTGGCCATTGACAGAGAAAAATCTCCTGCCTTACTGAGGTCTCCCGTCTGAGATCCCAGCGTTCTAACTGTTCAACCAGCCCCTCCTTATCAATCGGGTAAAGGATTCTATTCTGGCCTCCCACCATTGCAACTTAAACGCCACTAGGCGGGCAAGGGAGATAATAAACAGCATCCTTTCTCGAAAACTGCAAAATTTTGGTCATATCAACGGATTGGAAAATATTATAGCAGAAGGCATGGTACCAGGAAGGAGGGGCAGGGGCCGACCGACACGAAGATGGGCACAGGATATAATTGACTCCTTGAGTGTGAAAGTGCATGCGGCGGAAGAACTGGCGAGAGATCGAGTTTCTTTCAGGCAGACTGTGATGAGAGTGACGTTCTGCAAAGGACCTGCTACATGATGATGAGTCATCAAACAACATAATTTCTTTTTCAGTTCTAAACATCAGAAAACAGCTGAATCTAGGGGTAGAGGCAAAAAATTATTGTTCCAAACATCCCAACTCAAAATACTCATGCTGATTGCAAAGATAATGGCTATATTTATCAAGAAACACAAAACTCCAGTGCAAGGGTGATAATTATGGATCCCAATCATCCCAACTCACAATCCACCCACACTGGACTGCATGTTATTTCGTAACCATTGAGTATCCCGTCCTTTTTATGATGAAATTTTTCGTTTTTTGAAGCCTCACTCTGGCTCTTGCCAGGGGCCGTAATATAGCCAGGCCATAAATATGGCCAATTGGCTGAACGTGGTTTCTAGGACTTCTCCACGGTGATCCTCACCCACGCGGTGGCACATTGTGTCATCGGGTGTTTATCGCTTGTGTGATGTCCTGGTGGGGTAGAAAGTCAGACAATCATTTCGTAACCTCTTTCGCTTGTGCCGGGGAGCCCTAAATATAGCCGGGCCACAAACATGTCCTAACGGCTGAACGGGGATTTCCAGGACCTCTCCACGATGATCCTCATCGGTGTCTTATATAACTGCTACATGGCAAACTACTAAAAGTAAATAAAACATAAAATAATAAAATAAAAATAAAAACTACAACAGCCAAAAACTGTTGGGGTTGGTTCTGCAACCTCATGTAAAGGATACGCAACTAACTTTCATAAAGATCATACGGATGATCCTCATCCGTGTCTTATATAATTGCTATTAGCAAACTACTAAAAGTAAATAAAAAAATAAAATAATAAAATACAATAAAAACTACAACAGCCAAAAACTGCTGGGGTTGGTTCTGCAACCTCGTGTAAAGGATACGCAACTAACTTTTATAAAGATCTTACAGTTTGGACAGGGTTTCCTAGATTGCAAGCTGTATGATTCTCATTCTTCAAATGTTAATCCTGCAGAATGCACAGGAGAGTTGGAAAAAAAAAAAATTAAGCTAACTTGCCTTGTAAATAAAATGATTTCCACTCTTTTCCACGGACACCATTGATGCAGGATAGAATTGTGAATCTTCCCATGATCTCAGAACTTCCCATTTCCTTTCCCTCGTCTCTCTACCGGAACACAAACACACCTTATTCTGCACTAATGCGCGTGTAAGCAGGAGCGCCAAAACCTCGAGGGTTTTTCGAGCTCTCCCCTTACCCCAGCAATTTTTTTTTTAAAGGAAGGTTCAACCTCAAAACGCCACCCCCCCCCCCCCCCCCCCGAAAACCCGGCATAATTTGTAGGGAGAGGGGGGGCAGGTAAGTTACCCCACTTACCAATTATAGCTCTCTTTCTAAGTATTTATTTATACGTGTCATATAATTTCGTATGTAATATTATATTTATGCATCATTAAATAATGCCAATAATAATAATAAGCATAAGTGCTCATTTCTCTGGAATTATCTCAGTCCTTGGTATTCTGAATCAATTCCACTGATAATATTCCACCAGGCCATTACTTCAGGTCGTCAGGCACTGTATCTCTTGGTCTGCCTCTGCCTCTTCTACCGTTTATCTTTGGAGTCATTGCTTTCTCAAATACCTCTCTTTTTGTCACATAATCGAAGAGCATTAACCGCCTCATTTTTATCATTGTGTGTAGTTCTTATTGTATTTAATGTTCTTTTATATTAACTTTATAAGTGTAAAGATTTAGAACAAATGCCTGAACAAAATGGTGAATATGAAATGGGGATGAATACAAGAATGGTGAATAAGTAAAAGAAATGTCTGGGCAACCACAGGTAAAAACAGTTATGAGACAAGGAAGATGGCGCTATATTGGTGAGCAGGGAATCCCCAAATAGGAACTAAAATAAATTTAAAAAAAGAGGGGGGGGGGGTTTTGAGGAAGCCAGTACGTCCAAACGAAACCCTGAAACGAATGTTTATGAGAGAGACCAAAGGTGCCAGACTGGATATCCATGATATCGAGGGGACTGCACAGAAAAGAACTGAATAAAATTATTTTGTGTATAGTTTTCTAATTTCATCATTATTATTATTGTTATTATTATTATTATTATTATTATTATTATGTTTAAGCAAGGTTACAGTATAGGTTCCGGTGGTCCTACTGTGGTGAAAACAACAATAGACCCACTGCCTACCCCCCCCCCCCCCCCCCCCAGCATGACGTCACATTCGACTAATTTAGGGGCCTTCTTCGAATTCGGAGTGCAACAGCCCGAGTGGCAAGGAGCAACCAGCTGCTCACAAATAAGCCAGTAAAACGGATGTACACGCAAAACTCAGACCCTGACACAAAGCCAAAGTAAAATGGACGAACAACCAGGACTTTCCGCTGGAGCTTACAGACGGTGAGAGACGAAGAACAAGAAGAAGATTTAAACAAAGCTTAATATCCTTGAACTCCCCACCACACACGCCCCTAGAAATTATAATCTTCTTCTTCTTCTTCTTCTTCGCGTTCACCAGCTGTACACTCTGAAAGAAAGTTCTGGTTGCTCGTCCACTACTGAACTGTAGTCCTGCTCCAGAACCTGAGCGTTGCGTGTGCATCAGTTTTACAGATCTCATTCTCTTAAAAACAGACTGTTGGTTCCTTGCCTCTCCAGCAGATGCACTCCGACTTCAAAGGAAGCTCCCCAATTAGTCGACTCCTACGACATGCTTATGGGGAGGCAGTGGGTCTATTCTTGTTTTCCCCTACAATGGGGGGCCCCGGAACCCACACGGGGGAGAAATTATAATGAGTATGAACCCCTGCACTTGCTTTCGTTGTTCGGCGCCCCTGGGGGGTTAATGACGTAATCCAGGTGAGTGTTTACCTGTCGGTACTAGACGTGAATGAGTCAGTTCGAGTTCTATCCCAGTTTTAGATCTTTTCTGTTTCTTTCCTTCTTTCGCCTACTGGAAAACGTTTCGAGTTTGTTTTCATGTATCTCTCCGCTAGAATCTCTAAACATCCTCTGACCTTGAGAAAGGCAAATGGAAAGGAAAAAACAAATAAAACATAAGCAGTGTTTGTGGGAATTAGCACAGTTTTCGGATTTGCACAGTTTGTTAACGTATAGTGAAAAACTCAGTGAAAATGCCCAGAACATGTTTTTTTTTTTTTCTAATGCAAAATATGTATGTAGGTTGTAAACTAATATTCGACCATTACAATCACTGTGTGGATTCTGATAATCATAGTAGGTGACTGACTGACTGACTGACTGACTTTCTACCCCACCAGGACATCACACAAGCGATAAACACCCGATGACACAAAGTGCCACCATGCGGATGAGGATCGCCGTGGAGAGGTCCCAGAAACCGCGTTCAGACATTTGGCCATATGTATGGCCTGCCTATATTGCGGCCCCTGGCAAAAGCCAGGGTAGGGCTTCAAATGACAAAAAATTTCGTCCTAATAAGGACGAAAATGGTTAGTATAGTAGGTGACTAATTAAGGGTGTTTTATTCAAAGGCAGACTGCATCTGCCTCAGAGGCAAGGAACCAACAGTCTGC
>CAJHNH020003223.1:720820-723320 GCA_905116865.2 Candidula unifasciata
ATTTTTTTGGCGTGCTCAAGAATACACACGGGTGTCCGATCTTACTAGCTATAGACCAGGGGAAATAACTACGTGAAAAAATCCCAACCTTTACGGGGGGCTTGAACTCGGGACCTCCAGCACTCGAGGTGAACACCCCACCTCAAGACCACTCAGCCCCCCGCCCCCGTCTCTAATCATTAGAAGCCTTAACATATTGTGTAAACCGCAGTGCATTAAAAAACATTTTACATTTTCGAACCTCTCAATTTAGGACACCCCCAAACGTCTCTAATAGTTAAAAGCCTTAAAACACCCTCTGTACTCCGCATTGCCTTAAAAACATTACATTTTCTAAGCTTCATATCTAGCATTACTCATGTTGAAGATCTGCCAAAAGCGTTGCGAGATTTCTCCCTATCTTAGAGCCAAGAAAAACAAGCAATACAGTCCCCGCGGTACCAGGCCCCTGGTAGTTTTTCTATCTCTCAGCTTGAAACAAAACTCACATAAGGCAAGCTTACCTGGGCCGACGTCTCACCTGTCTCAATTATTTGAATGTGTACTCTTAAAATAGATGACATCATCATAGCACGGTTCAACAGATGAGCTGTTGGAGGAAAAAGTGTGGATTTTAGTTCTGTATACTCATAGAATACCACGGACCAAGAACAAGAAAAACACCTACATCCTACATGAATTAGAGGAGAATTGGCTCATAAACAGCAGCCTGTTCTGAAACCCGAAGAATTTTGACCATGTTAAACGTCATCATGGTCTGACGAGAACAGTGATGGAGAGTACGGTTTCGACAAAACAAGTGGATACAAGATATTCAAGACATATTGGGTATGAAAGCACAAAGGGCTGGTGAATTGGCTAGAAAAAATGAGACTTTCAGGTGTACCATGAAAAGAAAAAGCAACGTTATGTAAAGGACCTGATGATTGATGATAACGAATTACAATTGATCGATCAGTTTATCCCCTCAGGTTGTAAACTCTGACAGAAAGTTCTGTTTGCTCGTCCCCTTCTGGACTTTAGTGGGTTTTTTAAGAACTTGAATTTTGCATCTACATCCGTTTTACACTTCTGACTTAACTTGCCTGTTGACTATCTGTTGAATATACACTCTGACTTCAAAGGAAACACCCTTAATATTTTTGACTTTAACGATATGCTTGTCATGGAGCAGTTGATCAATTACCCTTCCCCATCACAGTGGGACAGCAGAACCCACACTGAGATGATGAAACCCAGTCCAGCATCTTTGGTCTTTTTCGTCAACGTTTGCCTACCTCATAATCTGTCCGGCGTGGCCAGCCAAGTACTCACACTTCCGATGGCAGAGCTTTTGGAGACATCAGAATTTTGCGAACGCCTCTACCAGACCATCCTGTACATATAGTCAGAGAGACAACATCATACAACAAGCATTGATAATTTAATACACACACGCGCGCGTACACACATGCACACACCCACGCTCGCATCCAAATCGACAAACAAACACATGATTCCACATACATATTTCTCCATAAAGGTCTCCCCATAAACCTGCATATACAGAAGGGCATATTTATGTATTGCCAAACAACTCCAAGCACACACTCATATGCGCGCGCGCACACAGAGGTATAGAGATATTGTAGATCCCTACAGAATCCTATAAACACCCATCCCCCTCACACACACATACACAAAGTTAAAGATTGGAGACCCCTACAGAACCCACATATGACCATTTACATAATAAACAAAACCCATCCACAAAATACCCATTCCCCTGTAAACACACCCTTCCCTTCCTACACACATACACATACACAGATAAACCCAAGCATTCGCCTTTATATATATATATATTAGCAAACATTCATACACCCCCCCCCCCCAACCCACATAAACACTTACGCGCAGTTATATGTCAACAAGCATATCTACACACACACACACACACACACACACACACACACACGGGGACCGTTACATAAAGCCAACACATACCCACTTGTATTCATCGCCTCACTATAGTATTAATTCTATGCCTTTTCCGGCAGGCATCGGCAGATTTAATCAGAACACACGATCTTACTACACCAGTGGGTTCCCTATTTCAAGGTCCTGAAGCTGGGGCGCCGACATAGAGATTCAATATAACGGCCCCGTATAGACTTTTATTTTACAACTGATGAGCGGAATATCATAACAACAGAGATGAGATGTCTAAGGAGTGCTGCTAGTGTAACAGTTAGTTGCGTATCCTTTACAGGACGTTGCAGAACCAACCCTAACAGCCCCTGGCTGTTGTGTGGTTTCTCTAGGCAATTTACATCCACTAGTTTGCCATTGCTTTCTGGACGGTCGGCTTTCTTGTTACCACTCGAAACCAACGCAAGGCGCATTGCCCGCAGCTGGGATCGAACTTGACATCCCGGCATTACGAAGCGAAGCGTTCGCATCGACTTAGCCACAGAGCCGACGCTAGTGTGACAAGAAGAGATAAAAATCAGAATGGAGA